>MU223461.1:3375721-3391408 GCA_018584345.1 Thuja plicata | reverse complement strand
CATTTATATAGGTGAAAATGTTATTCAATCACAATCTTGTCAATATCTCATTGTCTTATGTTAACTAGAATTAAACTTGGATGTATTAAGTTGCAATCTAGATATAAGGTTAAGTAAGGGCAACCCAGATCAACGTATGTTCCTGAACCACTAACTACCATCATGATTTTTAACGAGGAATCAAACTTAGGTAAACCCAAGTTGAGGTTTCAGATAACCGTGGAATAAGTTGATGCCCAATTTTGCATCTGTTGTGGCTTGACCTTTATTTTGTCTACACTTGTACCTTTTTATGCAGAGTTTAACTATACTTTGCTATTATACTTCCAACTCTCCCCCTGTTAGTTGTTCGTTCTTCTGCGTTTAAAAAAAAAAAAAATTTGTGTGTGTTTTGCCCTAGTTTTGGGCATGACACCTATCTTGACCTTTCTTGCAAGTTTTGGATCATATAGGAGCATACTGGATTCAACTCCAGGTCAACACTTCAATGACATCAGGCAGTGATGCAAAATTTATTGTCTATAGTCATTGTAGCAGCATCAGGCACCAACTTCAACACAATATGATCACTAGACATGTCTATATGTCTTCTACTTTTAAGTTGCGCTATTTATGTTCTTGTTTTATTTGTTGGGTGATCCTTGCTATCCAAATTATACCAATAATTTTATAAGAGATTTTCCCTTTTTACTTCAACCTAAACAAACTTTAAGGAAAAATTTCAGCTGAACTCTTCAGCGAGAAGATGAATCCATCAAGAAAAAGGGGTATAATGCATTCAAGGAAAAGGCTCTGGAGGCTGCTAAGTCTTTTGTACACCTTTTGCTTGGTAATTTGAAGCCATCAATGGAAACTTACAATCCTAAACAATTAGTATACCATTGATGGCTTCATAATTATTAAGTGAAAGGGAGTTCTCTGATCTGAAACCCCCTTTGGTGACGATCCTATGCAGTTCCATGCAGCGCCGGTGGTTTATAAAACATTCTTCTCTAGTTGTTTCAAATTTTATAAACAACCAGGAGAACATATGGTGTTAGAAGGCCTAGATGGGTAGAAATTCAATGGTATAATTATGGTCTTATAAAGATAAACTAAAACTGGAATTTCAGCAAGGCTGGGAAAAGTTTGTGCAAAATTATGAACTGAACACTAGAAAATCCCCCATCTTCAGTTCAGAACTATGCACAAACTTTTCCCAGTCTTGCTGAAATTCCAGTTCCACTTTATCTATAAAAGACCATAATTGTACATTGAATTTATGCCCATCTGGGGCCTTCTAACACTATATATTCTACATAGTTGCATGTGCATTCTCGATTCAAAGTGGGAAAATCTTATTTTGGTGGAGGGAGAGAAGCCAAACACATAAAGAACATGCACATAAACATGATAGCTGGGAAACATGAATATAGATATCACAACAGCTGAGAAACATAAATGTAGATATCATGGTCACAATTGTTTGGAGACAACATAATTAAGTGGTATACCCAAATGATACAATGCAACCACTACTCTAGTTCTTACTTGGCACTACACGATCCAAAAACCATAGATAAGGAATAAATTTGGAGAGCGGAGGTATATTATTTCGGTTGTTATGGCCCTCCTCCACTCTCTAAATTTATTCCTTATCTATGGTTTTTGGATCGTGCAGTGCCAACTTAGAACTGGAGGAGTAGTGGTTTCATTTCATTATCTGGGTATACCACTAAATTATGTTGTGTCTTCAAACAATTGTGACCATGATGCCTACATTTATGTTTCTCAGCTGTTGTGTCCTAGGATCCTTTATGACCCTTTATGACCCTTTACGATCCCTAAGAATATATCTTAGAGATCTTAAAGTGTTGTAAAGGGTCATAAGAGTGTCTTAGGAGGTGCCAAATGAGTTTCCACCTTCACGTGGTTGGCCTTGTTAAGTAGATAATGTTAAACTATTCTCAAAACAAAGAGAAACTCTTAAAAACTCTAAAGTGACACTAAAAAAATGCATGCGACATCGAGCTGTCAACAATTGCCGATGGCTCGATGTCACATGTATAACAAATTTTTCGCACACCTGTCATAATTTTGACCCTCGTTATGCAATGCCTATGTGTCATAATAGTGACAGATAAAATATAATGACAACATGATTACCATAATAGATGGCTCGTATTGCAACACCTAGACGTCACTTTTTTCAGATGTGTGACAAATTTGCTATACTTACAGTGTCAGGCTGTTGCAAAATTATCGATGACACGATGTCACATGTCTTAAAAAAGTGATAGATAACATGCGACACCTATGTTTCATAATAGTGACATATGATATGCGACACTTACATGTCGTAATAGTGACAAATAATATGCGACACCTATGTGTCGTAATAGTGACATTAAAAATATGTAACAACAATGTGGTAACCATCATAGCCATCTTGTATTGTGATGGTTAGTACCATCACAATAATGACAGACGATACAGTTGTCATTAATTCTGACACCAAAACTGCAACACTAGTCTCTGTCGCTAGGCCGACGGGAAAGTGTTAGAAAAGTGACACATAGCCATCAAAAAGAGGCCTCAAATGTACTAGTGTATGCCAACTACCTGGCTATGCTATCTTCCACTGCCTCACAACTGGTCCCTCCACCATAGAAAACCAGTGTTCCCATCAATCCCAACTCCTTCATTCCACCTACTAGGCGTATTCCACCTCAAAACACCTATATACCATCCTTCGGTAATATGGCACCACCACCCAATGCAAGTGCACAATCACCTCATCTTACTTATCCAACACCTCAGTAGATACATGCCTACTTCCAATAGATACAACAACAACGTCATGCATTGCCACCCATCCACCACACTATTCCCCTCTGCTACAATTCTCATCACCCCAACAACCTATCTATATTGACCAAACACCACAATACCCTCCGCAAAACCCTTTGTATTCACTAGCTCCATTCGACCCCTATCTCATGAGTGGGATCAACATGCCAGCAAATAACAATCCTCCACCAGCTAATTTAGAATGGGAGGAAATGAAGAATTCTTTAAAAGAGCTACGTGTTGGAACTGAAGGAAAGACCTTCAAATTTGAGGAAGTTTGTCCTTACCCATTTGATAGATCTATCAATTCCATGCCCTTCCCCCCAAGCACTTTGAAACACCCAAGTTCAACAAATATCGGGGGAAGGGAGTTCCTGTGAGCCATGTGAAATAATTCTACATGGCATGCCAAGAAGTGGCATATAGCGATAACTTCCTCATGAGGATATTTCCCAAAAGCTTAGGAGGGACTGCTCTTGTCTGGTTCTACAAGATCCCCTATGGCACAGTCTCTACTTTCTCTAAACTATTAGAGAAGTTTGTGGCCCAATACGCACACAATGTTGAGAATGAACTCTCCCTACTTGATTTATGTAATTGCAAATAGAAGGGAGGAGAGATCTTGGCAGATTACCTTCAGCACTAGCAAGGACTTACCACATAGTTGTCCTATCAACCCCCCAAGAAACATCTCATCAAAGATATTTATTAACAACCTTCATCCCAAGATTTCCTATCATATGCGCATGAATTGTATACAGACCTATCAGGACATCAGAATCAAAGGCATGGATCTTGAAAGAGGTCTTGTAGAAGATGGTACCATAAAGCACTATAAAGAATCACAACCTGACAGAGGCAACAATGATTACTCTAGATATTGGAACAAAAATAAGAATTTCGTAACTGATGGAGCCACTGACACTAAACATGTCCTGATTATTATGGCAGGTCCTCAAGCATCCACTCCCACATACCAACAGCCACAACACTATCAACAGAATTCCCCAACACAGGCATACCAACAACTACCACACTATCAATAGAATTCCCCCACACCAACCAATTAGCAACTACAATATCAACAAGTTCTACCTCCCCCAATATATCACCAAGAAACCTAACACCAAGCCATGCAATAGAAAACCATATGTCTGTAGCAAGCTAACCAACCTAATTATCAACATAATCCCCAACATTTCTAGAATCAGACTAATGCAATATCAGTCTAGTAGGGATAGAGCTGACCAAGAAGAGATCAAAATACACCTAAGCACACATTTACCCATTTGGGAGAACCTATTGATGTTATTTTCTGAAGAATGATAGCAGTGAACCTGGTAGTATAACCTCCACCAATGCAACCTTTTGAGGACTCTTCTCCAAAACCGCAATGATTCAATGCCAATGAATATTGTGACTACCATTGTGTTAAAGGACATGCCACAATCAATTGCATGAAGTTAAAACACTACATCCAAGACCTAATTGATCACAAGAATATTGAAGTAGATTCTACAAAAAAACTTCACCCAATAGCAATTTGAAGATATATCAAAATGCGTTCCCAAACCATGACAATAACATGGGACCTACCAACACACACATGACTTCAACATCCAATCAGGACAAAGGAAATAAAAGTGCTCATACCAGTAATAACACTACCGCTCATGTTGAGTATGGTAGCATCATCGATTGTATATCCCAATACAAGCAATATGTCAATGTCATTCATGTGAAAGGTGTTGATACTAATTGTGTTGTTACCACATGTCATGTACACATAAATTTTTCCGATTCTAGTACTAACTCATTGTCTGGGAAAAGATATAACTTATTAGAACATCTAGGGAATACACCTGCCTAGATATCCATCTTGGATCTCTTGCGCACATCACCAGTCCATCAAGAGATCTTGAATAAAGCTTTGCAAGAGTCATGTGTTCCCAACAACATACATCCCAGTCAGTTTCAAAACCTTGTGGGTCACTTATCCACATCTTATGCTATCTCTTTTAAACCCACTGACATGCCATCTATTGATCCTGATCATATCCTCCCTCCTTGCATCGCCATCATGGTTCAAAATTTTTTTGTTAAGAGAGTCATGATAGATAATGGTTTGGCCTTGAATCTATGTACGTTATTTTTTTTTAAAGGAACTAGGATACACTAAAGCTGATATCATGGATGATGTCATCAAAATCAAAGCCTATGAAAATCTAGAATGAACATCAAAAGGTACAATCACCTTGCCCATTCAACTGAGCCCGGCAGTAAAAGAGACAATTTTCCATGTGGTCGATCTTGACCTCCCATACAACATCCTCCTTGGACACTCATGGATTCACTCTATGCAGGCCGTCCCTTCCACCTATCATTAGTGTATCAATTTTCCACACAAAAGAGTTGAGATCACTACCCATGCAGATCCCAAGCCCTTTGCATACTTCCATGCGTTGGAAGCCTCCCATCTAGATTCAAATCATTTTCCTAGGATTGACCTTGGCACATATATTGCTAGTTCCTCCAAAACCCTTCCAAATCCAAACACCATCCTTGCATCCACTCTATCCACTATCAAGATTGACCACCAAGGCTATGGAGAATATAGTCTAACTGATGCCTTTGTTGTTGGATCCCTCCCATTTGATCCACATACCCATGGGCGTCCATCTAGTTACATTGAGAAAAATCCACCTAAACTAATGCAATTGGGTCCTACCACCTTTCTTTCTCACAAAATTTTGAATATCCAGGAAATAAAACCTGATATCCATTAATGGCTCTACAAAGATCCCACACCTCCTAACAGTGGCCTCTTGAATCTCTTTAAATATAAATATCCCTCTGCTCACAAATTGGTCACTGAAAAGTGGAACTATCAAGGAGGTGGATTAGGCTCTAAAGATCAAGGCATGAGAGCCCCCATTGTGCCCGCCAAAATTCAAAAGCACATTGGTCTGGGCTTTTAACATGATACATTTGGCCTTGGCCATAACATGAATGGGGGCACTAAGGAAACCAGTCTAACCTATCACATTCCCCTAGGTAACATATGCAAATTTCAAAATATCCTGGAAGAGAAAATTGTGAGAGCTTATGACGATATTGACAATGAAATTTTTCTCGGTAAGTTCGTCCTTTGCCAATTATCCATCTAATTCATTGACCTTCCACTCCTCCATCCCGAACTCATTAACTGGGACCAACCAAGCGTCATCCTGATAGATGAGTTTGAAAGCATGGCCACGCTACTAAACTTCATGGGAGCTACAGATCAGCAACTAGATTGGGGGAAGACTTCCACACATGTATACACCTTGAACCTAGAAGCATAATTTGGGGGAGAGGTGGACTCTAGCTACAAAATTGAAAGGAAAAATCAAAAAGAAAAAAAATGTATCTCTTAGTGAAAACCCTTCTGGGGAACTATCAGATCAGAAAATAGAAAAAATAAAAGGCGTATCTCCTGGTGAAAACCTTTCTGAGGTGCCAGGAGATGGAGATTCATCTCTCCCTATCATCCATGATTACAGGTCAGAATAGTCATCTATTCTCATTGAGGAAACCCAGCCTATTAATCTGGGTACAGAGGACTAGCCTCACCTCACTCACATTGCAATATCCTTGATAGAAGCAAAAGAAATGGCCTTCATAGCTCTTTTAAGAGAATATCCAGACATCTTTGCATGGTCCTACTCTCACATGCCTGGCTTGGATCCATAACTTGTAGTACAATATTTATTCATGGATCCTAAAATCAAACTTGTCAAACAAAAGCTTCATAAAATGCATCCCAAAGTTGCACTAATGGTCAAAACAAAACTTGAAAAGCTCTTAGCAGCTAGAATCATCAGAGTGATAGATTACTCAGATTGGATTTCAAATATGGTACCAGTCTCTAAGCTGGATAACTCCATCAGAATCTGCACCAACTTCTGAGATCTCAACAAAGTATGTCCAAAAGATGACTTTCCCTTGCCTAATATCGACATGATAGTGGACCTCACTACCGGACATGAGATGTTATCTCTCATGGATGGATTATTAGGATATAATAAGATCCTTATAGCAGAAGAAGATCAACATAAGAAAACATTTACAACCCCATGGGGTACCTTCTGTTACACCATGATTCCATTTGGGCTCAATAACGTTGGAGCAAGATATCAGAGGGCCATGACTATCATCTTTCACAACATGATCCATAAGATCCTTGAAGATTACGTCGATGATATATTGGCTAAATCACAAAATATAATGGATCACCTAAATGATTTAGAGGCAGTGTTTGATCGAATTTGACATTATGTTCTCAACCTAAATCTAAAGAAATGTGTCTTCGGAGTTACATCAAGAAAGCTCCTTGGCTTCATCGCATCATGGCATGGCATCGAGATAGATCCTAAAAATGTTAAAGCAATCATAGAAATTCCTCCACCAAAGACACTTAGATAACTGTGTAGTCTACAAGGAAAGCTTCAATCAGTGCACCACTTCATATCACAACTTGCAGACAAATGCCAAACTTTCACGCATTTGCTGAGGAAAGATCATAGTTTCAAATGGGATCCTATATGCCAAAGAAGCTTTGACAAAATCAAGGAATATCTGGCAAATTCACCTATTCTAGTACCTTCTACACCAGGAAAACCTCTCATATTATATATATCTGCAACAAAAACAACACTAGGGGCAGTCGTGGCTCATTTAGATGACAATGGAAAAGAGCATGCTATCTACTACATCAGCCGCACTTTGGTGGGTTATGAGATAAATTACACACCAATGGAAAAAGCATGCCTAGCAGTATTCTTTGCCACTCAAAATCTTCATCACTACATGCTCAGTCACATAGTCAAGCTTATCTCAAAAGTAGACCTACTCAAGTATTTGCTATCTAAAACAACTCTCACAGGCCGCATGGGTAAATGGGTAATGCTTCTCACCAAGTTTGACATCCAATATATCGACTGAAAAGTTGTCAAAGGTCAAGTCATCATAGATTAGTTAGCAGAGGTACCATTGACCGACACACATCTGTTAGTCATGGAGTTTCCCGATGAACATCTATACATGATCGAAGAACAACTAGCCTAGAAGTTATTCTTTGATGGTTCATATATATCTCATGGTTCTGGGGTCGGAATCCTGTTTGTTACCCCATAAGGTGACTACATCCCAAAATCATTCAAACTGGGATTTCCTTGTGTGTGTGTATTTGTGCACCTGTTTCCTGCAACACAACACTTCAATAAGTCATTCTCTTAGTGAGAAACAAGGGTTAGTGAGCATATAAAACCCAAACATCGACCTATTACTTTCTAACTAGGATGAGTGTATCAAATAACATAAAAACCCTTAGATTATGCTAAATAACCAGTGACATAAACAACCTAGCATGAAAGATTTAAGTTTAAAACAACTATTTAACCATTTAAGCATGTATATTAGTCTAAAATGAGCATTATAACCATGAAGAGAGTAACTAAGGAGTGTGCATGAAGCTATGAAGGAATGGGTAGCATAAAAATGCTTTGAGATCCCTTCAAAATCTTGGCATAACAACACTACTATTCAAAAATTGAGGCTTATTATGAGCTCTAAATCCCTTCAATTTATAGAGGAATAGGAGAGAGAGAGAGAGGGGAGACAAGGTTCATTAATGGAGCCCCTAAGGTCATTAATGAGGTGTAAGAGCCATAAATGTCTTGGGTATTAATGAGGGATGGGAAAGAGGGAATATCCATTAATGGGTCATTAATGAAATTCATTTAAAATACATGGGAGAGTGTAGGGCTCAACTTGGCAAGTTGTTCCTTAGAGAAGTCATGCTTGAGAAAGTTGACTTTCTCAAGTGGGTTGAGTTTTTAATCATTCCTTAATGGAATGTGACAACATTAGGAAGTGGGTTAGGGTAGAATTAGAATTGGGATTAGATTAGCAAGGGTGGAATAGGTTGAGATGGGTTAGAACCCAGGGTAGAAGTGGTTGAGATAGGTTAGGTTGGGGTTTAAGGGAATATAAATGAAATGAATTAAACTTATTTAATTCATTTAAAATATAGGAATTAATTATTTAAGCATTTTATTTCCTTTTTAATAATTAAGTGGACTATAGCCATTTTAATTAAATTAAATAGGCTAGGGGAATGGGTTATTTGCAAGTGGACAATTGATTTAGGGGTTTATTTAATTCCTTTATAATTAAATACTATATCCATGTTTGAATTTGATTTGATTTAATTGGTTTAAATTGATTTGAATTGTATGGCTATAATAGGTAATATAATTCAGTGATAAAAATCACCTAGGACATTAAATTTGATTTAAAAATGAATTATGCCAAAGTAACATTGTCATGACATAATTAGGGGTATGATCACACTTAGGGAAAATAGGGTCCATAGTCAGAACAGACCAAATTTAGGTGGTTACATTTGCCCCTCTTTGAATTGATGTGTGAACAGTGCATTGATTCAAAGAAAGTTTTTGAACAAAATGTCTTGGTTGTCGAATAAAATGTTGATGAGATCAGTCTCACACTTGATCGAACTAAACTGATAGAATTGACTTTGAACTTGGTTGTCGTCCAAAGATCAATAAAAGCTTTTTAAAGATACCAATTCTGAACTTGGTTGTCATCCAAAGATTGGTAATACTGATTCTAACCTTGGTTGTTGTCCAAAAGCCAGTATGAAGCTGCCAGGAGCTTAATAAGAATCTTTTAAAATGAGAAAACACAAGATATCCAGGTTATGAGAACCAAAGATTTCTATCCAACAGTTCTGACTTTAGTCAAGGAAATTGTTATGCCTCTAGTTTGTTTGATAACAAAGTCATTTTAATGTTGTTTTGAGAAAAATTTTAATTGATGATAGTGTGATCATGCCCCCTCGAGAATGAAATCAAAGGAAAAGAATAAATCCCTCAGTTTAAAATGATGTATCACTTGCAAGAAGCATTTAGGGAAAGAAAGAAAGGAGTAGAAGAAGTGGAAAAAGATGGTGTATTTAAAAATAAACACATAATTACCAAGTTAATTACATGAAAATCTGAGTGATAAGACTGAATAATGATGTTAGACCAAGATTTATGATAAAATGTGTAGTATTGACAGATTTTTGGAACAAATGAAGCAAATCTGTAGTTTTTGAAACTATCGTAAAAATGGTATTGTGCTACTGAAAACATCCTAGGCACCTTTGATTTTGTTCTTGATTGATCAAAAGGAGAATAGAAATGTAGTTGTAGTTGTTTGGGAGGAGTTTTGAAACTTCTAAATGGCTCAAAAGATCAATATAAGCCTCAAAATTTACCATTTTACTATTCATTTTTACTTTCCTCCATAGTAATTCTGAGAGCTCTATAGAGAAGATAATATTCCCTGTGAGGAAGCATCATTTGGAGATGAGCCATCGACATCAGCACCAGGCTGACTGCCCACCTCCGGTAAGTGCTCGTAAAACTACCTTGTGAATTTTGCAAAATTCAATTTCATGCATTTTTGTAGTTTTTATAGCCAAATGAATTTTGAATCGCATCCAGTATTCTAGACTGCAACCTGTAAAACCTGTGTCACATCTGATATACCCTGGATCGTAACTGAATTTTTTGAATTCCTGTGTTGTATCTAGGATACTCTAGATCGCGTCTAGTTGCATTGTTTTTGTCTTTATTTTTGGTTTATTTTTTCTTCTGTATCATACCCTATCCTTGAAAGGTCGTACCGAGTATGTAGGGTCGCATCCCATATTTTGGGGATCACACCCTGTAATCTCCATCACATCCTATATTTCCAGGATCATATCCAAGGAAGGAGATCGCACCCTACCGATTCAGAATCACATCTGGTTATGAGACTTAGAAATTTAATCTTTTGGATCTATTTGCTTGCTATGAACCTTGAATTACTTAGCTAATTAGGAATCTATAGCTTTGTTGTAGATAGAATACTGATGTATCATTATTTTTGTCAAAACAAACCCAGTTTGAGGTAGTTGCATTTGGCGGCACCTACCTAGGTCATGTTCTTGCATTATCTAGACTACTTTCAGATGATGAGCAGACTACAGTGATCTAATGTGGATTATGCTCTTTGATAGGTTTACTCAAGATAGGGGTAAACCGAGGGTTGTTGACTGCTCTTGCCAAGAGATGGCACTCAGAGCACAACACCTTCCATTTGCCGACCAGGGAGATCATAGTGACTCTAGAGGACATATGGTGGATACTGCAGGTTCCAATGATTGGTACTGAGGTGCACTTTTAGTTGACAGCTGATGTGGCAATTAGTGCTGCATGTCGATATTTCCAGGATGACACTATTGATCGCAGATATCTGTCATGGGATTATATGGTTGATCATTATGATTGTTTATTTGTGTACTTAGCAAGTCTAATAGGTGGCATCCTTATGCCCAACAAAGGTCAGCATGGATTCATGGTTGGATGAGTAGACATGTTAGAGTAGATGGTCACCCATAGGCTGAGATTTGCATGGGCCAGTTGTATTTTATCCCATATGTATCAAGAGCTTCATGAGATAGTATACCATTATACCCGTAGCATGACTGTGGGTATCCTCATTCTTTAGATCTAGGCCTAGGAGCACATCCCTATTACATGACCAATTTTAGATTGATAGTGAGCACCCAAGAAGCCCTATGTATACATGTATGTAGGTCTTATTCAACAGCCCCATCTAGGCAAGGTTGAGTACTGGCATCAACTCTTTGAGGATATGACTAAGGTCATTTAGCAACCATATTTAGATTGCAAGGAGTGGACCTTGGATGCATGATAGGTACCCTATTTATTTTAGAGCCCATATCTCATAGGGAGGAATAGATATGTGATAGAGCATTTTATTCACACCTGAGTGCTAAGACAGTATGGTCGATGATAGGGTAGGATACATGATATCACTGTTTATGTACGAATTTGAGATGAGACATCTTTATGGGGGCCCAGCTGAGGTATGAGATAGAGCTTCAGGAGATTCATGATATGGTGGGAGTAGACTAGTATCTTCGCCTTGATCTGGCCGATGCAGGTGTTTCAGTTGGATATGCCACATAGATGCTCCAATACCCATTTCCTTGTTTTACTGTACTAGAGGAGGTTATCCCACACATAGAGGAGCTATTAGATTATGATCCTGATGATCATCCTGCTAGAGGGAGAGGAGGAGCATAGAGAGATAGGGTCCCTGGTAGACATGGAGGTTGGGATGGTAGCAGAGATGGCAGGCATCCTCCTCCAGATGATGATAATGGGGGAGATGATAGGGGTGGTAGTGTAGTGGGTGGTCACACAGAGGTTTCTAGTGGGAGTGGGGAGGGTCGGTGTACCTGTTTTAGATTTGTAGCCCCTCAGAGAGATCCTGGTCTGCTCCTTACCAGGGATCAACAGAGACAGAGGTAGTAGAGGTCATAGGATAGCCCACAAGATAGAGTACATGATAGATCTCAGGACCAAGATACAGGTAGAGATGGAGATGCTCTTTCTAGATGTGAGTAGGAGAGAGAGCAGCCGAGGGCTCAAATTATAGCTTTAGAGGCTAGAGCGACAATAGCAGAGGCTAGGGCTACAACAGTAGAGTCTAGATTGGCTATATTAGATGCGTTTCTTATAGATAGAGATAGGCAGATGGAGAGACTCTGAGTAGAGAGGGATGTACAGGCCTGCATAGCTACACATCAAGGATAGAGAGAAACATACTATTATGCTCTTTATCATGCAGCAGTGCTAGAGGGGAAGAGGGCAGTATCTTTTTCATAGTTAGCCTAGCATTCTGAGGGGGCGATGCCTCCTCCACCTCCATTTGTACCTCCACCTCCTCCTCCTCCAGATCAAGGAGAGGGGGGAGCTAGAGCTGATTGATATTGTCATATCTTGAATATTTGAGTTCACATTATATATCTGGATCCTGTTGAAATCCACTTTTGTATGTGACATTCATACATGTATATTGGATTCATTTTGTCTCACTGATACTCTGATACTCTATATGTATTTTATTCCATATTTTGATCAGTACCATGTGGTGATATATATATATATATATATATATATATATATATATATATATATATATATATATATATATATGATACAACTCCCTGATTCTAATATGTTTCATGAGTTCTGTTTCCCTTGATAGATGTGATAGATGTGATTGGCACATTTGATGATATCTTGGTCTCTTGATGAGTTAGATTTAGATGATGACATCTTTTTATGATTTGATCAATGATATAAATATGTTTTAAATGATACTTATGTGAAGATGCAAATGTATGTTTGTGATTTTCCCTTATGCAAAATAGATGTATGGATGTACTTTATGATAAAAAAGTAAAAATACAATACATGGATGCTTTGTTTTGGTATTTGTCTATTGCTTCTTTTTATGAATGAAAAATGTATGCTATGGATGTGAAATGATAGATATATCAGTAATATGGATGTTTGTAATTAACTTGATTTAGAAGAAGAAAATTGAATTAATTTGGAGCTCATAATGCCTTTAATGCTTCTCCTTTCTTGTTTATATCCCATGCAATTGTCAAAAATGTAATAATATGAAGACTCTTAGGACTTTGTCACTGGTATGTAAATGTATAGTTTTTTATCATCATTGGGCACTCTATCAGAATGAATACCACTGGATAGTACAACCATCACTAATACCCACTGATATTATGATAATATAAAAGCTATGTTTTATTGAAATGTCAGAAATAGACTTAGGCATCAAGGCATAGAAGCCAGGACAACAAAGTAGTCACCTTCCTTTTAATATACCAGATTATGTGTAAGGCAAGATAGTGGACCCACAATGACCTTGAAATTTCATATCCTTGGGTACATTATGCCTTGTATACCTTAGTGAGAATCTGGGTCAGAAAAAAGACAAGGAGATTGTTTCAAACTGTAAGGAAACTCAGGTGTGGAAATAGCTTCCCACACTAATCTCTACAGGAAAGTATTGTGCAAATTATTTTAAATCCTTATAATTTTAGATTTGTTAACTACTTTAACAATGATATTGCAGCCACATACCATGCATACAAAAAATAGAGAATGACACAATGATTTACCCTAAGTAAAACCTTTCGGTAAAAAACCCCAGCACTCTAAAACCTGCACAATGTATTATCTTCAACACAATGGTTACAACACACTTGCAATGCAAGTTCTTTCAGGAGACAATCGACACTCTAAGACAAATCTAGTAGCACCAAATCATACCAACAATACACTCTTTTCGTATCCTTTCCTGTAACCCTAAAAAACACTTATATCAAGTGCTTTCCTTTTTAGGGTGACTTCCAAGGATATCCATATTAGGGTTTTACCATTCTCTGAGAAAATAGGAACCCTACAATTTTTTTGGAGGAAGAGTCTAAAGTACTCAAATTTATCAGTTGCCACATGTCTTGCATGTCTTCACCTTCCATTGAAATATCCTAGAAATAGCTCTTATGTGTCATAGGAATCCATCATAACTATTTAAGCCAAGATCTCCTTACACACAATTCAAGATGCCGACACATCAAGTGGAGTGACACATCAACATGCCAACTAGACTTGTACACTCATACTTAATTACATTATTTGCAAGAAAATACATTTTACAAAACAAATAATAAGAATAGAAATTATCCAAGGCTGAGACACCTTATTCCTAACACAAACTCACCGTAGTTTACACATAACAAAGATCGAGATATATGCGGCTATCCACCCATAGTGGCAGCTCTTACCATAAACATCCAAGTTAGGTGAAATTTGTAGGATCAACTAGAACAACCACCATACACAGAAAATTGAGACAACATTATGCCCCCCATCCTTGTGACTCTTTGTCTTTGCACAGACATCATTGAGTAACCAAGAAAATATAATAAATCATCAATTGTGAATCAAGCAAATAAAATTTACAATTACTTAGATGCCCCTAGTTGAATACATCATCAGGACATAAAAGAATCATAATCAAACCAATATCAAACCGTGTGTTTAAGTAGTACCTATTCATTCATATGTCAAACACAGTAAAGATTCATCAATCAGAAAATTGGAATACAAACAATATGGTGTTTCATGTCTACGCATTGATAGGATAATTCGTTCATGTTTGTGATCCAATATAGCTTTGTAGGAACTCTATTAATGTAAATGTCATGTCTAAATATGTGATGTTTGAAAAGACACCCTTTTTTTTGAAAAGTGACATCATTTTGCATTATATTAAGAAAAATTGTGTTTGTGAGGTAAACCATCCTAGAGAAACCTAGCAACTGCAACCTACCATGCCAGCAAAGATGCCCCTAGTGCAGAATGACTTATTCCTAAGATGTAAATGTAGACAAATCCCAAGTGAGGATAAGATAGCTATTTAGGAAATGAAGTCAGCATTTTGAGCACAGGTGCATTTATGAAGGTTTAGTATTAGCAATTCTTTGATAGATGGAGCGCTAAACACAACTGACACGTGATTGCTAGGTTTTCACCACTTGGCAAGATCTTTCCTTTTATTTTTGCTACCAAGATGCTTGTTTTACTAGATGCTCATCAAGGCACTTTTCTCTTTTTCAATTTTTTTTTTTTTTTTTAAAATGTTTTTGTAGTATCAAGGCGCTTATTTGCCAGGTTTTGACCAAGGATACCCTTTTTGCTAGACCTATTTTGTAACGCCCCGCCAGGGAACCCAAGAGAAATTAACCTAGAATATGTCACTAAGTGTACTGAATAATTTTTTTTTTTAAAGTTAACATAAAGAAACATACAATCATGCGGAAGCGATTACCATTTATACACATGTCTTACACTCACATAGATTACA
>MU223461.1:3336589-3366145 GCA_018584345.1 Thuja plicata | reverse complement strand
TAAGACAACCATACACATGCAAGTATGGGGTAAGTATATCATAAACTGAAATTGACAAATAACAATCAACATGATAACATCATCACATCTATCTATGCATAAGGTAAAATCATGACATCATAAACAAGTATCATCATCAAATAAAATAATATCCGCTCACATGAACTGTGGCCTAAAAGAATTCGGCGAAACCACTGGATCCAATACCTAAAAGTACGACATCCTAAACTCAAAAGCAAAACAAGAGTGGGTATTACATATTTCCATTATTTTTGGATTTCTTCAGGATCAATTTTCTGAATGTTTTTGGTATTTTGTGAGACCTTTTTGCTGTACAGGCTTTGCTAGCCAAACATCAAGCGTAGAGCTGCTTCAAATATAGAGTGTTGATAGGATCTAGAAGAACATCACCCTCAGGTGTAGCTAGTTGATAAGCTCCAGTCCTAAAAGTGGCAGTGATAACATAAGGTCCCAGCCAGTTAGGTTCAAACTTTCCTTTTTGTTCTTTGTTAGGGTGGTTCTTAGGATTCTCTTTGAGGACAAGATCTCCCACTTTAAATTTGTGTGGTTTTACCTTCTTGTTGTAGCCTTTGGACATACGTGCTTGGTATATTTTGAGGTGATCGAATGCTTGTTTTCTGCGCTCATCTAGTAGGTTCAGAGAATTTACCCTATCTATGTAGTACTACTCATTAGTAACAAGACCTTGTAGAGATATATGCAAAGATGGGATTTCAACCTCAATAGGTAATACTGCTTCAGCACCACAGACTAAAGAAAATGGTGTGGCTCTAGTTGGTGTTCTTATGTTTGTTCTGTAGGCCCATAGTGTTGTATTCAGTTGTAGATGCCAGTCTCTGCCAGACTTACAGTTCTGTGCAAAATCTTTAGAATATTTTTGTTAGATGCTTCAGCCTATCCATTACCTTGAGGGTAATATATTAAGGAGCAATGTTGAGTGATATGGAACTATTCACATAGGTAATCAATGTCTTGATTTTTAAATTGGCCCCCATTGTCAGTTACAATTGAAGAGGGTATCTCTTATCTACAAATAATGTAGTTCAGAATGAACATAGCCACCTGTTTTCCAGTGGCTTTTATTAGCAGCATGACTTTGACCCACTTTATGAAATACTTAGTGGCCGTAATGATGAACTTGTGTCCATTTAAAGAGTTGGGATATATTTGTCCAACCAAGTCAAAGGCCCATTGCTGAAATGGCCAATGTGTTATGAAAGGTATAAGCTCTCTAGTAGGAGCATGGATAATATTTCCATGTGTCTGGCATTTATGACATGTTTTTTAGAATTGACTAGCATCTTTTTCCATGGTAGGCTAGTAATAGCCTACTCTGAGTATTTTCTTTGCTAATGAAAAATCATTCGAGTGTGATCCACATACACCTTCGTGGAATTTTTTTAATGCTAGATTAGACTCTTTGAGTTCTAAACACCTAAGAAGTGTACCATAGAGACCTCGTTGATATAGATTTTTAGTTATGAGGATGTAACATGATGTTGTCCTAATCAGGGATCTTTTCTCATTTCTGGATAGATTGTTAGGGATAGTTTGGTCAGAAAGGTAAGCAATGATATTGGCATACCGAGATTGGTCTGGGACATTCAAAGCACATATTACTTGGTATTCAGGGGTATCAAAGGAAGGATAAGATAGTTCTTCCACAAATAAGTCATAGCAAAACTGATGTTCTTCCAGTTGTGACATGGATGCCAAGGTGGCCATAGCATCTGCAGCTTTGTTCTTTGATCTTGGTATCTGCTGGAAGGTGACAAAGACAAAATACTTCTTTAAGTCATCAACTAGTTGCTTGTAGGGCCTCAACTTCTCATCTTTCATTTGGTACTCCTCATTGACTTGATTGATAATTAGTTGGGAGTCACCATACATGTGTACCTCTACAATCTTCCACTCCATAGCTAGCTTAAGATCGTTTACCAATGCTTCATATTTAGAAATATTGTTGGTGCATGGAAACATCAATTTGTAAGTTTTGGGAATCTTGTAACCTTGAGGAGTTATGAATAGGACCCCTGCTCCAAAGCCTTGTTGAGTGAATGAACTATCAAAGTACATCTTCCATGGATATTTAGTTAGATGCATAATTATTTCATCAGGAAATTTAATTGTTAAAGGTTCATCATCCTGGAGGGATGAATCATCCAATTGATCTGCAAGGACCTGTCCTTTGATAGCTCTTCATTCTACATATTCAATGTCAAACTCACTTAGAATCAGGACCCATTTTGCCAAACGTCCTGTTAATGCTATTCTGTTTAGGAGATATTTTAGAGGATCAATATTAGCAATAAGCTTTACTATATGAGAGAGCATGTAGTGCCTCAATTTTTTTGATGCGAAGATGAATGCTAAGCATGCTTTTTCAATAATGCTATAATTGAGCTCATAGGCGACTAGTGTTCTACTAATGTAGTAGATAGATCTTTCTTTCTTTGTTTCATCTTCTTGTGCTAGAAATACTCCTAGGGATGTAGCGGTAGCTAAAATGTATAGGAGTAAGGAGTTCCCATGACTATGCGCTATAAGAAAGGAGTAGCTAGGTATCCTTTCAATTCTTTGAAGTTTGCTTGATAGTGTTCATCCCATTTGAAGGTAACCCCTTTATGTAGTAATTTTGTAAAGGGTTGTGTGCTATCTACAAGTTGGGACATGAATTTCCTAATGGACTGGAGTCTTCCTTGTAGTGTCCTCATTTGATTGATGTTGCATGGAGGAGCCATCTCTAGTATAGCCTTAACCTTAGCGGGGTCTACCTCAATTCCTTTTGCTAAAACAATAAATCCTAGGAGCTTCCCTGATTGGACCCCAAAGGCACATTTATTAGGGTTGAGCCTCAGTTAGAACTATTCCATATGATCTAAGATCTTTCTTAAGTCAGCAATGTGAATACCTCTTTCTTTGGATTTAGCCAATGTGTCATCCACATAGTACTCCATAATCTTGTGCATCATGTCATGGAATATAGTTGTCATGGCTCTTTGATATGTTGCACCGACATTATTTAACCCAAATGGCATTACGTTCCAGAAAAAGGTGCCCCATGCACATGTAAATGCAGTTTTCTCTTGATCCTTAGGGGTGATTTGGATTTGATTATAGCCCGATAATCCATCCATTAAAGAATACATCTGGTAGCCTGTTGTGAGGTCTATAATCATGTCAATGTTAGGTAGAGTGAAGTCATCTTTCAGATATGCTTTGTTTAGGTCTCTGAAGTTCATACAGATCCTGATAGATTTATCCATTTTAGACACGGGGACCACATTAGAGATCCATCCTACATAGGCAATGACTCTAAATAAATCCAGCTTTCAACAACTTCTCTAGTTCTACTTTTTCCAATAATGCAACATGAGGATGCATCTTTCTAAGTTATTGTTTTATGGGCTTAATCCCAGGAGTTATAGATAAGTGGTGCATGATTAGATTAGGATCCATCCCTGGCATATTGGTATAAGACCATGCAAAGTTAATCTTCTTGTCTTTTAGGAACTCTGTGAATTGTGTCTTCTCCTCTTCTGATAAAGTTTGTGCAAGGTGGACTATTTGAGGAATTTCAACCATGCCAAAATTTACTGGCTATGTTGGTTCAATCAGTACTGAAGACCTTTCCTGAAAGTGTTCAGGGAGGATATTAAGAGTCTCATCCTTTGGCACCTCTAAGAGGTTTTCACCATTGGACATGTCTTTTTTCTTTACTATTTTGGGATCTGATACTGCCACAGAGTGGTTTTCACCATCAGTCCTCTTTTTCTTTTTATTTTTTAGTTTTTGATTGAGAAACATGATATCCTCCTATGACATGTTCTCACTCCTTGCATTGGTGGAAGAAGGGTAAGGTTCACAAGCATTGAGATAGAAAGCTAGGGTGTGGTCATTAGGAAAGTCGGGGATAGGCGTAGGATTTGTTTCAGTCCAATCAATTAGGTTTGGAAGTACCAATGTTAGGGAGTTAGATTCTGGGAAGGACAGCATCATGCTAGTATCAAAACCATTAACCAACATGATGTGGTCTATTAAGTTAATTTCTTCAATGTTTAGATCAATAAGAGTGAGATCGTCATTAAAAGGGTCAATATTAGTTATATGCAGACCAAATAGTAGTGACTCATCAGTAGAAATCTCATCATCATCCCTCCGTAAAAGGAGGCTTCTTGCTTGTAGCCTATGAAATTCTTCTAGACTTATGTAAGCACCAGTTTCTTCATCAATGATCAGGGGAAGGAACTCTTCTTATACTTTAGGATTATTAGTGTCATTAGGAGTAGTTGTAACTTGTTTACGAGGAGCCGAGGGCATTGTAAACATGTGTAATGTATCTATTCCAATATTTTTAGTGGTGACATATAGCTCTTCCCATTCATAGTCATGAGAGTCAGTGACCTCATCATCAGATCTGTTCAAGTATTCAGCAATAGTTATTTGATGCACCCGGTTAGCTACCTATGGATCAAAGTGTGGTAGATCAAGGACATGTAAAACTGTGACCGATTGGCCCCAGTTAGGATGTAAATCCTATTTTCGGGGTGTCTCTTGAGTAATTGTTGCTATCACTGATATCTCTGGACCAGCTTCTATAGTGTCTCCTACCTCTTGAATGGGAGGTTATGATAACAAAGGGGTGTGAAGATCATGTGGTACCACAAAGCTAGGTACATAGCATTCTCCTTGGCAGTTGGGATCCTCTATGCCAATATGCAATAATATTTCATAGGACCACTATTCTAGTTCATCTGTTTCATCACTTCCTTTATCTGAGTTTGGACTCCCTTTTGAAGTGGGTTTATCAGTTCTAGTTTTAAAACCCAGTCCTATTTTGTCTCTGGTATTCCAAAACTGCATGGGTATAGGTTTAATAAGCCCTCATCCTCTATCTTTTAGAGGTCCTTTTCCTTTGTATCCCATTTTCTTGAGGAAATCATATCCCTTTTCATACTATTCTGGGGATATTTTCACATGCTTGACCTCAGCTTCCACCGGTTCTCCTTTGTAAAGCCAGTCCAAGACTGCCTGTTCTTCTATGTTATCTAAAGAAGATGTGGATGTCTTTACCATACGAGTTTCTTTGTGTAATTATAGCTCCTTGGATG
Organism: Thuja plicata; assembly: GCA_018584345.1. Lineage (NCBI taxonomy): Eukaryota > Viridiplantae > Streptophyta > Pinopsida > Cupressales > Cupressaceae > Thuja > Thuja plicata. The sequence goes on along the minus strand of MU223461.1, from coordinate 3,361,013 downwards.
TTGTAGGTGTGAATGTTGAAGAAGGTTTTCCATAGGATCTTGGTGATATGGGTAACTCTATTAGTGAGGGAGTCAGATCTAGCTTGTACTCTCCCATACCTATTTCTTCAAGTGTTAAGGTTTTGCTAAAACTTTTCATAACCATGTCCTTGGTAGTTTTAGGAGAAATTGCATCCATAGCCTCCTTGTTATGTGGAATCATACTACCAGCTTTGATATTGTTGCAAGTGTAGTTAGCATATGCAGGAATTGTCACTTCTACCCCATTATGTGGGAAATTTATACACTAGTGGTAAGTAGATGGCACAGCTTGCATTTCATGAATCCATGGTCTCCCTAATAGGATATTGTAGGCCAAGGGTAGATCTAGAACTTGACATGAGACATTCCTCTCAATCGACCTGACTCTGATATGTAGAACAATAAGACCTCTAGAGGATCTTTCTTCTTTGTCATAAGCTTTGATGGTTATTTTTCTTCTAGAATCAATTGTTTGTTCTGAGAGACCTAGTCTCTTGATTAGATCAAGTGTACATATATTCAATCTTGCACCTCCATCTATCAACATGTGTCTAACACAGGATTTATGAATAAAGACTTCAATATGGAGAGGTTGATTATGTGGATGTGTCAATGACTTATCATCCTTTTTAGAAAAGGAGAGGTAATGTGGCACTGAGATGTGATTGACCATCGCTTGGAACTTGTCTATATCAATATCTTTTGGGATGTTAGCAGCATGTAGAACCTATTCTAGGATTTCCCTATGTACTGTGGATACCTTGAGCAACTCAAAAATGGAAATTTTGGTAGAGGTTTGTTGCAATTGGTCTACCAAGTCATATTTTGCTCTAGGAATAGTAACCACATGTTTTGCTGCTAGTTTAGGAATAGTTATGATAGGAAATTTGGACGTCAATGTTGGTTTTGGAGGTCCTTTGATCATGACCTATGCTTGGCTCCATGTTACAAAACTTGAGTGAAATGAGACACCTTTGATTGTGACCACATTAATTGTCTCAGTCTTAATGTCGAGCATATTAATCACATTGTCATTCTTGGAATAGGTGTAGTTTACCTCATTACTCTTCCCTTTAGATGTTTCTCCTTGATCATAATTAGGAAAGGGTTTGTTAAATGTTTTATGATCCTCATTGGTAGTGTGTCCATCCACTTTGATCTTACCTCTTTCGATGAGGTCTTGGATGACATGTTATTTGAGGTTTTGAAGTCCATGCCCGACCCTTGTTATATCATTGTTTACCTTGGGCATGGGGGTCATGACTTTAGCATCCTTGCTTGCTTGCATACTATTAGTTAGATTGAACACCTTGGGTTTAGGATTAATGTTAGAGGTGTCAAATACTCTGTCATTAACAACATTCTTGTTTTTCTTCCACCATTTAGGCTTGGAGTTGGAGTTGTTGGTTTTTTTTTTTTTGAAGGGTGATCTCTCCCTTTTTGACCACGACTTCCTCAATACGAAGGGCATTTTTAATCATTTTGTCTAAGCTTGGAGAGTCTTGCATTTGTAAAGCGTAGTTCAATTCAGGCACCAAATTATTAATGAAGATCTCCATCTTCTCTATTTTGGGGATGGCCCTTGAATATCGTGCAAAAATATTCCTCCATCATTGTAGGAAGTGCATAAATGATTCACTAGTTCTCTGTGTGGTATTAAATAGATCCATCATAGTCACATCATGTTGGATGTTGTAGGAGTAATGTTGGATGAATCATTGGATCAACTCTTCAAATGTTTTGACCTTAGGGTTTAGTTTTGAGAACCACTCCATGGCATTACCTCTTAGACTTCCTGGAAATAGTCGCATGAGGTATGTAGGTTCATGCATGTATTCTATGCTAAGAGCACAAAATTCCCTAACATGGTCATGTGGTTCAATTTCTCTAGTGTACTTGTCATACTTGGGTCTTGCCACATTGGGTGGAAATGGGACCATAGTGATACTCTTGTCAAAAGGAAATGGACAAATAGCATCCAAAGAGTATTTTGTTTTGGGTTTCTCTTTTTCCTGTTTGAGGTTTGTGAGCTCTATTTGCATCAAAGTGAGTTGCTTGGTGAGAATAGATATAGGATTTGGTACCTCCTTGTCTTTGCGCTTTTCCACATCATAATCCTTGGGTAATTTGACACCTGTGGATGCTAGATGGTGGAAGTATTTTTCTTTATTGTCATCAATTATTCTTTCCAATATCTTGTGGAATCTCTTACTCTGTTTGAGTTTTTTGTACTCATCTTTAGGGATCTCCCCTTCACTGTCTAATCCAAAGGGACCATGTTCAAACTTGGGTCCTTCCTCCTCATCTGTATCTTTGGGCTTTTGGTGTTTTCCATCATTATATTCCTCAAAAGCCTCACTCCATCTACAAGTGTTGCTATCCATTTGTGGGGAATCTAGATCGAGTAGGGAACTATGAGAAGTTTCTCTTTGAAAGTGTGGCATTTTAGGAGGTACTTTCAATCCTTTAGACATGTACTTGTTGTGCCTTGTGTTAACCATGAAGTTGTTTCTTAACTTTGTCAATGTTTTCCAATAGTGCAAGTGAGAGTTTCAGACCGTTCAAGTGAGCGTGTCTAGGTAAAAGTAACTTTTTGTTGTTGGTGGATGTAAATGGTTCTAGAGTTAGAGGGTTAGAATGACCTGATAGTGAGCTGGGAACCAAGTTGTTGGTAGAAAGTGGGTAGAACACATGTATTGAACTGATTGTGAAAGACCGACTAAGCATGCAAGGTAGACATTTTGAAAAAGTTTTAAAACTTCAATAGGGAGACTAGAAAAGACAATAGGAACCAGCTAAAGAGCCAAAAGGGTATCCTAATCAACTGAGACTTTCTAAGAAAAATTTCTACAAGTACCCATTGTCCTATATTCGAGCTCCCAGATGCGAGCCTCTGATGACACTAGATGCGATCCTAAACCCTAGATGCGACTGTATGCTAACCAAATGCGAGGTAGTATACCGGATGCGATCCTAGACACTAGATGTGATACATGGTATACAGGATGTGATCTTATGATGCCTTTGTCAGATTTTGCCAGTTTTGAAATTTGCATTTTGGAAGTTCGTGCAGTTTTTCTGATATGTGATCGTGTTTAGAGACTTGCCAGTGAGTGAAAAACACATGTATCTGAAGGTTTGAATATTGTTTCTTGTTTGAAGGAGTTTATCTCTTTAATGATTTATTAGACATGTCAAACAAATTTTCATTGTTAAGAGAGTGAAATAAACACTCATATTTTTCCTATTCTCTAGATGGAGGATGAAAATCTTTGCTTGTTGACTGAGGTACACACTCAAATGCTATTCAGAATATAGCCATCACCAAGCACGCATTGGCTCCAGTCATGATGTTGTATTAGCCGACTCCAAATGCAAATGAGGGCACAATATGAAGAGTGTCTTGGGGCAATTACTTTTTGCCTTGCACAAAGATTATCACCCTTTCGGGGGTGAATCAAGAATTCTTTCAATTGAAGCTATTGTAGATTATTGGGCAACCATTTGAAACTATCCCCCATAGAATTTCACAAGGAAAAATTCAGGAGTATATCCCTATGAGTACCTGGATATATTTAGTCTCGCAAGAAAGATTCAAGTGGCTCTGCTCTACATATACCCAAGCATGTTCAAGGAATGATGTCAAAATTCCATGAACAAAACTGGCTCTATCTTCTGAGGCTTTAGCCTACGAGGAAGCAATTATTTATAGTGAGTTGGAAGGGTTGGCATAAAACCTGTCCTCACTTGGGTCATTCCCAAGAGATTTGTTTCTCAATCGGTAGGCCCTCTACTATTGAATATAAATACAAAGGATTGGCGAGCTTTGGATGTCTAGATTTCTGATTCTTCCAAAGAAGAAGAGCATACTCTCCTAATCTAAGCCATTTTATCCTAAAACAGAGTCAAGCAAAGTGGTTCTTTCCCTCAAGCAATGTTGTGCCTAATTTAAATGTTCCTATTTTAATGAAAACACTATGCTTGAAAGTAGATTTGCTTTGTTCATTTAGTGACAATATTTAGTGAGTTTTCTTGTTCAATTTGTGTTTCCCAAAAAAGAATTAAATAGTTGAACTTGTTCTTAGATCCACAAGATTTAGTGATTTGTGTTGTTCATTTACTGACCCCAAAAGAATTATATGATTTGATTGCTTGTTCAGTTAACTCCAAATTCTGTTCAATCCATAAACTGATGCGTGAGTTTCTGATTTTCCTTAAAAGGAAAAGAGCATAGTCCTCTAGTCAGTTTAGTGATAGATTGGAAAATGTATCTTAGTGTTTAAAGCAAGTAAATAGAGGTCAGGATGGGGGTTGGCAACCTAAAAAACCTAGTTAGTTTGTTATGTAGCAACTCCCATGAAAAAATATCAATATCAACCTGCAAACAATCGTTAAGCTATTCAAAAGACCAAAGAAGTCAAAACATGCAAACGTTAGTGGTTAGGCAAAGTAGTTCACTAAACTTTTCATCAGATGTGATCTAGAAAGATAGAAAATGACACAAAAATGGATGTGACTTTCCTTACTAGATGTGATAGCATGCTCCCCAGATGTGATCTTAAATGAAAAATGATCTAGGAAATCTTGGATGTGAGCCTCATTTACTAGAGTGCAAGGGTGTATCATGGATGTGATCCAGAATGACTCTATAATAGAATTCTGGGCATGTAAATTAGTGAAAAAGTGATACAAAATGAGGCCAAGTTGGAAATTGCACCCCACAGTGGGTGACAAAAATGTGTGTGTATATTTGTGCACCTGTTGCCTGTAACACAACACTTCAATAAGTTATTCCGTTAGTGAGAAACAAGGGTTAATGAGCATATAAAACCCTAACATAGACCTATTGCTTTCTAACTAGGATGAGTGTAGCAAATAACATAAAAGCCCTCAGATTATGCTAAATACCAGTGACATAAACAACCTAGCATGAAAGATTTAAGTTTAAAACAACTATTTAACCATTTAAACATGTATATTAGTCTAAAATGAGCATTATAACCATGAAGAGAGTAACTAAGGAGTGTGCATGAAGCTATGAAGGAATGGGTAGCATAACAATTCTTTGAGATATCTTCAAAATCTTGGCATAACAACACTACTATTCAAAAATTGAGGCTTATTATGAGCTCTAAATCCCTTCAATTTATAGAGGAATAGGAGAGAGAGAGAGGGGAGACAAGGTTCATTAATGGAGCCCCTAAGGTCATTAATGAGGTGTAAGAGCCATTAATGCCTTGGGCATTAATGAGGGATGGGAAAGAGGGAATATCCATTAATGGGTCATTAATGAAATTCATTTAAAAGGCACGAGAGAGTGTAAGGCTCAACTTGGCAAGTTGGTCCTTAGAGAAGTCATGCTTGAGAAAGTTGACTTTCTCAAGTGGGTTGAGTTGTTAATCATTCCTTAATGGAATGTGACAACATTTGGAGGTGGGCTAGGGTAGAATTAGAATTAGGATTAGATTAGAAAGGGTGGAATAGGTTGAGATGGGTTAGAACCTAGGGTAGAAGTGGTTGAGATTTGTTAGGTTGGGGTTTAAGGGAATATAAATGAAATGAGTTAAACTTATTTAATTCATTTCAAATATAGGAATTAATTATTTAATAATTTTATTGCTTTTTTAATAATTAAGGGGACTATAGCCATTTTAATTAAATTAAATAGGCTAGGGAATGGGTTATTTGCAAGTGGACAATTGATTTAAGGGTTTATTTAATTCCTTTATAATTAAATACTATATCCATGTTTGAATTTGATTTGATTTAATTGGTTTAAATTGATTTGAATTATATGGCTATAATAGTTAATATAATTGAGTGATAAAAATCACCTAGGACATTAAATTTGATTTAAAAATGAATTATGCCAAAGTAACATTGTCATGACATAATTGGGGGTATGATCACACTCAGGGAAAATAGGGTCAGTAGTCAGAACAAACCAAATTCAGGTGGTTACACCTTGCACTAACAACATAGTAGAATATGAGGCACTAATTGCAGGACTTAGCATGGCCATCCAGTGGAACATCATGGATATCCAAGTATTTGGTGATTCTCAACTAATCATAAAGCAAGTGTTAGACGAATTCCAAACAAAAGATGAAAAGTTGTTACCTTACAAAGAGATGGTAGATGAAATGAAGGAGCATTTCATCAATCTACAAATCACCCAAGTACCACATCTACAAAACAAAGTTGCCAAGGCAATGGCTATGATCAGGTCTCTTCTAGAAATACCACGTGATGCAACATAGTATGAGTTCTTGGTTGAGCAAATTCACGTGCCAGCTTATGAGAGTGATAATGTTAATCAGGTCTATGTCTTGGTTGGTCCTCAGTCCCCATGGTACCACAACATCCATGCTTATCTAAAGAATGGTATCATATCCCCCCATCTAACAAACACCCAATGCCAAAACCTTATTCAAAGAGCTTCCCGCTACACCATTGTAGCTGACACCCTATATCATTGTGGTTATCACAATATTCTCTCTAGGTGTTTAGATGAAGTTTAAGCTGCCCAGGCATTGCGAGAAGTGCATGCTAGAATTTGTGGTGCCCACACAAGTGGCATGGTCCTAGCTAAACAACTTCTTAGAGTTAGGTACTATTGGCCTACTATGGAACATGATGCCTATGAATTTGTAAAAAAATGCTTACCATGTCAGCAACATGCAAATTTGATCAATGTACTAGCATAAGAGCTACATCCTATTGCACCTTCTTGTCTGTTCTCATGTTGGGGTTTCAATCTCATTGGTAAGATCACTCCCATGTCCTCTGAGGGACATAAATCTATCATCAGAGCAACTGAATACTTTACTAAGTGGGTTGAATAAATCCCACTTACCCTCACGACAGGCATCCAAATCTCCAAGTTTATCCTATACCACATTGTTTGCCGCTTTGGAATTCCATCCACCATTTTCATAGATCATGGTTCGCCATTTGAAAATTAGCATATGGTCGATCTGTGTGAGTGCCTCCACATCCATGATGGCTTCTCTAGCCCATATTTCCCACAAGGTAATGACCAAGCTGAGGCAACCAAAAAAACACTTCTAAAAATCCTAAAGAAGGTTGTCAATGATATTGGTCATGATTGGCACCTCCAAATTAATCCCACCCTTTGGTCCTATCACACATCCTTCCACACTCCCACACACACCACTCCATATTCCCTTGTCTATGGTTCTAAGGTTGTCTTACCAATGAGGTTGAACTACCATCCTTATGTGTATCTCTCAAAGACCTAATCACAGATGGAGACTACTGAGTAGCAGGACTCACACAGCTTGATCTCCTTAATGAAAAGTGCCAGCAAGCATATGACCACCTAGTCATATATCAGAATAGACTAAAGAAAAGATATAATAAGAAGATCCACCCATGGTAGTTCTAGGCAGGAGACTTTTTGCTCAAAGAGAATCAGAAAGTGGGCACTAATCAGGAAAAGAAGGGTAAGTTTGAAGTTACCTGGCAAGGCCCATATATCACCACTGCATGCTTTAGTTATAGGGCATATCAATTATCTACTCCTAAAGGAGAACCCCTGAATGATCCAATCAATATCATTCATCTCAGGGGCTTCTATGCCTAGCAGTTGATCAGTTATTCCAATTCATCTGAAAAATCCAAAAACATTGTAAAAAGTCTTGAAAAACTCATTGTCTTGGTGAAAATCTGGTAAACAGACACCTTGATGATAGCAAAAAAATAAAATAAAAAAGGGCAAAAAAAAAAATGAAAAGAAAAAAAAAAGGTCAAGAGAAATAAATCTTCCAATGACGAAAACTTGGCAATCAGGTGCCTTGGACAAGTATGTGTGGTGAAAACCTGGCAATCAGGCATCACACATAGTGGGCCATATCATTCTCTATCAAAATCTCAGTCTCCTCCATCTCATTCATTCCACTCCACTTTGGCCTAATTCTTACCTATATTTCCTAGATGTTCCATTATCACTCGCATCAGTTACCATTGGTCCTCCTATCCTACATCCTGCACTTTTGTACATATTAGTCCTGTATATACTCATCCATCCCATTTGTATATATGTTTTCCTATCCCAATCCCTAAGATTTATTCCTATAAATATCTTTTCTATGTCAGTCTAGTCTTGTATTTAGTCCCGCTTGTACATATCTCGCGTCCTTGGTCAATCTCCTTGCAGAAAGTGATCCATTTCCATTCTGAATCTTGTGCTTTAGCAAGTTCCTTATGAAGAAATATTGTTTCAACAATTTGATCATCATCACATCTTTTGGCCAATCAGATACACACTTGACATCTCCATGGAAATGGGTCCTTGAGGATGTATCCTTCTTCTCATTGACCTAAATCCAATCATCTTTCTAGAAATGGGTCCTTGAGGATGTACCCTTCCTCTCGTTGACCTAAATCTAGATCATCATCATCACTAGGTTCATATAGGATGCATCCTTCCTCTTGACCTAATATTAATACAATCATCATCCCATATCATTGATCTCTCTGGAAAAAGGCATCTTGTTATTGAATTTTTTATTTTGAAATTTGATTTTAGTTCTTGATTCTCATTCCTGATTCTTTTTGGTTGTTCTCCTCCTCAAGGTTGCCATGATTCTTTATATCATGGTATGTTGCAACTGGATACACCTGGGATAGGGAACTTGATCTTTTTGTTTTCTTCTTATGAGTTAGTTAGATATGGCCCTTGCATGTATGTAATTTGTTTGGGTTCACATGCTGCACTTGGGAAATTTCATTTGCTCGTGGGCTTTTCTAGCATCATTTTGACCATGGCTCTTCTGGGACTCATGTGTGATGCTAGGGAAACCCTTGCATGTTTTTTGTGTTAGTCCTTTGCAACACCGGTGACAAGGCCTTGTGTTCCTAGTAACCTTGGCATGGTCTCTAGCATTTCTATATCAAAATAAGTGCTCAACTACATGGCGGTATTCCATTCCAGAATACTCCTCACTCAAAATTCAAGAAAAATCCTTGCCACCATCAAATCCCTAGCAAAGCATTCCCTTTTATTCCAATCAAATCCCATCTCAAACCTAACCCTTCACCCTTGATGCAAACCTGACTATCCCATCCCTCATTCTTCTATCCCCTCCCTCTTTCTTCTATCCCCCCTTCCTTTTTTATTCTATCCTGTCTCTCCTAGCCATCTTTTTGAGATGCCACCAGGGCTTCGCATTTTCTTCCTGTCACCCTCTCGAGGGGAATTCATCCTAGACATTTTATTCTAATTCTATTCTAATTCTATCCTAATCATCATTCTAGTCTATTATTTTAAACGTCTTCAAAATAGTGTTATTCTAACACTATGTCAAAGAGGGGCAAAATGTAGACACCTAAATCTGATTAACACATCTAATCATATTTAGTGCCTTCTAGGACATATCAACTAAGTAATTAAACATTGTTAGAATAGTCCCAAAGGATAACTGAGAAGGGGGGGTGAATTAGTTATCAATAACCTTAGTTCTTTACCTTCAGAATACAACAAAGTAAATGCTTAATCAGATAACACAGTACACAACACACAATTTGATTATGGGGAAACCAAATGGTAAAAACCCCGGTGGGAATTAGCACCCACAATGAACTATACTTGTTTATAGTAATCCCTATTAGAAGATATCGCAAACCTGTTAGGAGTTGTACTTTACAATGTAATAAGTATAGTGACCTGGTTAAGGGTCGGACCATGTTAGGAGTCTTTTACAAATAACCCTGTTAGGGATGGTGGACTCACTGTCCAAAAGCTCACTGCTTGATGGTGAAGGCTAGAACCTTCTGTATAACAGATATGCACTATATCTGATGATGAACTGTAGATTAGACCTATTGTCTTGATTAGTTCCAGTGTATTGCAATCTTTCACTTCTTCTTCACATAGACTCTTGATGAATGAACTAACTCTGATAATCTTCTATGTACATCTTTCTTATCTTTTTGTATCATTTACATTTAGCGTGTCACCTTTGACTTGCTATAAGTATCTTCCTCAAGGTATGAGATCATGGTACCTATAAGACAACTCTTCATAACATCCTTGTTGGCTCTACTAAGCATGCAAGCATTATTACAACTACGCAAGTATAAATCAAATAGACGCGACGCTTCACTAAGTCGGCCTCACCAATTTAACTCTAACTTTGCAACCTTCTTGAAACATGTTTGGCACCTTTGGATTAATATCATTAACTCATAACTAATCATGAATATACACATGCATATATAGAAGATAGGTGAAACTCAAGAAACATGTGATATATGTCGGCCCTAAACCGTTATACTTCCAGAACTGTAACTTCCAATAACAGAATTACATAACTTTACTGAAACATCATATCTAGGTCTGTGTGTATGAACATAACATAATGAACATGTCAACAACATGTAACTATCCATGCAAGTCTTCATATCATAATTCTGATAAGTACATATAGAATTACTACTATGTATTTTATGTTGTCATCAATGACAAACATACAATCAATCAACTTCTTAGAATCAAATCTCCAACAATCTCCCCCTTTGACATTGATGGCAACATATGATATCAAAAACATCCTTTGTTCATGGTGTCCTCTTTCTTTTACAATCTTCTCAATATTCTCATCAAAGATTTCTCTAAACTGCTACAGCTCCTCTATTTGTGTTTTTGTTCCATGTATATACTCCCCCAGAGTATATGCTCCCCCTTAGTACATACTCCTCCTTACTATATACTCCCCCTTTGACATCAATGGAAAAGGATGCCATAGTATTTTAGGTATAGGTACTACTCTAGAAGTAGAGTAGTCAACCATTCATCAGTCACTTAATGACTGATGTCTTTGTTACTTCTTCTAAACAAACTTAGGAGAGGGAATTACTCCCAACTTCTCCCTGAGATACTCAAAAGTACCCTTTGATAAGGGCTTTGTGAAGATATCTACCAACTGTTCTTTGGTGTTCACATAGTCTAATTTAACTTCTTTGTCTACAACCTTTTCTCTTAAGAAATGGTACTTGATCTCTATGTGTTTTGTCTTTGTGTGCATCACAGGGTTCTTAGACTTATTGATAGTGCTAGTATTATCACAATGAATAACAATAGGATAAACAATCTGAATGCCAAAGTCTTTAACCATCTACTTGATCCAAACCATGGTTGAAAAATCTAGTGCTGCTGCAACATATTCAGCTTCTGCTGTTTACTAAGAAATACAGTTCTGCTTCTTGCTTATCCAAGAAACCAGCCTGTCTCCAAGGAATACTGCTCCTCTTGAAGTGCTCTTCCTGTCATCAATACATCCTACCTAATCTGCATCTGTATATACATGAAGCTTTACATTCTCTGATTTAGGATATCATAAACCATAGTCTATAGTTCCCTTTAGATATCTGAATATCCTCTTGACTGCCATTAGGTGACTTTGCTTGGGTTTAGCTACAAATCTACCAACAATGCCAATTGCATTAGATATGTCAGGTCTAGATTGAGTTAGATAAATGAGTTTACCAATCATATATTTGTACAATGTTTTATCAACTACTGTGGAATCATCATCCTTTGATAGCTTTCTTCTTGTTATCATGGGAGTGCATACTGGCTTACAATCCTCCATCTAGAAGGTCTTCAATATTTTCTTCACATATTTTGACTGATTAATGAATATACCTTTATCTGTTTGTTTTACATTCAGTCCCAAAAAGTATTTTATAGGACCAATCATACTCATTTCAAATTCATTATGTATTTCTTTTGCAAATGTTGTACTGAGCTTGTCATTACCTCCAAATATAATGTCATCAATAAATATGGCAACTAATAGTAATCCATCAGGTGTCTCCCTTGTGAATAGGTTATAATCTGCTGCTCCTTTTGAATCCAATCTTAGTGAGATAACCATCAAGTCTCTCATACCAAAGCTCTTGGGTCCTATTTAAGGCCATAGAGTGCTTTCTTCAATTTGCATACCATGTCTGGTTCATCTGAAAGTCTAAATCCTTCAGGCTATTCAATGTAGATTTCTTCATTCAAATCATCATTCAAAAAATCTGATTTTACATCCATTTGATAAACTTTAAAGTCTTTGAATGTTGTGTATGCCAAAAACAACTTAATGGCTTCTAGTCTGCTCACAAGGGAAAATGTGTCAGTGTAGTCTATTCCTTCTCTCTGTGCATATCCCTTGCATACCAATCTTGATTTTTTTCTTACTAATGTACCATCTTCATTCATCTTGTTTTTGAATACCCACTTTGTTCCAATCACATTTTTGTCATTGGGTCTAGGGACCAATTCCCATGTATCATTTTTAATTATCTGATCTAATTCTTCTTTCATTGCATTCTTCCAATTAGAATCATTACAAGCATCTTCAACACTTAAGGGTTCCATTTGTGAAAGTAAACATACCTCTTCATCTATTGCTAAACCTTTTGCTTTAGATTTGGTCAAAACACTACTGCTCTGATCTCCAATGATGTCATCTTTAGAGTGGTATCTTGATGTGAATTTTAGAACCTTAGGTGTGTCTTCTTCTTCTGCAATCTATGATTCTTCTCTGCTTGATTCAAGTTCATTGCATGAGATATCAATGCAATCAAACATTTCTTCAATAACAATATCTTTGCTACTAGATCTGGGTTCATCTTCAATCATAGGTGCATATTCATAGTACCTCTCTTGAACCATAAAGTTTTCATCAATATTAACATGCATACTTTCAATTATCTTCTTTAATCTCAAATTAAAACATCTATATGCTTTTCTTTTAGTAGAATAACCAAGGAAAATACCTTCATCACTTATGGCATCAAACTTACCAACACCATCATCTCTCTTGATGTAGCACTTGCTGCCAAAGCTTCTAAAATACTTTACTGTAGGTACATTTCCTAACCAAATTTCATAGGATGTCTTATCTGTGCTTGGTCTCAATTGAGTTTTGTTGATAGTATATACTATTGTGTTCACTACGTCTCTCCAATAGGTGTGCGCAACTTTTCCTTCAATCATCATAGTGTGCGCTGTATCAAGTATGATCCTATTTCTCCTTTCTGCAATCCCATTCTACTGAGGAGTTCTAGGTGCACTTAACTATCTTTTAATACCATGTTCTTCACAATAATCATAAAATTGATTAGAGGTTAACTCTCCTCCTCTATCTGATCTCAGACATTTCAGTTTTAACTCGGATTCATTCTCAACTTTAGCTTAGATGCAAAGTGACCAATCTTGTTACACGAAAAACATTTGAATGGAAGTTGTCCTTCATATTTTCCTTTACCTTTCTTTTATCTTCTAGCAATCATAGAAATGATTTCTTCTAGTTCTTCATCAACTTCTTCTTTCTCATTATGACTGGAAGTTTGTAAGGATTTCTTACCATGGACTAAGGCTTTGAAAACAGTTTCACTTTTAGGTTCAGTCTTCAATCTTGATATTTCAAATGCAAAGATTTTTCTGATCAAGGTCTCTCTCTTGAAGTCTTGTGAGAATTGCATGGTTTCCTCTAGAATACTAATCTTTTTTTCATAGTCTGATGTTAAAGTAGTTAGCAACTTGTCCATTATATCTTCTTCTGATATTTATCCACCATTATTTCTGATTCTAGAGACTGCTTCATTTATCCTCTGATTGTAAGCTCTAATGTTCTCTTCAGGTAACATCTCAAGACTGTTGTATTTCTTTTTCCATGTCTTCCTACATGCATTCTTTGCTTGAATATCTCCTTCAAACATGTCTTCTAAATACTTCCATATGGTATATGCTCTGTCAATCTTCTTGATTTCATAAAATTCACTGTCAGATAAGGCATTGATTAGGGCTTCTTTAGCAATAGCATTATGTGTAAATTTATCTTTTTTTCTGTTAGTAGCATCATCCTTTGCAAGGTCTTTTAGAGATGGAATTAAAACCTCTTGTGTAGCAATTTCAAAGATCTCAAATCCAACACACTGTAGATGTGTTATCATTTTGTTTTTCCAATCCAGATGATTTTCTCCATCAAACTAAGGGCTTTCTTTTCTGAAGTAAGACATCTGATCTGCCTTAAGCTGTTAGGATTCTTCTCCAAGGCACTTGGATCTGATACCAATTGTTAGAATAGTCCCAAAGGATAAATGAGAGGGGGGGTGAATCAGTTATCAATAACTTTAGTTCTTTAACTTTAGAATACAACAAAGTAAATGCTTAATTAGATAACACAGTACACAAAACACAATTTGATCATGGGGAAACCAAATGGTAAAAACCCCAGTGGGAATTAGCACCCACAATGAACTATACATGTTTATAGTAATCCCTGTTAGAAGATATCTCAACCCTGTTAGGAGTTGTACTTTACAATGCAATAAGTATAGTGACCTAGTTAAGGGTCAGACCCTATAGGAGTCTTTTACAAATAACCCTGTTAGGGGTGGTGGAATCACTATCCAAGCTCACTACTTGATGGTGAAGGCTACAACCTTCTGTATAACAGATATGCACTATATCTGATGATGAACTATAGAGTAGACCTGTTGTCTTGATCAGTTCTAGTGTATTGCAATCTTTCACTTCTTTTTCACATAGACTATTGATGAGTGAACCAACTCTGATAATTTTCTTTGTACATCTTTCTTATCTTTTTGTATCATTGACACTTAGCGTGTCACCTTTGACTTGCTATTGCAACACTCCAAAATTGGCACCTAATAATCCAATCAATTTTTGGTGCATTTTCTCATCTTCGAAGTCCTATTGTACTAGGAAAATTCTTCTCCTAATTGACTTTAATTGACTGAGTTTCAAATGCAGAAAACCCAAATTTGCATAAATCTGACATTATATTTAATTCCTAAATTCTCAGAGTTTATTAGCTAAAAAACCCCTATGATTAACTGATTTAATCCTAAAGTCTTAAGTGATTTTAATTAAATCAATTTCACCCTCTTTAGCTAATATACATAAAAGGAATTGAAAGGTTATTTAATTATTGGAAGAATTATCCTCAAAAAGGAATTCCATAATTCCATGTGAAAGGAAACTCATGTGGCAATAATTCGCCCTTTTATTTAAATAATCTTTGCATTTTTGTCTCAAAAGAGAATGAAGAGTCCACCGTTTCTTTTCAAGAAACTCTTCACCCTCTTTCCATGTTTTTCTATAAATTGGACCTCGTTTTCTTCATTTGGGAGGATGATTTTTGAGAGCATCAAATCTATAGTCAATTTGCATTTAATTTATTTCATGCTTTTTAAGCTTAAATTTGCATAATTAGGCTAGTTTCAATTGGAATTGAAGATGTAATGCTTTCATTTATGATTCATTTATATGTCTAACATTTCAATTTGATTCTCTCAAAGCTTTCTAGATCAATGGCAAGTTCAATTCTAGTTTAAAACAAATTTCTTTTCTAGATTACAAGCATTTCATTCCTAGAATAAGAGTATTTTCTTTTTCTAGATTAATTGTATTTTGTTTCCATAGATTAGTTGTAATTCAATTCTAGACCAATCATTTCTCAATTCATAGATTAATTGCATCTCTTTTCATAGACTAGTTGCAATTTTAATTTCATAGAGTAATGGCAAATTTTTCTTTTCTTACATTCTAGAAATCCTCCATGTTAGCAATGGTCAGGTTGTTGGCTCTCATTTTGAGGGTAAACTCAACATCCCCAACTGATTAGGAGGCAACAAGTCGCTTCAATCGAGTTAGAAAGATGAACAATTCATGTTCATTTTTGTGAATTGAACGATTTTATAATGAATATGTTGTGTTTTTTCCGAATTCAAAGGTCTACATTCAGGATATAACATTTTGGCACCCACCGTGGGGCAGAAAAAACAATTTTTGGACTCATTTTCGAACTTATTGACTGTGTTTTTTGTGCTCTACTGTACATCTGTACTGCACTGGTACGGAGTCTCACGTGAAGTTTTTTGTCGAGCCACATGAAGTTTTACTCTTAGTAGCACTCTCTCACATGAGAAAAAAAAAATCTCACACACGTCGAAGTACTTTCTTGCATGAACTTTGACAGACAGACATTTAAAATTTAGAATTTTTAATCTATTTTTTCTCTGTTCTGACATTTGTTTCTGCTCTAATTTTTCTGTTTCTAGTTTTCTGCTGTAGCATAACAATGGTTTGTAGGTTTGCTTGCCAAAGATAAAAACTTTCTAATAGTTTACTTGTAGGATGATAGTCAAAGGCATAATTAAAATGTCATGTTTGTTTACTATTTTTCATTCACATAGTCTAAATAGGGCTTTGTTAAAATTTTGTAAGGATCCTGATAGCAAAGTAGGGTAATAGGCTCTTCATTACATGGAAGTGATGCCCATGGATGAAACTGAGACCCAGATGTTGCTAGCATGATGGATACTTGGGGAAGCAGAGCAAGATAGCAAATCTTTAGCACTTCTACTTGTTAGGGGACTATTCTCTTCTCTGTTTGAGAGAATCAGAAACCCAAAGACTTGTGGACTTGGTGGAGTGAAACTATCTCAGTGATGAATATGCTTGATGTGTTTGGGTGAGGTGAAAAGGTAGAGAAGTATGCTCTTCTCTCATTGAGAGAATCAGAAAATTAAACCCTTGAATCCGAACCAAGTTGAGTCACCTTTAGAGGGCCTGCTAGAAGTTGAACCTCTAGGAATGACCCAAGTGAGTACACACCTTTCACTGGTGATTCCACCTCACTCTAATAAAGTCTGCTTTGTTTTATTCTAATGACTCCAAAGCCATAGTAACTTCTTTCTCATTGATTTTGAGTATCATCATGAGAAATCCTTGTTTGTCATACTGAGCGGCACCACTCCCAGCCTTGCTTGCAAGGGTGTGTGACTTACAAGTGTTGGTGTGGCTGCGAGGCCCCAACTCTGTATCAGAGGCATCGAAGGTTATTGTGAATGGAATTATATTAAACACTCTCTTAGTTAGATGCCTACCCGGTTCACCTCTGAAAGGACACATAATCTATGCGCAGGGAGAGGGAAGAATCTCTCCCCTAGATTCTTGACATAGGTATGCACCTAGATGTTTGAAGTGGTATATGATGCTGGTCCCTGTTTAAGGGTCCTTTAAACATATATACTTAGTCCTTGGAAACACTGAAAACACGGGTGCTCTTTCAAGAGTGACACTACTGTGTGAGGTGCACACATACGCATAAGATAGTAGGGCACAAATTTTGTCTTCTCAACCAATTTTCTTTGTAGGGATAATTGAGTGTTTGTTCTTGAGTCTAAAACTGTCTGTACTATCATCAAAAAAAGACTCCCATGTTTCTAAAAAGTTTCTTTGTCCTTGGTGGAATTGTTCTTGAATATTGTTTGCGTCACTACTGCCTGATTGAGACTTCGTGTTTTTAAATGAGTGCTTGTCACCTTGAAATAGAGATTGCTGATTTGTATCATCTTGAAACTATCCTAAACCTAGAAATCTTGTTAGAGAATAGTTCTCATTGTGTCTCAAAATCTGGTTTTTATTTTGAAAACTGAGTTTGTCTATCTACCTTATCTGCATCTTTTCTAGATTTTATTGCTTGTTCCCTCATTGTCTGCAGACTGAAACTAGTTGTTTCGAGTTGCAAATTGACTGATTCATACTCAAACTTGTCTTGTCTCTTTGTCTCCATCCTATTTTATTTTGTTTTGTACCTTGCGACATGATAGTCATATCTCGGTTGTTTTAGCCATACCTCTAACAATTCGTGCCGGGTGCATCTCACACCTTGGTTGTTCTAGCCTATTACCTCTTTTTTTGATACCTTTAGAGATAGAGTTTTGAGTCAGATCTTAAGTTTCCTCTCATATTAGCTTCGTCTATGCAATCAAGGAAAAGGTCATTCTAAACCATTTATTCAAGTGGATAATCAAGAGGGATCATCACGTTCCTCTTCCCCGTTCAATGCAGATCCAAGTCCGAATCCAAAGCCAGTGCTTCAATTTTGTTCTAATCTGTTATTTCAAGATCAGCGTAATCCATTTCTCTCAAGCCAACAAGGCTAAAAGAAGTCATCTATTTGGGTTGATCCTATTAATGACCCTCGCTGCCTTAGTGATCCATTCCAACATTTCAATCCTTTTGATTTGCCGAAGAGCACATCGGCTATGAGTCCTCACTCTCATACTGAAGGAGTGGACATGGAATAATCTCACATTAACAACATGATGTCTCCTTTCGATTAAACACAAGGTCATGACCAATCTCAACATGAACAAGGTCAAGAGAAACACCAGGGTCAAGATCAAACTCAGAGTATTTATGAAATCCTTGGCAATGAAGATGACCCAATAACTCAAAATGCTATAGATGCAGCAAATTCTAATAAAGCTCTTATTAAAATGATGGAGATACTCCTTGTGGAAGACAAAGAAAAATACTTTCTATATTTAGCAAATCAAGGGGTCAAATTACCCGCAAACTTCCAATTGGAAACGCTTGTCGCTAAAGAAGAGGAAACTGAAACCTCCAAATTGCATAAGATAATTCAAGACATGCAAGGTCAAATCAGCCAACTTATGAAAGATAAGGACAAACCTATGCAATAGTTCACAATGGAAAGTATATGTCCTTTTCCGTTTGATAGGAGCATTGTTATGCCACCTTTTCCCAAAGGTGTAAAACTACCAAAATATGACAAGTATCTAGGTACCACTAATCCCCAGGATCATTTAAGAGAATTTGGTGCCTTTTTGATGGAGTTTATACATGATCAAACGTATTTGATGTGTATTTTTCTATGAAGTTTGGGTGCACCCACTATGGAATGGTTCTCATGATTGCCCACTAGCATCAAAACTTTTGACGAAATTGCTAATCTCTTTATGCAACACTATTCTCATAATATTTAGCATCCTGTCAACATAAGGGATCTTTGCAACCTTAAGAAGAAGCAAGGGGAACCATTCTTTATGTTTCTCTAAAGATGGAGACAACTTTGTACAAAGTACCCTCACAAAATACCTGAGTCTGAGAAACTCGATATATTCTTGGATAATCTCACCCCTGACTTTGGGTATCAAGTCCAACTTCAAGGTCCCCTTAACTTTGATAGTATGATAAAACCAGCTATGAGAATAGAAGCATTCATGGTTAAAAAGGGTGAATTGACCTTGTATAAAGATAACAAACAAAATCCCTCATCTTCCAACAAAGATAAATGGAAATTTTCCAACAAAAATAGAGATGTTGTGAATGATGGTAAGGTCAATAACGTGAATTCAACTTCTTTGAAACCAGTCTTTAATCTCACCTCGGGTATACAAGCGACCAAAGCTATCAAAAAGGCTGCAATCAATACTCAACAACCTTCTAAATTTTCTGGCAACAAACCTTGGGCAGTGCAACCCAAGCGTGAATTTACCTCTCTGGGAGAATCACTTGATGTGGTTTTCAAAACTTTGGTGCAAAATCAGATTCTTGCTCCTTTGGAGAAATGTTTATATGATCCGCAACCAAGACCTCATTGGTGGAATGAGAATGCTTACTGTGATTACCATTAAAAAAAAGGTCACAAGATTGCTACTTGTCTCCAATTATGACATAAAGTCCAAGATTTGATCGATAACTAGGTTATCGTTGTGGAGAATCATAACAAGAATTCAGATCATCAAGAATTCAAAGATCCCTTTCCTCATCATGAGAAAGGTGAATCCTCCAATGCTTAGAATAATAATGCCAAAGTTAATTACGCCAATACCACCTATGATAATGTGATCAACATGATTGAACCAGTGGAAGTGGAATATTGCAATATGTTTACCAGCAAGGGAAATGTTTCTAAACCCGGAACCCCATTTGTCTTGAGAGGACTAACATCTCAATTATCTGAATCTGAGACATCTCGAGATTGTGTGAATGTTGTTACTAGGTCTAACACTAGAATCTCTATCAAGGGTCCTAACCCTCCCGCTGCTAGATCTGTGCCAAAACAAACTGTGGATAAGACTATTGTTGGTTCTACCAACAAAACCATGAAGGCGGTCCCTATGCCCCCTATAGTTGGTTATAAAATTCTTGACCAGCTTCAAAGGACCAATTCTTAGATAACTATTTTTGAGCTATTGAAAATCTCACCTGATCATAGGCAGATTCTAGACAAAGCTCTCACTGAAGCTAATGTTCCCAAAGATATCAATTTGGATCAGTTTCAATCCATGGTGGGTCATTTGACCTCACCTCATTATTTATCCTTCTCTAAAGAAGATGATCACTCAATTAGTCACCCACACAATGTTCCCCTGCACATAGAAGTCATGATCGGCAAATAGCTAGTCTGCCATGTGCTCATTGACAATGGTGTTGGTCTTTATATTTATTCCGCTCATTTTCTTTCTCAATTAGGTTGTGGCAAGGATCACATAGATTCCCACAAGAAAATTACCATAAAATCTTATGATGAAGAAGAGAGAACATCTAAAGGTCTAGTTGTGCTACCCATTCAAGTTGGTCCAGTTGAAAGAGACGTCATATGTCAGGTACTAGACCTTCCTCTTGCGTATAACATTTTGCTAGGAAGACCGTGGATCCATGAGATGCAAGCAGTTCCTTCTACATACCATCAGTGTATCAAGTTTTCTTTTCAAGGTGCAGAGGTGACTATTCCCGCTAGCATGGGTTCTTCTTGTAATGCTCTCACTCAATCAGCTGATAGTCTTGATCCAACTAATAGAGAATACATAGAACTCTATGATGCCAAAATCAAAGACATGGAACAGACACTGAAAATCACAGATATAGGCATGGGAGGATATCAAATGGAACTCGTGTTGTCATTAGAAGCTCTACCCCTATCTCCTTGATCTTATGGGAGACCTTCTAAGCACAAAATTTTTTTTTCTACTCTTGAGATAGTTTATGAGGGTACAATTGTTCGGTCTAATAAACCATTGGAAGATGAAGATGAGGAAAGAGATATCAAGGCTTGGATTTGTAAAGGAAAGAACATAGCTGAACAAACTACCCTGGCTCATGAATTAAATCCTAACAGTGAGGGTCTTAAGATTATGAAACATTTTGGGTAGAAAGGAAGTGGCCCGATAGGTGTGAATGGAAATGGGTTAGTGGAACCTATCCAAGCTATATGTCAAAAGACAAAAGAAACCACTGGTTTAGGTCTCAAAAAGGTCCTGTTTCATCTAGGGATCAATAAATTTGTGCCAAAAGTAGAGCCTACACCAGAACCTGAGGGCACAACTATAGTTGACACTATACAAGATAGCTCGGATGAGGATTGCTTTCCTTATCCCATCCCTCTAGAACTGGCAACATTCTTTGCTAAGCCAGATAAGTTTGTGCCATGTAACTGTACTGCTAAAACTAACAATAATTTTGATCAAACCACTCCATTTGAGACACTAACTTTTGAGCAATGGAAAGACTTACAAGACCCTAACTTCAAAGGAGAACAGTACATACCACCACAATTTCAAGAACGGTTGACACAAGAACAAGCTAGTATTGCAAGAACTCAAAAACCTTCATGGTGCAAGCACCCAAGTCAAAGTTTGGATATAGACTCTCATGAGTATGAGTTTGATAGTTTATCAGCAGGATCTTATGAAAGACTTCTCGACGTAAGTGAGGGGTCTAGTGAAAAGCTTAATGAGTCTGAGTCTATAGGTGTTAACATGTCTTCTACTTGGTTCGTTAGGGATCAAAAGGATTCAAACACACTTTTGGATGAGATTGGTTTATCCCTCAGCTTGCTAGTTAACTCTTTCAATGACTATACTGTGAATGCACTTGAACCTGTCGCATCTCTTTCCCTCCAACATCCTAAATTAATAGACTAGAATTCCCCTTCTTCATCTAGTGAATTCCTTACATTCCAGAATGATTACACTTTATCCTGCTACCTTCACACTATTGAGCCTGTAATGTCCTCCACTAGTGAAGAAAGTGTCAATATGACTGAGGTTGACATCAAGTACCTTAGTCAGAAAATTAAAAGAAGAAAAAATAAGTGCTCTAATGGTGAAAACCACATTCTGGTAGTATCAGAGCCAAAAAAAGTAAAAAGAAAAGATGTATCCGAAGGTGAAAACCTCTCTGAGGCACCTGAAGATGAGGTACTTGATGCACTTTTGAGTCACTTCCAAGAATGCTCATTAGTGTTAATTGAACCAACTCAACCAATAAATCTAGGAACAGAAGAGCATCCACATATCATTCATGTGGCCAAGTCATTATCTATAAAGGAACTTAAGGAATTTACCAAATTTTTCCAAGAGAAAAGATAAATTTTGCATGGATGTATTCTGACATGTTGGGTGTGGATCCTGATCTCATTATGCATCACTTATCAATAGCTCCAGGTGTGAAACCTGTCAAGAAAAAACTTAGAAAGATGCATCCACATGTAGCTTTATTGATCAAGGCAGAATTGGAAAAACTTCTGAAAGCTGGGTTCATCCGAGTGATTGATTATGCAGAGTGGATTTCTAATATAGTCCTAGTGACTAAACATGATAAATCTATTAGGGTCTGCATAGACTTTAGAGATCTAAATTTGGCATGTCCCAAAGATGATTTTCCACTTCCTAGCATTGACATGATCATGGATATGACAACGGGATATGAGATGTATTCATTAATGGACGGTTTCTCTAGTTATAATCAGATCAAGATTGGGCCAGAGGACCAAGAGAAAACCACTTTTACTTGTGCATGGGGTACATTCTGTTGGAATGTTATGCCCTTCGGTTTAAAGAATGCTGGGGATACTTATCAAAGAGTTGTTACTACAATATTTCATGAAATGATGCATAGGACAATGGAGGACTACGTGGTTGACACACTTGCCAAAAGAATGGATAGAAAGACACATCTCACTGATCTAGGTCCTATACTAGATCATATGGAGAAATTTAGGTTGCGTCTAAACCCTAAGAAATGTGCATTTGGGGTTACTTCAGGAAAGTTACTTGGCTATATAATTTATGTGAAAGGAATTGAGGTGGATCCAGAAAAGGTACAAGCTATAATGGAAATTCCACCACCCTGTAATATCAAACAAATCAAAGGTCTCCAAGGTTGGCTCCAATCTATTAGGCGGTTTATCTCACAATTAGCGGACAAGTCACAAACTTTCACCAAAACTCTGCATAAAGGTGTGACTTATGACTAGAACAAAGAGTGTGAACAAGGGTTTCAGCAGATTAAATAGTATTTAGCTAATCCACCCATACTGATGCCTCCCATTCAGGGGAAGCCTTTGATCTTATATGTCTCAGCAATGGAAACATCCTTGGGTGCTCTCTTCACCCAAGAAGATCCAAATCATAAAGAAAGAGCCATTTACTACATTAGCAGAACATTGGTCTCTTACGAAATGAATTATTCAGTAATTGAGAAGGCTTGCTTAGTAGTAGTGTTTGCTTCCCAGAAACTACGACACTACATGTTGGCTCACACTATGAGGTTAATCATAAAGATTGATCCATTGAAATACTTACTCAGTAAAGCTACCCTCACAGGTAGATTAGCTAAATGGATCATGCTCCTTAGTGAGTTTGATATTGTATATGTTGAGAGAAAAGCTATCAAAGGAAAGGCAATTGCAGATCAATTGGATGAAACACCTCTTACAGATCATCAACCATTAAAGATGGAATTCCCAAATGAGTCCATTATGCTTCTCATGCATCAAACATGGATAATGTTCTTTGATGGTTCATTCACCCAACAAGGGTTAGGAGCTAGAATTTTGTTTATCACACCTCAGCGATACTCCTTACCAAAGGCATACAAAATGATGTTCCCTTGTACCAACAATACCGCTGAGTATGAAGCTTTGATCAATGGACTCAAGATTGCTATTGAATGGCGAGTAGATGAACTAAAAGTCTTTGGAGACTCACAACTAGTTATCAATCAAGTCAACGACACTTATCAAACCAAAGATGAAAAGTTGGTACCCTATAAAAAGATGGTTGACAGCCTTAAGAATTACTTTGCACATGTCACTTTTTAGAAAATTCCCCGGGTGGATAATAAAGCGGCTGATGCTATGGCTACTCTGGCCTTTATGTTACAAATGCCATGGAATGATTTTAGACACAAGTTCCTAGTGGAGACATTATGCTACCCTGCCTATGACTCTCCTGACTCCCAGATGGTCTGTTTAGTAATTGGACATGATTCATCTTGCTACCACCACATATACTCCTATCTACATAACCAAACTATTCCTGACACATATACTAGAAATGAAAAATGCCATCTAATCCACAATGCATCATGGTACGTCATTGTAGCAAATGAATTGTATAGACGGGGTCTAGACAGTACCCTCCTTAGGTGTCTAGAACCTAATGAGTCTAAATGTGTGTTAGAAGAGGTACATGAAGGCATTTGTGGTTCTCACTCAAATGGTCTGACACTGGCTCATAAGCTTATTAGAGCTGGTTATTA
>MU223461.1:3313335-3324935 GCA_018584345.1 Thuja plicata | reverse complement strand
GAAATTTTTTCTTGGTTTGCAAATTAATCAGAGTAAAAATGGCATATTTATATCTCAGACCAAGTACCTTAAGGAAATGTTGAAGAAATTTGGAATGGAATATTGTAAACCTATTGGTACACCCATGGTAACAGGGAACAAACTAACTAAAAGTGATGAGACTCAAAGTGTTGGGCAAACTAAGTATAGGTCAATGATTGGAGTTCTACAATATTTAACACACAATAGACTAGATATTACCAATGCAGTTGGAATTGTGGCTAGATATTAGGTAGATCCTAAAGAGACACACTTCACTGCTGTGAAAAGAATTTTTAGATATTTGAAAGGAATAAAAGAGTATGGATTATGGTATGAAAAATCTGATGATTTTACATTGCAGGCTTTTACTAATTCTGATTGGGCAGGTAATGTGGATGATAGGAAGAGCACTAGTGGCAGAGCATTTTTCCTTGGAAAAAGGCTGGTTTCTTGGTTGAGCAAGAAGTAAAATTATATTGCTCAATTTATTGCTAAGTCAGAGTATGTTGCTGCTGCAATAAACTATACACAAGTTGTTTGGATGATACAAATGCTGAAGGACATCATAATAATTTTCAAAGAACCAGTGGTTATCCATTGTGATAACACCAACACAGTGAATATGTCAAAGAATCTTGTAATGCATTCAAAGACTAAACACATTTCCATCAAGTATCATTTCTTAAGGGAGAAGGTAGCAAACAGAGAGATCAAACTGGAGTATATTAGCACAAAGGACCAGATAGCAGATATATTTACCAAACCTTTGCCAAAAGATACTTTTGAATATATCAGAGGAATGCTTGGGGTGATGGCCCCTCCTAGTGAAAACTAAATGATGCAAATGTGCATCAGTCCAGTGGATCTCAGAACCATATCTTTTTCTGGACTTGATGTATTGATCTACTCCTTAGGGGGAGTGATCGCAAAAAATACTAGAGTACATTTAGGTGATCTTGCACCTAGCTAATCAGACATGAATATTTGAAAAATCTACATCTTATAGGATACTATAGGTGAACTATGGCAC
Source organism: Thuja plicata (assembly GCA_018584345.1). Taxonomy (NCBI): domain Eukaryota; kingdom Viridiplantae; phylum Streptophyta; class Pinopsida; order Cupressales; family Cupressaceae; genus Thuja; species Thuja plicata. The sequence continues at coordinate 3,323,884 of MU223461.1, read as the reverse complement.
CCTTTGCCATTGCTACAAAAGGGGGAAGGAATCTATGAGAAAATCCCTACTATTTTGGGAAATTTATGTTGGGGATATTAAGAAGATTGTATAGAGAGAGAGAGTACTTTTGGGTTGATGCATAAGGATTTTCCCATATGTTGCCATAAATGCCAAAGGGGGAGATTGTTTGATGATATCAGTTTTGGTTACTGATCATGTTATTGATATTCATGTTTTGTCACTGATGTCAACATATACTTCTATGGAGAAGACAGACTGACTACTTAACTAGATCGAGTGTACAAACAATGTAGGGATGATTCAAAAGGATGTGTCCTAACCTTACTCCTAAGGCCACTTGAATTTATGTTACATTATATGGATGTTACATTTTATTTGGTGAAGACTGGTTCTCTAGACTGTAACTGTGATTCTGGACAGAGCAGGTCTCTGTGTTTTGGGTATATCTTTCTGACGGATATATTTCAAAACTTGCAAGCTTACTGATGGATAACCGACATATATTAGAATAATGGGTTGTGTTTGATTGTTTATTGAAGATTGATGACATCATCTATGGTGTGTACTCTAGAGAAGACCTATTTCTTGGCTAACTTCAGACATGTAGCATGTTGAATTAATTGTGAGCATGAATTGCGGATCTGGAAGTATATGTAATGAATTTTAAATGTTTTATATTTTTTTTAGGTACCATGTGTATCTTAGCAAGGGGATATGTGATTATTTGTAGGATTGAAATCCTTAATTGGCTGACCTAATTAATTATGTATTAGGAAAGCTTAAATTGGCCAACCTAATAAGCTATTGTGTAAGGGTATATATAGAAGATATATTCTTCTGGAGAAGTGTGACAGAGAAAAGAAGAGAAGGAATGTATGAAATCTATGAAGCTTGTTGACTATTGGATGCAAGTAGATTTGATACTTCATTGGAACAAAATCTGGAGAAGTGTGACAAAGAAAGAAGAGAAGGAATGTGTGAAAGCTGTGAAGCTTGTTAACTGTTGGATGCAAGTAGAGTTGATATTTCATTGGAACTAATCAAGAAAAGATAGTTGCTGGCAGACAGTTATATGATTATGTATTTTCTTTATACACTTGTGTGGATTGTAAATCCTTGAGGGTGGCTTTAACCTTCTTTGGGAAGTGTGCCTTGGCAATGAGCCTACTATTTCCTTTGAATCCTAACATGGTCTATCTCCTAACAGGGACTATGTACTTTAATGTTGTAACAAGCTCCTAATAGGGCTAATATCTTTTAACAAGGTTGCTATACTCTCAGTACATTATTTGTGGGTGTTAATTCCCACCGGAGTTTTACCTTTAATAGGGTTTCCTTGACATCAAATATTGTGTTTTGGTGTTGTCTATTACTGTGTTCTCATTTACATTTACAGATTTGGTTTATAAAGTATAAATTTTGAAAATCTATATCACAACTGATTCACCCCCCTCTTAGTTGTCTTATGGACTTTTATTCCTAATAGTTTCTCCAACAATACTCATACAACTTTAAGCATCCTGTAACCATGACAATCCTCTGTAAAAAAAATCAACAAATAGGAGAATCATTCCTTACTTTCCTTTAGGGATGGAGGAATAATTTCTCTCAATATCCATGTCTAATTATTGAATCTAAGAAAATGGACCTCTTTATCAACACTCTCATTCCTGAACTAAACTATGGTATTCAGATGAAATGCCCACCTACATTTAACGAGATGTAGAAAATTTCCGTAAAGATATAGGACTTACTTATTAAAAAAGGTGAAAATTCTCTTTACAAAGAGACCATGTTTTGTTCTAGTTCCAACTCTAACAAAATGGATAAAAAAAAAATTGGAATAAGAACAAAAAAATTGTTAATGATGGGGTGGTTGATACTACCAATCCCAAACCAAATCCAACAATCTTTAATCTAACTAGTTGTATCCAAGCCACCAAAATTTCTGAAAGTGCTACAACTAATCCTCTTAATAAATCAAGAAACTTCTTGAAAGACAAACCCTGGGTTCCAAAACCTAAACGTGACTTTACTCCTTTGGGAGAGACTCTTGAGACAACTCCCAAGGCTCTTTTAGCTAGCAACATCATCACATTTTCTAATAATTCAAAACCTTATGAGTCTAAAGTTAAACCTAAATGTTGGTATTACAACAATTAATGTTAATACCATCAAACAAAGGTCAAAAAACTAATATTTGTATGAAGCTCAATCATGTCATTCAAGATCTTATAGAAAACCATGAAATTGAGGTTGGTGGTCATATGATAAATACTGATCATAAAGCCTTTAAAAATCCCTTACCTAGATATGAAAAAGAGAAGCTTCCAAATTTGAGAGTGGTGCTAAAGTCAACTACACTTATGCCGGAAATGAAAATATCATTAACATACTTAAACCATCTCATTCAGACTATTGCAATGTGATAATTTTTAAGAAAAAGGATGAAGAGTTTGAATCTGCAAATTTCATAACCCAATCTCAAGAAAAATTTAGTCTTAAAGGAGTTGGTTCTTCACCTTTGAATCAAGCTTCATCTTAAAAATAACCTGCATCTATAAGAAAACAACTATCTGCAACTACTAAACCATATGCATCTAAAAATTTGGTTTCATCATCTTCTAATGGTTACAGTATCATTGAGAAACTACAATGAACCAATGCTCAAATTTCCATCTTTAAACTACTTAAGATATCTCCTTCTCACATAGAATTCTTGGAAAAAATTTTGATAGCTGCAAATGTGCCTAAAAACTTAGACTTAGATCGGTTTCAATATATGGTAGGTCATCTGGCCTCACTTCACTACATGTGATCCTCTAAATAAGATGATAAATCTCTGAACCATCCACACAACTAGCCATTGCATATTGAAGTCATGATCCATAAACACCATGTCAAATGTGTTTTGATAGATGGAGGCACTGGTCTAAACATTTATACCTATAGTCTAATCACACAACTGATATTTTATGAGCATGCTATAGATTCTAGAAAGAAGATAACAATTAAAGAATATGATGAAGAATAATGATCCTCTAAGGGTCTAGTGGTACTTCCATTCAGGGTAGGACCTGTGGAATGAAATGTAATCTATCAAGTGCTTGATCTTCCTTTAGCCTACAATATTTTTTTGGGAAGACAATGGATTCATGAGATGCAATCTGTTTCATCCATGTACCATCAATGTGTAAAGTTCACCTATAATGAAGTTGAAGTTAGTGTTCCTACAGATACTAGCTATGCCTGCAATGCATTAAGACATTCCTCTGATACCCTTGTTCTACATAATAGGGAAGCTTCTAGAGAAAAAAAAGCTAAAATTTCTAAGGGTATGATGAAAGACTTTGAGAAGAAACTCAAAATTTTAGATACTAGAATGGGAGGGTATAAGATAGAAATTGTTCTTTCATTGACATCTCTTCCTCCTTCACCTAGATATTATGGAAAACCTTCTAAAACTATATAACCATGAAAATAATAAAAAAAGGTCATATATGATGGTACTTTTGTTCAACCAACTATTTCCCTTGTTGATGGAAATGAAGAGAAATTTTTTCTTTCATGGCTTTTTAGAGGAGAAGATGAAGATAGAGAAGAAAAAAATTGCAAGATTTCTCCTGAAAGATATGATAAAGGATATGAGTTACTGCAACACATAAGATATAAGGGAAAATTTCCTATAGGGATGAATTAGAAAGGCATAACTAAACCAATTCATGCAGAATATAGAGACCTTAAGGATAAAACTGGTCTCAGTATCAAAACAACTAACTTTCATCCTGTAACAAACAAAAGTACACCTATCTTTGATGAGGATAATTCTGAGGAAGAAGATATCTTTCCTTTTCCTATCCCTCCTGATGTCTTAATTTTCCTTGAAAATGATGGATGAGAGAATCCACCAGTGAATACAGTTGAACAAGAGTCTGATGATGAACAACAACTCAATTCCATTTAGGCACAAGCTTCTACTTCACAAGAACAACTTGATGCAGAAGAAGCTGACATAACTATAACAAATTTTTTGACAAGGACTGATGACAATCTTTCTGAGTCGGAGAAAGTGGAAGAAGAGGGACATCTTAACTAGGGGCAGTTAGTGAACTTCATTTATGTCTTTAATATGTCTAATAAGGCTGAAATGAATTCTAAAGAGTATGAATGGGATTCTCTGTCCAAAGAAAAAATTGATAAGGATATAGATGTTGTGCAACAATATGTAAGTTGATTCGAGGTAAGCGATGGGTCTAGAGGTAGGTCTGATGAGTTAGGTTTTCAAAATGCTAACGTCAAATTAAATAATGATATTATAACTCTCAATGGTCTAAACATTCTTATGCAAAGTGGTATTTTAGAACTCAACTTGATGGTCCAATTTTATGATGAGCATACCATGAATTCCCTTGAGCTTATTGAATCTTTATCCCTCATGTATCCTGAGATTGTTGATTGGACTATGCAAGACCAATCCATGCATATTCCCACTTTTCCTAATAAGTACACCTTGGCCTGATATCTCAATGATATTGAACCTATGACCTCTTCCATTAGGGAACCTAGTATGAACATGACAGAAGAAGATATCAAGTATCTTAGTTTGAAAAATAAAATGAAAATAAACAAGCATTCTGGTGGAAAAAACCACACTATAGCGGTATCAAAACCCAAAATAGTAAAAAGAAAAGATGTATCTAATTTTGAAAACCCCTCTAAGGTGCATATAGATGAGATACTTGATGTTTTATGTAGTCACTTTCAAGAACAATCATCAGTTCTTATTGAACCAACACAGCTTGTGAATATTGTAACAAAGGAAACTCCACACATTGTACATGTAGCTCAATCATTACCGGAATAGGAATTGAAAGAGTTTATTGAATTCTTCCAGGAAAAGAAGATCAACTTTGTCTAGAAATGTTTTGATATGTTGGGTGTAGATCTTGATCTTATCATGCATGATACTTTTATCGCTCATGGAGTAAAACCTATAAAGCGAAAAATTTGTAAAATGCATCCTCATGTTGCATTACTTGTTAAAGCTAAGATGGAAAATTTATTTAAGGTAGGATTAATCCAAGCTATTGATTATGTTGAATTGATATCAAACATTGTACATGTTTCTAAACTAGATAAATAAATTTGTGTGTGCATATATTTTAGAGACTTGAATAAATCATGTCTTAAAGATGATTTCCCTCTCTCTAATATTGACATGATAGTGGACATGACAACTCGATATGAAATGTACTCTCTTGTGGATAGATTTTCTGGTTATAATTAGATCAAAATTGCACCTGAAGATCAAGAGAAAAAATGTTACATGTGCTTGGGGAATATTCTATTGGAATGTCATGCCCTTTGGCCTAAAGAATGCAGGTGCTACATATCAGAGACATGTCACTACAATTTTTATGACATGATGCATAAAAACATGGAAGATTATGTAGATGACACCTTGGTAAAATCTATGAAAAGATAAAAGCATCTAGTAGAACTTGGTCTAATCCTACATAGAAGGAACAATTCAAGCTCAAATTAAATCCTAAGAAGTGTGCATTTGGTTTTACATCTAGAAAAATGTTAGGGTATATTGTTTCAGTTAAAGGTATTGAACTTGATCCATAAAAGGTACACACTATCATGGAAATTCAACCACCAAATAACATAAGGCAAATGAGAACTCTACAAGGAAGATTACAATCAATCAGACGATTTGTTTCTCAGTTGGAAAATAAAGCTCAACCATTCACAAAGACATTACATAAAGGAGTAACCTACAAGTGGGATGAAGATTGTGATAAGAACCTGAAATAGATAAAGGAATATCTTGCAAATCCACATATTTTGATGTCTCCTATTCAAGGAAAGCCATTAATTTTTTACATATTAGCTACAAATACATCACTGGGGGAAATTTTGGCTCAACATGATGAGAAAAAAAGAGAACAAGCTATCTGTTACATCAGGAGGACGTTGGTGTCATAGGAGATGAACCACACTATTATTGAGAAATCTTGCTTAACTATGGTCTTTGGTTTACAAAAGATGAGACATTATATGCTTTCAAGTTCTATCAAACTGATTTCTAAGATAGATCCATTGAAGTATCTTCTAGGTAAAGAAACACTAATATATAAGTTAGCTAAATGGGTTATGATGCTCAGTGAATTTGATATTAAGTATGTAGAATGAAAAAATATAAAAGGACAAGTAATTGTTTATCAATTGGTTGAATCTCCTCTTCAAGATGATCAACCTCTCTACATTGAATATTTAGATGAATCCATCATGAATATTACTCAATAGTCTTGGAAAATGTTCTTTGATGGATATTTCACTCAAATGGGCTTAGGTGCCGGAGTTCTCTTTATAACTCTTCAAAAATATTCACTCCCAAAGGCATACAAGATCATCTTTCCTTGTACTAATAACATTATAGAATATGAAGCCTCGGTGAATGGAATAAAAATATCTATTGAATGGAAGGTTGTTGAGCTACATATTTATGGTGACTCTTAACTTATAATCAACTAGATTAATGATGTATATAAAAATAAGGATGAAAAATTGATGTCTTACAAAAGGATGATTGATGATATTAATAAATACTTTGTCTTCATCACATTTTAGCATATACCTAGATCTGAAAATGAGTTAGTTGATTTTATGGCTACACTTGCATCAATGTTAGAGGTACAAGAAAATGAGCTCCTCTATGAGTTCCTAGTGGAAGCCTTACCTTATCCTTCCTAAAATTCACCTGAATCCCAGATGGTTTTTTTTTATAATTGGACATGACTCATCTCAATATATCCATGTCTACTCATGCCTACATGACCAAATTATTCTTGATAAGCTTACTCGAAATGAGAAACGACACTTGATTCACAATGCCTCACAATATGTCATCATACCTAACGACCTATATAGGTGAGGTTTAGATGGTACATTGCTTAGGTGTTTAGAACACAAAGAGTCTCAACGTACATTATCTGAAGTCCATGAAGCCATTTGTGGATCTCACTCTAATGGTCTAAATCTAACTTGGAAACTACTAAGGGCTGGTTACTATTGATCGAATATGGAGTATGAAGATATCAAATATTCTAAGACTTGTAAGAAATGTCAGCTACATAGAAACCTGATACATACTCCAACAAGGGATCTCATATAATTTATCACTCATTTTCCCTTTTAATAGTGGGCATTTGATCTCATCATTTAAATATATCATTCTTCATCTAATGGTTATAAATTTATCATCATGACCACTGAGTACTTTACAAAGTGGGTCAAAGTGGTTCCACTCATTAGAGAAACTGGAAAACAAGTGGCTATGTTTATCCTCAACTACATTATCTGTAGGTATGGGATCCCCTCCTCAATTGTTACTGAAAATGGAGGGAAGCTCAAAAAAAATGATATGGATGAACTTTGTGACAAGTTTAGAATCAAACAACATTGGTCTTTTATCTACTACCCTCAAGGTAATGGAAAAGTTGAAGCCTCTAGCAAAACTCTACTGACTATCTTGCATAGAATGGTACACAAATCAGGAAATGATTGGCACATTCAGCCTACTCTACCTCTATGGGCTTACAAAAAAAGTATCAGAACACCTACTCGAGCTACACCTTTTTCTTTGGTGTATGGGGAAGAAGTTGTATTAGCAATCGAATTTGAAATTCCATCTCTAACAGTTTCTTTGCAGGGTCCTATAAAAAATGAAGGCTGAAGAATATCTACATTACAAGAACTTGAGTTGCTGGATGAGCATCAACAAGTGGCATTAGATCACCTTTGAGATTACCAAAAGAGAATGTCTAGAGGTTACAACAAGAAAGTTTGACACAAAGAGTTTCAGGTTGGTGACCTTGTTTTGAGAGTGGTGGAGGAGCACACCTAGGCTAACCTCCATAGGTTGATCATTTTGGCTTGTACTTGAAATTGGCCAAGTCAAGATAGTTAGGTTGTTCTTAGACCTTAGAAGGTCATTGAAATGTGGGCTAGGTGAGTTAGTCATTGGGACTAAGGTCACCAAATTAGCCATTGTTAATAGCTTTTACAATTCTTAGTGTTAAGAGTTTGAGTTAGAGTCTTTAATGTGTCTTAAACACATTCATGATGTCATAGATATGCAATATGGTCATAAATGGTCTTGGATCCTCAAAATGAAGAGGTTAGAGGTCCTAAAACTCATATAATACCCACCTCTTATGTTGCTTTTCAGTTTGTGGATGCCAAACTCTTGTAGGCATTTTGGATGTGTGTGTGTGGATTTAATCAGATGGTTTTGATGATATTTATTTGTTACATTTCAGTATGTTTGATCCATTGTTAGTATGTTATATCTTTTGTGTATATGTGATTTATGGTTATTTTATGATGCTTATGTATATGTTAGGATTTTATTTCAATTATGCTTTTCTGACAATACTGACCTTAGATGTATATACACATGGATCATTGTATGTTTTCATTACTGTTTGATGTGCTTGGTATGGTAAGGGATAGAGTCATAGTTACTTGCTTTGGTGAGATCCACATGATAACCTAGTCTCAACCATTGTTTGCCATATGATATATGCATGTATGTCCATCTTTGTGATGACAGGTTTGCAGGTACCGGGCTACGTCTTCCCTGAATTGGTAGGAGTGAGCGTGCCCTATCACATTAATCTCAATGGTAAGAGAGGGGAGATAGTCTTTAGGTCCAAATCCTATCCTAAACCTAATTGTCCTAGACAGTGGACAAGTATCTATTTTTACTACCCTGACCAAATTCGTATAGTTGATAGGAATTCATGTATCCCTTTCCTTGATCATGTTTGATTTTTCTTGTTTTCGGTTTTAGGTGCTTGAGGTGATTATGTGGGTGTTAAATCATGTTATTTATTTAATTGAATATTATTGCAAATAATTATTAAATATAGGGTATTTAATTAATTGAAAATTAAATTAAATACCTATGTTTAATTGAAATTTGAATTAAAGTGCAACTATTGAATATTAATATTTAATTGAATAATTAATTGAATATTAGAGTAAATATGCTTTTATCCTTAGTTAAATAATTAAATATTTAGTTGCATGGATTAGTGTGATGTAAATATTTAAGTTATTTAAATTAATATTTTATTAATTACATGTGCAAGATTTGGTTGAAAAAGTATTTTCAACTCAAGAGATCTCAACTTGACTTTAGGAGTCAAAGTTGAGTTGTGCAAGTAATTATATATTTTATTTAATTAATTGTTATTTTCTTTCAATTTTGGAGAGGAGTCCCTTTAGGAGTTAACTGAATGTGTTGTCATTAGGGTTTGCTTGATTAGGGGAAATAGATTCTCATTAGGGGGATTCTTCTCTCATTCTCTCATAACAGGTTTTTGGGGAGCATTTTTGGAAGCTTTGGTGTGTGCTTGGATTAGGAGCATAATTTTGGAATTCTACTTGCTTGGATTTAGAACTGTGTGTTCTTCAGCAGATATTGAGGTAGGGTCTTGTTCATATCAATTCTGGTTTTTCGGATCCCTGTCTGATCATTCCTTGCTTGTTTATTTTGTGTTTGAGGGTTTCCATTGGTAAAATATGTTTTTAGATCAAATTCATGTTTTAATTCAGGCTTGCATGTCAGATCTGTGTTTATGGGCACAAAGGGTTTCATTTTATAGCGTTAAAAATGTAAATGGGTATTAGGGTTTCTAATTGGAATATAATGTTGAAACGGGGTTTTCTGGAAACCTAGATCCTTAATGTTTGTAGGAAAATAAATATTACCCTAGTATGAAACTGTTGTCAAAATTTCATTGGTTAAATCCTTGTGGATCTCCTAGAAAATGATAAATTAAAATGGCCTATAGTTTTGACTATAGTAGAGAGAAAAAATAAATATCCCCTTTGTAAATGCTTCTTTGGAAAATTATTGTTTAAAAAAAAATAAACTCTTTGTTAAAAAAAATACAGAGATAAATAAAAAAAATACACCAGTCAAAAGAGGAAAAAGAAAAAAAAAAAAAAGTTGTTTCCGTTTTCGGAAATAAACTAATTTTTTTTTTTTAAATTTAATTTAAATTAAAGTGTATTTGGGTGGCTCTGTTTAAACTTTATTAAAAAAAAATTTAAAAAGAATGCAATGTTTTAGGTGGCGGGGGCCACCACCTCCCCCGGCCACCTAGGGAGCCGCTGCGGACACCACTGCCGAGGCAGTGGGCCACAGGCTCTATAGTTACCACTGTCAAGGCAGTGGGCCGCAGGGTCGTGCGGTGACCCACTACACGGGATAGTGGGGCCACCGACCGGTTTGTATGGGGTTTTGGGAGGGGTGGGGGCCACAGGGACCCCCCCATTTAATTTGTTATATTGTTTTTTTTTTTATTATTATTATTTTAAAACGAAGTTTAAGTTATTCATTTTTTTATTATTAATTATATTTATATTAGTTTACTTAAATTAATTGTTAATTTATATTTTATGTTATTAAATTTAAATTATTTTGTTAATAGTTTTATTTAATGTATATTAATCATTAGCTATATTTAAT
>MU223461.1:3267655-3292903 GCA_018584345.1 Thuja plicata | reverse complement strand
GTTGATGGAATTAGATGAAATGAGAAGAAATAGTCAGAGAGAAAATGTGAAGCTACAGCAAAAGATGAAATATCTTTTTGACAGGAGAGCTACTGAGAGAAAGTTCCAAATTGATGATTTAGTTCTCAAATGGAATGAAAGGGCAGAGGAAAAAGGCAAGCATAAGAAGTTTGAGTCTTTATGGCTGGGACCATTCATCATTGCAAAAAAATTTGGCAAAGACTCATATTTGCTGAAGACTATGGAAGGAAATCTCTTTGAATTGCCCGTGCATGGGCAGTTTTTGAAGCCTTTCTTTGAATGAGGTTCAAAGTATGTAAATATGTATGTATAATAGGTTCCTTTCCTTGTCCCTTGTTTGTAAGTTCTGTACATATTTCCCTTTCATTTTTTTGGGTTTTGCTCCGTTGAGGAGGTGGTCTGCGCAGCCAGAGATTCTGTGGTTCTTGGTATAAACTTGCATTTAACCATCCTCAGTTAGAGCCACTGTTGGTTGTATTTCTTGTTTTGGAAATTTTCTTGGCTCCTTGTCCTATTTTCTATGCTATGGTGTATCCATTTTAGTTATCTCTTGTTCAGTTCAGCCTTCCCAGTGTCATGTTTTTAGGTTTTCAATGTCTACACTTAACCAAATTTATAAAACCCTGAGAACCCTAGGCTAATCCAAATAATAAACGTTATATTTTGAACCCCATGTCTTGGCATGTTCTTTTTCAAAGTTACTTTTTATATCCGCTTGAGGCATGTGCTTTATATTTGAATCGCACAGTCACGATGAGTTTTTGTCAATTTTTTATGTTGTGCGACTGGGCGATGAGTTTCCATTCAAGGGTCATCGCGCAATCGCGATCTATTTTGTCAAGTGTCTTTAGGTTGTGTGAGTTGGCAACGAGTGGTTATGAGAGGTCATCATGCAGTCGTGATGTGCCTATGTCTTGTTATGATCTGTGCACGAGTGCACGATGAGATGTTTTAATGGTATATCGCGCAGTCGCGATGTCTTTTGGAGGTCAAGTTTTAGGTCTGCGATTGCGCGACAAGGTCATATTTTAGTGGTCGCCCACTCGCGTAGGTACTAACTCATGTTGTATTGTGCAGTGCGAGTGCGCGACAAAGACATAAAATGCTGATGTGAAATTGCATCGCTCAGTCGCACATGTAGTTTTCAAGGTTCTTAAAGGTCCGCGACTAAGCGACCAAGGTGATTGTTCAACGTCATCGCGCACTCGCCGATGTTTTGAGGCAATCAAGTATAAGCTCATGAGTGTGTGATGGATTAAAAAGGGAAGGTTGTCGCTCAGTCACCATTCCATAAAAGTGAAAGAATGTCAGCTCGCGACTATGTGATGAGGAAAAAGGAAGGATATCGCACACTCGTCGGGCAATTCAGATGAAAGGAAAATGGCTCGCGAGTGGGCGACTAAGTAGAAAATAGATGTTGTCGCCTACCCACGCATAAAATGAAAGAAGGAATATTAGGATGGTGAGTGTGTGACTAGATAGAGTATGCAGTGAAAAAGTGAATGTCGCTCAGTCACTGAGATTCAAGTGATATGAAATATTAGCTCGCGACTATGCGACGAGCTGCCAGTGAAGAAAGCATCACTCACTCGCAGGTATCAAAAAGCAAAGTATAAAAGTGGCGTGAGTGTATGACAGACATAAGATGAGTAAAGAATTAAGACGTCGCTCACTCGCAGAGGGTCAAAAGTAAAATGAGGTTGGACGGCGAGTATGCGACCAGTTGAACAGCAGGGGTGTGTCGCTCACTCGCAAGGATCTTCCTAGAGGTGAAAATGTAGCAGCAGTGCAGACATAACTCATGAACTATTAGAGAAGATTTTATTAAAGGAGTTGATGGTGCATTCATTTGCATTCATCGTATGTTCAGAGCCCAAGTTGTTCAGTTTGTAGAAGAAAGATATTTTGCTCGGCTTGCAGTGTTTTTTGAGTTGATCAGAGAGTTCTTAATTCCAGGAAATTGTGCACAGAATAGTCAGCTGATATCTGAGATAGATTTGTTTCAATATCGGTAAAAGAAAAAGAGTTTCAAGGTGTTGTAAATGAGCAGAGTTATGGCTGAGATTTCACAAGTGCAGCGAGTAGATTTTGTTGTGCACGGATTCAATAAAATATTGTATGAAGTCTTTGCAGCAGAGACTAATGTCAACAAGTTCCCACTTGATGTACATCGCTGATGCTAGATGGGACAGGCACAAGGGTACAGGTACTGAGTATTCAAGACTTTAGGTAGCTATTAGACGATGAAGTGAAAGCTTGGGAGGTTATGATTACACCCAAGAAAGGAAGTCTGTGGTAGATGAGGAATTCCTAGACGATGAGTGAAGTGAAAGTTTGGCATTGCACTATTCGAGACATGAGGGATAGTTATTGTAAAAGAGGAGAATGTAGGTGAGTAGGAAAGCTCAGCTATCCAGTTTCAACATAAATACTATCAGGGCTTGGTCCTTTCACCATTTTTTCTCTCTCTTTTGTCTCTCTATACTTTAGGGTTAGGTTTGCTATGATCATCTGAAGCTTGTTGCATCCATAGGGATTCCAAGATGATCAGTAACCCTATATATAGCAAAAATTTGTATTTTGCAAAGGTCTTTGATGTTGGAACATTTTTTGGAAAAGAGATAATATACTATAGAATTCAGATATTCTGGTTTATGTCTATCTTTTGAAGCTGTGAAATCTTTCATTGTATGAAAAAGCTAGATCATATAAATAATATACGGTGTTATTTTACTCTTCTCTATTGCTGTCTTTTTATTCTCTGTGTATTCTTTTCTATGCTAAGTTTACAAGGTATTCTGTATCATTCTGGTTATAAGGTAACCATTTGATTACTTACAAGTTTCTTTTAAGGAAAGAACTAAGTTTTGTAAGTAATTTTAAGGAGCATACTGCTTTGATTAAGGATTTGATACAATAGATTTGAGGTGACAGGATAACTTGTAAGGCAATTTATCTGAATTGCATGTGAACTGTAAGGCAGTTTACTGTGTTTTTTTTTTATGATATCTTCGCTTATTTTTTACTCTATATCCCAAAGGATAGGCACTGGTCCAGAAAACGGTCTGATAATCCATCTGTGTCTGAGATATTCCAAGTTATCAAAACTAAATCAATTAAAATACTTTGTTACTAAGAATAGACAAACAAAACTTGTTAAGGACCTATGTCAGCAGGACTGTGTCCATATTATTGATTCCTTGAAGAGTGAATCCCTTAGGTTATCCCTCCTATAAAGAAAAGGAAGAAGGATGAGAATCCTTGAATCACTGGTTATTGTTATGCTTACAACTATGGTTTGTATGATTATATCTTGCATATGGTTATGCTTGGTCATTTGTAAGGTGATCCATAAGTTGATTTGACAGAGATACATAGCAAATCAGTGTCCACATTAATACATACTATGTAAACAGCCATCATAAAAGGTAAAACCTGCCTGAGCATATGTGGAGCTCAAAAATGAAGAAGGACCCTATCCAGTCCTTAGCAATTAGGCTTTTCTTGTCTCTGAATCAGTATTAGAAGGCATAGTGTTCAAATATTTATTTCAAGCACTGTGGTTCATGCAAGAAAAATCCCTAACAAGATGTAGCATGTCTACCTAAGGCTGGTTTCTTTTTATGGCTCGTCCTTCAAAATCAAGTTCTGACTGGGGACAGATTATTGAGATTTGGCATTACCGGCCCTCATTGGTGTGTCCTGTGTAAACATAGCAGTGAAGATATAGATCATCTATTCCTTAATTGGCCTTATGCTCTAAATTGCTGGGAATGGCTCAGGACTCAACTCGAATGGTCAACCCCTTTTCAAAATTCCCTCAAGGGGCTTCTTTTCTCTCGGCCTTCGAATTTGACTCGTGGGGTCTATAACAAGCTCTGGAACATTTGCCCATCCATAGTGGTATGGGAACTGTGGAAGGAAAGAAATCGTCACATTTTTAAAGATAAAGAGCTGAATATAGATAGATTTCTATTCAAACTAGAAGCATCAATAGTGGAAGTACTAAATTCTAATCTTAGGAAAACTTTAAATGAAGAAGGTTCATTCTCCTTTTGGGATGGACTCATGAAGAAACATTGGTCTAATCTCATCAATCAGCCTCTGGTATATTCAGCTAGCAGTAAGGAGGCAAGGGCTAATTGTAAATGGGCCCCTCCTCCTCCAAGATGGCATAAATTGAACTTTGATGGTGCCACAAGAGGTAACCTCAGAGTAGCTGGTGTAGGATGCATCATTAATGATGAGGACAGCCACTGGATAGCAAAGCTAGCATCCCCCCTGCCTCCCTCATCTAATAACGTGGCAGAATTAGAAGCTATTGAGAGAGGTTTACAACTCTATCATAAATTAGGTCTGTGTAAAGTTTTCATCGAAGGCGACTCTCAGATCGTCCTTAACGCTATTAGACAGAAAAAGACCCCTAATTGGGTCTTGAACTCAAAAATCCAAGAAGTTCTAATACCATTGGAAATTTTTGAGGAAATCCAAATTAGACACATTTTCCAAGAAGGCAACTCGCTAGCTGATGGGCTTGCTAACAAGGGTGCGGATGGAGAATCGCTTTTGGTATATTATTTAGATTAACTTTTTTCTCTGCAGTAATAGTGTTATTAGGATAAGCCATAATGCATAATTTGTTAAGATAGATAAAAAGACACAAAAAATATCAAAAATAAATTAAATATTAAAATAAATAAATAAATAAAAATAAGATTAAAAATACTAATAATAATTGATAAATAAATAATTGCATACTATATCATCTTCAAATTTGGTATATATACAAAGTCTTAAGCCCATCCTAAAATTCATCTAGCTGGAATGAGAATTCATTTGTAATTTGGAACAGAGGATTTCACAATAGGAATCTCCTTATTCAAATGCTGGATGTCTCTTTATTATTTCTGTCTATAGATCTCGTGAGTACGAATTGGAACATACCTCATGATTGGAATTGATTACAGTAGTATAATTTTAGATTTGAGGGCTTGGCATATCCTCTTTTGCTTACATAAAGCTCTGTATGTAAAGAATGGAAATTGCTATCTCAAAGTTCTATAGGGGAAGAATTGATGTCATGAGTATCAATCTATTCAGGGATTAGTGGCTACCTTACTAAGATTGTTTGGCATTTCTAAATAATTATTTGAGTTAAGTAACTTTAATTTTCAATCTAGTCACAAGATTAGGATAATAAGATCAACTAATATGTCATTGATTAACTAGGAGTTTAATATATTTAATTATGCCCCCCTACAAGTTAAGGTAATGTAATTAAATTTTATTAATGGTTTTCCTTGTTTAATTTTGTGAATTAGATTAACTAACCCATCTAATGATTCATGTTTCTTTGGAGATAGATGTTTTTTTTTTTTGACTGGTATACTGATGAAATCAGGCATTTGACCTTATAGTTTATAAGATGGAAGGAGTATTTAGCTAGACTATTTTTCCATGGGAATGCCCATGTAGAATTTCTGTAATTTACAAGATCTGGGGTATGCCCCTATGAAAATGTAATAATATAGGATGTAAGTCCTGGGCAAGACTGGAGGTTTTCTTCTTCGTTCTTTCCTACCAGTGCCCGTTTGAACAGAGTAACACTATGTACACTTAATTTACTTTTAATTAATTGATCCAAGGCCTTGGCCATTTATCAATCAAAAAAAATAAAAAATCATGAGGTAAATCAAAATTTGGGAATTAGATTAATTTGATTTAATATAGCATCGTGATTAGATTATTTGAATTACGGGAGGAAGTTTTAAATGGTTCTCATTGCAATTAATTTTAAATTATTTCAGATTAAGGTATTAACTAAATGAAGCTTATGCTCAAGTTGTCTAGGAATGATTACATACATATAGTTCACTTTTCAGTCTTTTAAGACATTTCTATTCTTATGCAACTATATGGTTCTCTTTTGCGTATATGTGTAATTATGGGGGCATTAGATGACCTAGGATGTATACAGAGGTTGGAGGGAGTGTTTATCATTTTGGTTACTTTATGACATGTGTGTTCATGTTATTACCCTAAATCGACCATGTGACCCTTTTGATCGTGTTATCATGCTTTCAGGTATCTGTTGGGTTAGGTGACCCTAGGACTTAAAACCAGAGGTTTTGGGATTGAAATTTCTGTATGATGTTATTATGATGTTATTTCATGATTTATGATAATGTCATAGTCCTGATTTCCTATACCCAACCTAATTCTATTATGATGTTCTTTATGGTCTTATGAGTATATTGTGGATGTGTTTGTGGATATTGAGAACCTATGTGCTCCTGAATGACCAGGATGTGATTTGTGATTATGTATATCTTCATGTGTTTATCTTGAGCCTAGGTAGGTTAACTAAGTGTATAGTGGGGAAGTGTCTTGCAATGGGGGTATAGGACCCTAAGCGGTTACTAGGTAAACCCATTGGAAAGTTACTTAATAAGTGAAAATATGATACATTAAAGGGGTTTAAAAGGAACTAATAAGATGTCTGAGTCTTTACCCGTGCCTTGAGTGTTGTCACATGATAGGATGGGAGTTGGGATCCTTGTCTTCATGAAGGGATCACCGAGCCACATAGTGTCACTTGGAGGCTAGGGTCAAGAGGTACTACTAGGGTTACCTTCAAGGTTGGACTTATGTGATGACACTTCCCTATATACAGCTTAGGTTATCGTACGTGTGTCAGTTATCTCCGGTGTTGTTTAGTATTCTTTGTTATGGTTTATATTGCTTCTAGGATATTCCTTTGCATTGAAGTTTGAGGTCATGTGTACATTGTTTGCATTCTTGTTATATACCCCGTGTGATGGGCCTGTTACTATCTCCTCAGCATGGTGGGAGTGGACCTTTGGTTCCATGTGGTTGGGTGGTAGTGATTCTTATTACCATTGAGATTCTGATGGATTCTTCTTCATGTTGGGATGTTCCTTGTTGCAATTTCATCTTCATAGTCTTTTGGAGACTTGCTCAGTTATTTGAGTTGTGTATTTATACCATATGTTTATATTGGTTATGATCCTTGGAGGATGCAGTGTATTGTTTATTATGTATTATTACATACCCTACGATTTGTGTAGTGGATGTTGATTAGGTAGTATACCTTATGGTATCAGTTGTATATGTAACCTTTACTATGAGATGTATGTTATTGGTTTCAGATTATGTAACCTTTTATGTCAGTTCTTTATTATTGTAATCGTGGATTAGTTTGTTTAAGTAATTCTACATCAAGGAGCCCTCGAGGAATGTTAATCATGTATGTGTTGTATTTCATGTATGTCATGTACTTCATTATGTTGCTTCCGCATTGTTATTAATATTGTTTGTAAAAATTTAAAAAAATATATATTCTATGAACTTAGTGTCATGTTTAGGTTAAGTTCTCCTGGGTTCCCTAGTGGGGCATTACAACTCAGGGAGGAGGCATAATGGAAAAGATGCCAAAAGTTGCTAAAATGTTGATATGACAACATTTGCAATTATTGCAAATGTTGCATGCAACTCAGTTATCTTTGGATCCCCTTATGAATAGGAAGTGGGAATTGACCAATAGTCCCTAGAATCATAGAGCTGGCATCTAATGTGACCCATGACTTGAACCAAAAGGGTAGTCATTTATTGGAACAAGATTTGAATAGTAAAATAGCTCTGCAACTCTGTGTATTCAGGAATCCCGAGCATTTTTTTATGGCAGTCATATGTAATAGATTGAAAGACTGAAACTAGTTGTTGTTTTGTGTTCCTAGGATATTTTGAAGCATCTTTCATTCATTAAGCTAGTTGTTTAGAGGTAGTGTAGTGTCTTAGATAAAATATTTTGTGTTTTCTGTGTTCATTGGTCCTGTCCTAACTAGTCAGTCGATTCCTGTCTTCCCCCATGAAATCTAACCATGGGATCTTCCTAAGGATAGATGGAAATGTTAGGGGAGTCAATGGTCTATATATATGTCGAGTTAGGAGTCAGAGAAAGTCAAGTTTCTATTTTAATTCCAAGCCCTAGGCAAGCATGCACTGTCTAGTTAGTGGTTTGGAGGTGAAACAGTGAGCATTCTTATGCAGGGTAGTGAAGTATTATATAGAATAAGTGTAGTTTCAGTTAGGGAATAGTAATATCTTAACATGATAGGAGGTTTGAGTTTATATCAATCCATTTGGTTAAGTTTTGAGCAAGTTTTGCATCATGTTGCAGACTATCCTAGAAATTAGGCCTATTAGCCCTATTGATCCTAGTTTGTAGGAACCTTATGTATGGAGGATTTATGAAACTAAAACCTCCAAAATATCTTGTAAAGTGATAGAGGGTGTTTGAACGTGTGATTGGTTTTTCAACTTCTTTGGGAAAGTTTTGAAAGAAGTGGGAAAAGCACACTGTGAAAGGCTACAAGGGAATAAGTCCAATTAGGCCTCTTAAAGACATAAAGTTTGAACTCGACTACAAAGAGTTAAGAGATCTATCAAAATGGATTCAAATGGGATCAAATGGACTATCTACATAATGATGGACACCCCTACAATGATTCATGAATTATAGAGTGGAGTTGTCACTTAGATCCTTCTAAGTGTAGGAGAGAAAGTGAAGTAACTACTAGGGTGTTAGTCTTTCAAACGTGAAGCACAAAGTGTGAGACTCTTAGAGAAGAGTTGGATTAGGAATTATTTAATCATCTAAGCCTAATAAGGACCTAGAGGAGATTAGGATCCTTGAAGAATAGAAATAAGATCTTATTAGTCAATTGTGCAAGCAAACCCTTGGAACACTCACATCATATTAGTATCAGAGCTTGATTGAGATCAGGCTTGTGGTGGATGTTTCAGCCTACTTAATGAGTTGGAGAGAATACACCATTTGGATCAGTAGAAGAAAAATCCATGGTGACTAAAAATAAGTTAGCTAAAAAGGTGGATGAGAAAGAAGAAGACAACAAGTTGTTAAGAGAAAGGTTATCTCAAATGGAGCAACTCTTGGGAGAAGTCCAAGACAAAGCTAAGAAGATGAAAGATAAGATATATCAGAAAGAAGAAGAAGAAGCAAGGGAGAAAGGGGTGGAATTAGAAGAGGAGGTTCTAACCCCTAACCCTATCAGTGACCAAGAACCCTTCTTAAAGGCATTAAAGGCTTTAAGTGGCAAAGCTTTAGAGGGTGTACCACTTTTTAGTGGACAAATGGATCCAGATTCAGTTGTGGATTGGATTGACAACATAGAGAACCATTTTGAATGTGATGGTATCATAGAGGCCCAAAAAGTGAGTGTGGCCAAGTCAAGGTTGAGAGGATCAACTCTCACATGGTGGAAGTTTGTTCAAACTGAAAGGGAGAAAGAAGGAAGGAGTCCTATAGTCTCATGGAAAGGTATGGTGACTAAGTTCAAGAAAACTTACTTGCTTGATGATTATGAAGTTTAGCTACATAGGAGAAGACACAATCTTAGAAAAAAATATTTGGATGTCCAGGTATACACTGAAGAGTTCCAAAAGTTGTGTTTAATATCACAAGTGGTGGAGGATGAAAGAATCAAGTTGGCTAGATATTTGAATGGACTCAAGTGGTCTATTCAAGAATACATGAGTCTTGTGAAATTCAAAACCATTTTCCAATGTTATTAAATGGCCTTGAAGACAAAGGAGAAAGGCAAAAGAAAATGGGAGAAAACCTCCAAAGGAAGAGGTAGAGGAAGGGATAATAGAGGAACACGAGGTGGCTATGTTGGAAGAAGTTTAGAATTAAGGACACAAGGAGAAGTCAAGTATACTAAGCTACAAGAGGGAAGTTATAGTAGAGGTGGTAGAGGAAGGAACTCAAATTTCAGAGGTAGAAGTGGTGGACAAGGAAGAGGAAATTACTTTTCCAATATGAAATGTTACGAAATGTTACCATTGCAACCAAATGGGACACCCTTCCTATAGGTGTCCAGAGAAGGGTAGTACTTCTCAAGGAGGTAAAAAGATAACTAACTTAGTTCATGAAGAGACAAATGCAGTAGACACACACTCTGAGGTACCACTGAATTCCAAAGATTGTGAGAACCTCATGATGAGGAGAACATTGATCAAGGAGCCAATCAAGGAGGAGCCAAGCCAAAGAAGGTCCCTATTTAGGATCAAATGTAAGGTGATGGGATAAGTATGTAGAGTCATTGTAGACTCAGGGTCTACTAAAAACATTGTGTTAGAAGAAGCAGTCACCAAGTTAGGCATGACAAGGATACCTCATACCCATCCTTACAAGGTCACATGGCTCAATAAGGGACAACATGTCTTAGTAAACAAGCAAGCTTGGGTGGAGTTCTCTATAGAGAGATATAAGGACAAGGTTCTATGTGATGTTCTACCCATGGATTCATGTCACTTTCTCCTAGGCAAACCATGGCAATTTGACGACCAAGCTATCCTTGATAGAGTGAAGAACTCCTATACATTCAAAAAGGATAAAGTAACTTTCAAAATCCAATCATTGTTAGAAGATGTAGATGTGAAGACAATAGGTCCTAATGTGCTTATGGTGGGTGAAAAGGAATTCATAGAATCAATGGGAGAAGGAGAAGGAGTTGGCTATGCGTTGGTACTAAGACAAAGAGAAAAGAATGAAGAAAAAGGAGACAAGAAATTAGAGATACCTAAGGAGATACAAAGTATGTTGCAGACTTATGAAGGCATAATAAGTGATGGAAAACCATCTGCATTATCCCCTACAAGAGCCATAAGTCATAGGATAGACTTCATACCCAGAGCTACCCTTCCTAATAAGTCAGCCTACAAGATGACACCTCAACAAAATGAGGAAATTGCTAGGCAAATAGAAGAACTCCTTAACCAAGGCCTTATCAAGAAAATCATTAGCCCTTGTGTAATACCTACTGTCCTAGCACCAAAGAAAGGAGGAACATGGAGACTTTGTACTGAGTCAAGATCCATAAATAGGATAACCATTAGGTATAGGTTTCCAATACCTAGGATTGAAGACCTAATGGATTGTCTAGGTGGAGATAAGTACTATATCAATATAGACTTGAAGAGTGGGTATCACCAAATTAGGATACATGAGGGAGATGAATGGAAGACAACATTGAAAACCAATGAAGGTTTGTATGAATGGCTTGTCATGCCATTTGGACTATCTAATGCCACCTCCACATTCATGAGTCTCATACATGAATTCCTCAAAGACTACATTGGAAAAATTTTAGTAGTATATCTTGATGATATACTGATTTATAGTAGGACAAGAGAGGAGCATCTTCAACACCTTGAGACTATCTTCAAGAAGCTGCATGAAGAGAAGTTGATGATCAACTTGGAGAAATGTGAGTTCATAAAAATAGAGCTAGTGTACCTTGGTTTTGTTCTCTCTCATGGCAATTTGAAGATGAACAAGAGTAAATTGGAAGCCATAATGAATTAGCCTACTCCAAGGACAGCAATATAGGTAAGAATTTTTCATGGCCTTGCTTAGTATTATAGGAAGTTTATAAGGAAGTTTAGTGCTATTTGTGCTCCCATGTTGGACATAATCAAAGGAGGAATGAAGACAAGGTTTGTGTGGAATGAACAAGCCACCAAGAGATTTGAGTTATTGAAAGAAAATATTTCTACCCAACCTATCCTAGTCTTTCAAAGCTTTGAGAATATTTTCACCATTGAGTGTGATGCAAGCAATGTGGCTATTGGAGCTGTCCTAAGACAAGAGGGAAGACTAGTAGCATTTCATTCAGAAAAGTTGAGTGAAGACAAGAGGAAGTATTCTTCCTATGACCTTGAAATGTATGCATTGGTTCAAGCTTTAAGGAAATGGAGACACTATTTACTCCCCAAGGAGTTCATAGTCTACTTGGATAATCAAGCTTTAAGTTTTCTGAATTCTCAAGACAAGTTGAGTCACAAGCACATGAAGTGGGTTGAGTACCTACAAGCTTAGACCTTTAATATAAAACACAAGAAAGGTGTCCTCAACAAAGTGGTAGATGCATTGTCTAGAAGAGCTCTTACCATCCAAAAGATTCAGTTGAAGAGCATGGGAATAGTCAACATGGTTTCATTTTCTTGGCACTAAGCACATTTGAAGTGGCACTAGCACTATTTTGCCAAGTATCTAACACCTCAAATCTTTGACTCCCTCTTTCCAAGCATGTCACCCTAACTCTACTTGCCCATTGCACAATGGTCACCATCATCAATTATAGGCACCTAGGGGCTTGGCCTCTAGACCTTTCTTTTATTTTATCATCTTTGAAAGTTTTGGAAAACATGTCCTAACTTTTGCACAAGGAGTCAGTTTCTAGAAAATAGGATATCATCGGAAACATGGTTCAGAGCACTATCTAGTGACGTAGGTATTTTTTTAATATTTTTTGTTCATGCCTTTTATATCTTGTTGAATTCAAAATTGTGTTTTTGGATCCCAATTTCCTTCCTCCATTTCTAATGATTCTCATGGAAAAGGATAGGGCTTTCAAAGTTCTTTTAATTTGTCCATGCACTTTTTATAGATTTTTCTTTGGGTATAATTAATACGTATTTTTATTCTTTAATATTATTGTTAATTAATTGGATATTTGAGCTCCTAGAAATACTATGTTTGTATGAGATGATTTCATTTGGGTTGTTTTATATGTATATGTACAATATTTTTACTTTTGTGGACTCTTTGAACAACTTGTGTAAGCACTTTCTATTAGAATAGTCCCAAAGGATAACTGAGAGGGGGGGGGTGAATCAGTTATTAGCTATTTTATTTCTTTCCTTTTATTTGATATCTATTAGCATAAAGTAAATGGACATTCAGATAACACAATGGAGAACACAACAATTTTGGTTATGGGGAAACCAAATAGGTAAAAACCCCGGTGGGAATTATCACCCACAAAGAACTATACTTGTATATAATAATCCCTATTAGATGATCTTGCAACCCTGTTAGGAGTTGGTCTTTACAATGCAATAAGTATAGTGACCTGGTTAAGGGTCTGACCCTGTTAGGAGTCTTTTATAAGTAACCCTATTATGGGTGAGGACTCACTGTCCAAAAGCTCACTGCTTCAAAGGTGAAGGCTACAACCTTCTGTAAAAAAGATATACACTATATCTGACAATGAACTGTAGAGTAGACCTACTCTCTTGATCAGTTCCAATGTATTATATGCTTCCACTGCTTCTTCACATATATCCTTGATGAACGAAACACAACTGATATTCTTCTCTGTTCTTTTTCTATCTTTTTCTTATCATTGACACTTGGCGTTCATCAAATGAACTACTATAAGTATCTTCTCCAAAGGATGTGATCTTTGTCAAATCAAGGAGTCCCTTCACTACTTCTTTAGTCATCCATATCAACCATGCAATCAGATTTGAATCACATAGCTCAAACTGGATGGACACGATGCTTCACAAAGTCGGCTCCACTAAATCAACTCCAACATTACGATTCTGTTAGAACATATTTTGCGCCTTTAGAGAATTATCTAAAACTCATAACTAAACATGAATACAAACACACATATCCCAAAGATAGGTGCAACTCAAGAAATAATGTTATTACATTGGCTCTTCTCAGATAGTCTTCTGCCGCTGTAACTGTCATAACTGAATAACATAACTTAACTAAGACTTCATATCTGACTCAGTGTGAATGTACATAGCATCTAGAACATGTATACACCATGGAAATAAACACGCATAACTCCAAAACATCTATACTGATAATTTCATATAGAACACTGCTGTATATTATATGTTGTCGTCAATGACAAACATACAATAAATTATTTGCACATAAGAAAATCTCCAACAAGATCCCCCTTTGACATTGATGGAAACATATGATATCATCAACTCAAAGTGTCTTCCTTCTTTTTACAATCTTCTCAATATCCTCATCAAAATTTCCTCTACACTGCTTCTCTGTATACTCCCCCAGAGTATATGCTCCCCCTTACTAATACTCCCCCTTTGACATCAGTGAAAAAGGGTGTTTGAACACCATTAAGCATAGGTACTACTCTAGAAGTAGAGTAGTTAACCATTCATCAGTCACCAAGGACTGATGTTTCTTGCTGCATTATCTAATCAGACTCAGGAAAGTGAATTACTCCCAACTTCTCCCTGAGATACTCAAAAGTATCTTTTGATAGAGGCTTTGTGAAAATATCTGCTAATTGTTCTTTAGTGCTCACATAGTCCAACTTTACTTCTCTATCTGTAAATTTTTCTATTAGAAAATGGTATTTGATCTCAATGTGTTTTGTCTTTGCATGCATTGCATGGTTCTTTGACATATTGATAGTGCTAGTGTTATCACAGTGAATAACAATAGGATAATCAATCTGAATACCAGAGTCTTTAACCATCTTCTTGATCCAAACCATTGTTGAAAAATTCAATGCTGCAGCAACATACTTTGCTTTTTCTGTTGACTAAGAGATACAATTCTGCTTCTTGCTTGTCCAAGAAACCAGCCTCTCTCCAAGAAATACTGCTCCTGGGGTACTCTTTTTGTCATTAATACAACCTACCCAATCTACATCTGTATATACATGAAGTTGTACATTCTCTGGCTTGGGATACCATAAACCATAGTCTATAGTTCCTTTTAGATATCTGAATATTCTCTTTATTTCCATTAGGTGATTCTATTTAGGTTCAGCTACAAATATACCAACAATGCCAACTACATTAGAAATATCAGGTCTTGATTGAGTAAGATATATAAGTTTTCCAATCATGGATTTGTATAATGTCTTGTCAACTGCTATGGAATCATCATCTTTAGAGAGTTTGCTTCTTGTTATCATAGGAGTGCATACTGGCTTACAGTCTTCCATCTTGAAATTATTCATTATCTCCTTCACATACTTAGACTGATTTATGGATATGCCTTTGTCTATTTTGTACAATCAATCCAAGAAAGTATTTGATAGGTCCAATCATGCTCATTTCAAATTTGCTTTTCATTTCTTTGGAAAATTCTGCACTAAGTTTTTCATTACCTCCAAAGATAATGTCATCAACAAAAATAGCAATGAGTAGTAGACCTTAATCTATCTCTTTTATGAATAATTTATACTATGTTTCTCCTTTTATGAATCCTATCTTGGTTAAGTAACCATCAAGTCTCTCATACCATGATCTTGGGGCTTGTTTTAGTCCATAAAGTGCTTTCTTTAATCTACATACCATGTCTGGTTTATCTAAAAATTTGAATCCTTCAGGCTGCTCTATGTAGACTTCTTCCTTCAAGTCACCATTCAAAAAAGTTGACTTGACATCCATTTGGTATACCTTAAAGTTCTTGAATGTTTCATAGGCCAGAAATAGCTTGATAGCTTCAAGTCTTCTCATAGGGGCAAATGTATCAGTGTAATCTATTCCTTCTCTCTGTGCATATCCTTTACACACTAATCTTGCCTTGTTCCTTACCACTGTGCCTTCTTCATTTATTTTGTTCTTGAATATCCACTTTGTTCCAATCACATTCTTGTCATGAGGTCTAGGGACCAGTTCCCATGTTTCACTCTTGATTAATTGATCTAATTCTTCTTGCATGAAATTTTTCCAATCTGAATCTTTGCATGCATCTTCAACACTTAAGGGTTCAATCTATGAAAGTAAGCATACCTCTTCATCAGTGGTTGAACCTTTTTCTCTAGATCTTTTCAAGACTTTTGCGCTCTGATCTCCAATGATATATTCCTTAGAGTGGTATTTGGATGTGTATCTTAAATTCTTAGGAGTGATAATTTCATCTGTAATCTATGATTCTTCTTCACTTGGTTCAGGATTGTTACATGAAACATCAATATAGTCAAACATTTATTCAATAACTATGTCCTTATTGATGGGTCTAGGATCATCTTCAATCATGGGAGCATAGTCATAATATATTTCTTGAATCATAAACTTCTCATCAATCTTCACGTGAGTACTTTCAATGATCTTCTTTAGTCTTAGATTGAAACATCTATATGCTTTGATTTTAGTAGAGTAACCAAGAAAAATACATTCATTGCTTCTAGCATCAAACTTACCAATGCTATCATCTCTCTTGATGTAGCACTTGCTTCCAAAGATTCTAAAGTATTTTATAGTGGGTACATTACCAAACCAAAGTTCATAAGGTGTCTTGTATGTGCCTGGTCTCAATTGTATTCTATTGATAGTGTAAACTGTTGTATTGACTGCATCTCTCACATAGGTATGGGAAATCTTTCCTTCAATCACGATAGTGTGCGTTGTGTCAAGTATTATCATGTTCCTCCTTTCTGCTATCCCAGTCTGCTGAAGGGTTATGGGTGCACTTAATTGTCTTTTGATTCCATGTTCTTCATAGTAGTCATAAAACTAGTCAGAGGTGAATTCTCCTCCTCTATCAGATCTCAGACATTTTATCTTTAATTTAGATTCATTCTCAACCTTAGCTTTGAATACTTTAAACTTCTCAAAAGCTTCAGGTTTTTCTTTTAAGAATGCAACCCACATCATCCTTGAGAAATCATCAATAAACAAAATGAAATACCTTTCTCTGTAGTATGATCTTGTTTGAGTAGGTCCACATAGGTCTGTATGTATAAGATCTAATTTATTTTCCGCAGAGTCTTGTTTTTTCCTGAATGAGGTCCTCACATGCTTCCCCATCCCACATTCCATGCACATGGTTTCAATTGGTCTTGCAATGCTAGGAAGGTCTCTTGCTACATTTACATTACTTATCTTGACTATGTTGTCAAAATTGATATGACAAAGTCTTTTGTGCCATAGCCAGCTGTCATCTACTTTTGTAACAAAATAAATTACTTCTGAGTTGAGCTGAAAAACATTACCTTTGGTCTTTGAGCCTGATGCAATCATGTCTCCTTCTTTGTTATTAATGATGCACTGGTTGTTTTTGAATTCCAACTAATATCCTTTATCAAGCAACTATCCAACACTTAGTAAGTTATGATGCAAACCATCAACATAGAGAACATCATATGTCTTTTTCTTTCCATCAAGGGTGATAGAACCTCTACCTATGATAGGTTTGGGAGTTTTATCTCTAAATATAACCATTCCACCTGTGTACTTGTCCAAATGTACAAATCTGTCTTTGTCTCCTCTCATGTGGTGTGAACATCTGTTGTCAATGATCCAGTCAATTCTGATGTCAGCTTTTGAAACTAATGCTAACTCCTACTCTTTTACTTCATCTTCTTTGTCCATTTCTTCAAGTATCTTCTCAATGTCTTTAATGACAACAAATCCAATTTCATCTTCTCCTGAGTAATCATCAGTTACACCATCCTCATCATGATAACATTCTTTAGTGTACTTAAGTTTGTAATCTGATCTGAATTTCTTGACTCGTGTAGGGCACTTAGATGCAAAGTGACCAACTTTGGTGCATGAAAAACATTTGAATGGTATCTATCCTTCATATTACCCTTTACCTTTCCTTTCCTTCTTGGCAATCATATCAATGATTTCTTCTAGTTCTGTATCCACTTCTTCATTATTACTAGAGCTGCTTATAGATTTCTTGTTATGGACTATGGCTTTGAAGGCTGTCTCACTTTTAGGTTTTGTCTTCAATCTATATATCTCAAATGCAGATATTTTGCTAATCACAGTATCCCTCTTGAAGTCTTTTTAAAATTGCATAGTCTCATCTAAGATATTGATCTTGCTCTCATAGTCTACTATCAATGTGGTCATTAACTTGTCCATTATATCTTCATCTGATATTTCTCCACCATTGTTTCTTATACCTGATACTGCTTCATTTATCCTCTGATTATAAGCTTTGATGTTTTCTTTAGGTAACATCTCTAAATTTTTGTATCTTTTCTTCCATATCTTTCTGCACACATTCTTTTCTTGGATGTCCCCTTCAAACATATCTTCTAAGTATTTCCAAATAGAGTATGCTTTATCTGTCTTCTTGATCTCAAAAAATTCACTGTCGGATAGGGCACTGATTAAGGCTTCTTCAGAAATTGCATTATTAGTAAACACTTCCTTTTCTTTCATAGTAGAGTCATCAGCTGCAAGATCTTTCAAGGTGGGAATTTCAACTTCTTGAGTGGAAATCTCATATATCTCAAATCCAACACACTGAAGATGTGTTATCATTTTGTTCTTCCAGTCAAGATAGTTTTCTCCATCGAACTTAGGACTCTCTTTCCTTAAGTATGCCATCTAATCTACCTTAAGCTATTAGGGGAAACCAAATAGGTAAAAACCCTGATGGGAATTAGCACCCACAAAGAACTATACTTTTTAATAATAATCCATGTTAGAAGATCTTGCAACTCTGTTAGGATTTGTTCTTTACAATGTAATAAGTATAGTGACCTGGTTAAGGGTCTGACCCTGTTAGGAGTCTTTTACAAGTAACCCTATTAGGGGTGAGGAATCATTGTCCAAATGCTCACTGCTTCAAAGGTGAAGACTAAAACCTTCTATAAAATAGATATACACTATATCTAATAATGAACTATAGAGTAGACCTATTGTCTTGATCAGTTCTAGTGTATTATATGCTTCCACTACTTCTTCACATCGATCCTTGATGAATGAAACACAACTGATATTCTGCTCTATTCTTTTTCTATCTTTTTCTTATCATTCACACTTGGTGTTCATCAAATGAACTACTATAAGTATCTTCTCCAAAGGATGTGATCTTCGTTGGCTCAAGGAGTCCCTTCACTACTTCTTTAGTCAGCCATATCAACCATGCAATCAGATTTGAATCATGCAACTCAAACTGGATGGATGCAATGCTTCACAAAGTTGGTTCCACCAAATCAACTCCAACATTATGATTCTATTAGAACATGTTTTGCACCTTTAGAGAATTATCTGGAACTCATAACTAAACATTAATACAAACACACATATCCCAAAGATAGGGGCAACTCAAGAAATAATGTTATTACGTCGGCTCTTCTCAGATAGTCTTCTACCGCTGTAACTGTCATAACTGAATAACATAACTTAACAGAGACTTCAGATCTAACTCAGCGTGAATGTGCATAACATCTAAAACATGTATACACCATGGAAATAAACATGCATAGCTCCACAATATCTATACTGATAATTGCATATAGAACACTGCTGTATATTATATGTTGTCATCAATGACAAACATACAATCAATTATTTCCACAGAAGAAAATCTCCAACACTTTCTCTTTTGTATATGCACTGAGATAAAATATTGTTGGCATTATGATGTATTTTGGTAGGAAAATTATGAGTTTAATTTTTTCATTTGTGGAAATTTATCAACTCTATTAATTTTGGCACATAGGTTACCCTAATTGATTAACAGTATGAATAGGTGAAACAAATATGCTAAGTGTTCCGATCTGTGACCAGGAAGACAATAATAGTTTTGAGTTTTGAGAAGAGCTTGAGATGGTGATAATATTGGGATATGTTATCATTAAGAGAGTCTTATTATGATCAGAGGAGTATAGATTTACTACCGCAAAAGTTAATTCAACAGTGTGTGAAAGTTAGTTTTTTGGTAATTGTTCTATGTAAACTAGTTGAGTTACCGATTGATACCCAGTGATCAAATGGTTAAGGCTGTTAATTTAATGATGATTTTTTGTATTAAATGTTGGTATTACATTTTTGGGCTGACATGTGAAGATTTATTGATGCAAAGATTCATTATTTAAGTCAAATTAAGGGTGCCTTGTGGATTATTTTTAATGTTTAACCAACTTTAAAAAAACTATATAAAGGGATTCTAAATCAAGAGATTTAGGGTTCTGGATCATTTTTTTGGTGGTTGTGATCAGAGATAGAGATTATGTATTTCATCAAGAGGTCAGAGACTAAATTAGATCTTATAGGCAAGCAGTGTCATTCTAGATCAGAAAATTGAGTTCATTTCTCAAGGCTAACTCTAATAGGTTAGCAAGGAAAAATCCCTTAACAAGGTGGATCCTAATAGATCTTATTGTGTAAATCCTCTAACAAGGTAAATTATGTGAAGGAGCTCAAATTCCTCTAGCAAGGTAGATCTTAATAGATCTCATTTTACTTCTAACAAGGTACTAGTCACTCCTAACAGGGTGAGCCATATCAGGGTATTATAAGTTCCTAATAGGGAAACTCTTTTAACTGCAGTGAAGAGATTTGTGGGAGTCATTTCCACTATGATTTTTTTCCTCTAACAAGGGTTTCCATGATCAAATTAGTGGTGTTATGGTTTATTCTTTGTGGTTGATTGAATTAATTTACTTCTATTGCATAGTTACAGTTACCTATTTGATTTTGTGGAAGCTACTTAAGAACATAATTAGATCTTTGGTTGAATTAGTATATGTTATGTTTACACTGATTCATCCCCCCTCTCAGTGCTTCTATATATCAGAAATTGGTATCAAAGACTTATGCTCTTGAAGAAGTGTATCAACTTGGGAGAGATCCTTAAGGGAGATATGGAGTTTTATAGAAGACAACTTGTTGAGGCTAAGGACATTATTGAGAAACTTAGAGACCAATTGAAGATATCTAGGGGTAAGAGACAAGATCTTCTCAAATAATTTTCTGAGAGTCAAGATAT
Source organism: Thuja plicata (assembly GCA_018584345.1). Taxonomy (NCBI): domain Eukaryota; kingdom Viridiplantae; phylum Streptophyta; class Pinopsida; order Cupressales; family Cupressaceae; genus Thuja; species Thuja plicata. The sequence continues at coordinate 3,272,316 of MU223461.1, read as the reverse complement.
TTTTGAACACCTTTCTGAGAAAAGTGGATTTGTTGAATCTAAAGTTGAAGCTGTAACTTTGGAGAATGAGTATCTTCCCAAGGATAATAAGGACATGCACAAAATTATTGACAAGATGAAGCTCAAAAAGAAAAACATGCAAAAGGAGTTGGAAAACTTAGCATTAAGAATGAGCGAAGAGCTATAAGAAAGGAGAAATGGAAACAAAGATAATAAAGTTGTTGAGGATTACCTAAAAGACAAAGATGAAACCCTAGCAGCTAAGGTGGATGAATTTTTTAGATCTGAGAAAGAAATTACTACATTGAGGGAAAATCTACATGATACTAATAAATAAAATGTTAATGCCATAGGAGAGAATGGACATATGAGAGATGAGAATGCAAAGATGAAATAAAAGTTGAAGAGTGCTAATTTGACCTATTGGATAAGTTCAACAAGAGTTATACTAAACTTGATAAACAACTCTCAAAACAAATGAGACGTGGTGAAAGATAAGGAATAGGTTTTTCCAAATCTAAAGTCAGTGAGTCATCAGGTACAAAGGAAAATCATGAAGAAGAGAAGAGTGCACCCAAGGTGAAAAACACAAAACCTAGTAAGAGGAATTATAGACTGATATGTTTTAATTGTTACAAGGAAGGACATAATGCTAATTTTTGTTGGTCTAAACCTAGTCCATCTGTTCCTAGGTTTGCAAATTCTTTTGGTAGATCGACTGGTTAAAATCCTAGATCAAATGATTTTCAAGGTAATTTTTATTACTGTAAGAAGTATGGTCATAAGGCTAATGAGTGTAGGGATAGAATACACAATGTAAGGCCATTGTGAACTGGATAAATCCTTATGAAAGGGAGAGATAATTCAATGTTACTTGTTCTTTCTATCACAACTTTGGACATTTAGCCATGGATTACAGGATGAGAATCGATAGAGGCAATGCTGGACCATGGAAGCAAACTCATATGACATGTTTCAATTGTAATAAGATTGGGAATCTTTCTAGGTCTTGCAGAGAGAAGACGAATAACACTAGAGGTTAACCGGTGAGTAGGCTTGATCATGATAAAGACAAGAAGATTGTAGATGTTGAAGAAATTAAGAAGTAGATGAAGGATACATGGGTAAAGAAAGGATAATTAAAGTCTTTTGAAATGATAGAGAACTCCACTATATTGGGTAATGTGGATACTTCATCATCTGAATAAGTCAAATTAATTGGATTAGGGGGAGAAAAATAAGTAAGATCTATAACCTATCCCCTAAGTTTGTATGTGAGGTAAGATATATCAAAATATTTAGATGCCTAATGATGTCATGTAAAAATATGATGAGGTAAATTGTATTACATAAGATTCTATGTGACCACATAATGTTTTTATTATGACATAGTGACTTTTATGTTTCTAAACATTGTGATTGGTTAAGGTTACTATTTGACCATTTGAATTTATTACATGGAATTGAGACATTATAAAAGAAAAAGTGAAGTTCATTTGTCACTTTACACTCTACAAGCCAAGAAGTGCATTTGCGAGCATAAGGTAAGTGACTCCTAAGTGTTTACAAAGTGATTCTAGATAGGAGATTATGTTTTTGTGCTTGAAGTGAAGTGGTGTGTGAGGAACCCTAGCAACAAAATGAAGCGGTTTCATTGAGTTGCAAAGGTTCTATTGTGAAGAGATCATTTTTAGCATCATGGACACACCTGTGTGGGTTGAGATCACTAATGACCTAAGACCTATTTTAAGTTTACATCCTTTGAAGGATGTGATACATCCTATAGTTGATACATTTTATGGACTATGTGATGGAGCTAATCAAAAGGATGAGCACAAGCATTTGATTGATAAAGGTTTTGCATATATTACTGACCTACCTGATGATTTTGAAACCGATTGGATTAGATATGTTCTGAGTTGAGTACATGATCAGTTTCTATGGCTGGACAGATTGCTCAATATTACCAAGGAAATTATCCAAGTGGTGACTAGATTGTGTGCGAACGGTGATGTACATATTTTAAGAACTATTCAAGCTAGAGAGGTCACTCGTCTTACTAAGTCTAAGAAAGATCAGTGTGCTATGAATACCAATAACATTGAAGATGTTGAAGTGAATTTTTCTTCAATGGTGATCAGTTAGAAAAAAATTTAGTTGAGTTGATTGAACAGTGTGCCCAGTGGAGGCATACGTGCAACCTATCAGATGATTAAGGAAGATGCTTAATACGGCCCGTGTGAGGTTATGAGAGGCCAGCTCTTTGTGCACATGGAAATAATCGAGAAAGAAAAGGAAAAAAACATTCAAGTGTGGTTCACTAGTGGTATTTATATTCTTCTATTTGCAAAATCATTTTCCTGAAATTTCTGAGATTCAATGGTCAACTGGTAGACCTGTAGTAGTGCAAATAAAAACAATGCATAAGGTTGTTAGAAAATAACTTTGATAGTGACATGTGAGGTTATTTTAAGGATTTTTAGAAATGAACCCATGGTATCCCAAGTGAATAAATACAAAAATGATATATGTTTCATTGTGGATACTGATACATGCATGTTGTAGGTGGTACATGTTAGAAACACTAAGAGGGGGGGGTGAATCAGTGTTTATCTACTTATTATATTTCAGCCAATTAAACATATATCAAATGTGTATCCAAATAAAAATAACACAAGAACACATAACACATGATATGATTATGGAGAACTGTGATCAGAGGAAAACTCCAGTGGGGATTAATACCCATAAAATATTGTACTAGGTATAATGAACCTATTAAAGTTCCTTTGCCCTGTTAGAAGCAGTGTTTACAAATTGAGTACAATGACCTAGTTAAAGGTCTAACCTTGTTAGGATTCTTTTACAATAACCCTATTAGGGGTGTATGGCTCACTGCCCAAATAATATGAAGGCTACAACCCTCTGAATGTTGATATGCACTATATCAAAAATGAACTATTGTAGTGACACTATTGTCTGATCAGTTCTGTGTATGCGTGGATGCTCTTACTTCTTCAAAGAGCTATATCATCTTCTAACTTCATTATACTATCCCTCTGTAACTTCTTCTTACACAATAATTGACACTTGTAACATATATTTACATTACATACTTATATCTTCAAATCCGAATAGGCGCGACCCAAAACAAATCATTAGTCGGCCCTAAAACAAAAATATATAACGCTTTCAAACAAGTCAACCCAAGTGTTTTCACTACAACATTAATTAAATTATTACAATATTATAACTAAAGGCACTTAGCCATTACATTATAAAATCATACACGCTGATCAAAACTATAGTCGGCTTCCATGCTCTGTTTCCTAGACTGCAGGTCTACTAATCTGTTTGTAACTTTTCCATACTGATGTTCCATACTCTAAGAATTTGGATCTAGCATGTATATACACCATAGAGTATATATCTAAGCACACATGTTCTGGTGTGATCTCTAACACATGCGCTAATGTGCTGATCTCTGTATCTCTCTATCTGTCCTATTTTTTGTACTTAGTCATTTTATCTTCTAAGTTGTCTTTGACAGGAACTTAGTATGACTTTGTTGCCATGATTGACAACACAAATTAAGTCATGCTTCCTTAGGAAGTCAACTTTCCAACAATCTCCCCCTTTTTCATTTATGGAAACAAAGGAATGTGGCTAACTTACTCAAGATGACTTCATACAAAAATGACTGTATATCATAATACTTAATGATATATACATATATACTTATCTATATATAAACATTCTATACTACTCCCCCTTTGACATTAATGAAAAAGGTGTGCAAAAACTATAAGTATTAAACATAATTACTCCATATAGACTTTTGGGTACACAACTTGAAGAGATTGAATCTCTTTTTGCCAAAAAACTTTCATTGCATCAACAGTTTGAAGATGCGTGCATAGGGCATATGTCAACTTTTCCATTTTCATCAGATCCATGCAAGGACCTTGATCATATTTCTGTATGGTGTTATCAGTCTATTTTATGTTCTCATTAAGAACTGCTAGAGATGGCACAAGTGCATTCCTCAACTGAGTTTTTCTTACCCTTATCTTGTTGATTTCCAGTTTTGCCTTCTCAATTTTGTCTAACTGCCCTTGGTAGACATTGTTGCATATGCTCATATCTTGTGTGGAATTTTCAACTAATTTTCTTATGTTTTCCACCATTTCTTCTACTTCTATTATCTTTTTAGTGTGCTTAGAGGTGAGCTTCACTCTATCCATACAGTTTGCTATGACTTTCTTTCCTATATCTACCAATTCCTTCAATATAGCCTGCCCAATCTTTAAGGAGTTCAGATCTAAGGTAAAGTTCTTTACCAAGTCATTTAATCTCTCCTCCTTGTATTCATCTTCTACAATTTTAGTAGTAGATTCTACTAAGCTAATGAAATGTGACTTGAAATTTGATAAGATGTTGTCTACATCTTCAACTGATTGTACTTTGGCTACTTTCTTATCAACAGGAACTAACTCATTCAAAATGTTTATTGATTCCACAAAGTGAGGGTTCGTCATCACATGTTTCTCTTTTGCCTTTTCCATGGCAAGGATGCTGATCTTGATAAGGTCTTCTTCTCCCCATGCATCTAAACTTGCTGAGTCAGGAGTTAACCTTGACAACAATGATGTAGATGGTTG
>MU223461.1:3249980-3267109 GCA_018584345.1 Thuja plicata | reverse complement strand
TGTCTTTTCATTATCTCCAGTATGTTCCATAACTTATCTGGTATTACTGTTTTGAGTTCAAGAACAAACTTCTTAAACTTGATCATATGAGATATGATCATAGAGTGTATCTCAGTCTTATCCATCTATTGATACATGTCATAGACTTTTGATAATGTATCTAGTCTTCCTTCATTTACAATCCTATGCTTCAAGATATTTAGACTAGGTCTAAATCCTACCTCAGGTGGAGCTTGAACATTCTTTGCTTTGATCTGAGTAGCTCCTGAGGATGGATGACTTGTAGGTGCTTTCTTCCTTCCTCTTGGTTTCTTTCTAGGTACAGAAGGTGGAGATGTGTAGAGAGCAATGGTTGTAGTAGGCACAGTGGTATTCTCCTCATTTTTCTTCTACTTCTTCTGAGTTTCAATAGTTTTCTCAATTTTAACTTTAGAAAATTTGGCTTCTTTTGCCTTATCCAAATCATCTTGTGTGACTCCATGCTTTCTCAGAATTTTGGATGTCATTCTAGATGCTTTCCTTTTGTTGATGGAAAGTTGTAGTTCAATATCCACTTCATCAGTCTTTTCTCTGTAAGTGCCCCATCTAGGTTCATTAGGGTCTTTAGGTGTTGACAATAAGACCTGCACATATCCTTCTAACACATGGTCTTCTACTTCATACCCTAGTGGATGAATCCACTTAGTTCTAGGCTCAATAGCCTCCATGCATGTGCAATCTGTCTCTACCATAAAGCATATTGTATCCCTATATTTTTCAACTATCTTCTCAGATAGTCTGAACCTGCTCTGCATTTTGACCCTGAATATCTTTATATCCATGTCCATTTTATCTCTTGCACTGCTTTCTACTGTCGCTTTAAGAGATATCTGAGTCATTTTAGGTTTTCCTTTGTCTAGATAAAGGTCTACAACCTTTCCGACTATGTGGTGATACAAATAGATGATCAGTGATCCAAACCTGAATGTTTTTCTTCTGTCATGTTTGATGATTCTGATATTTTGAATCAACTGATCTCGCAAGACCTCACATAGATTGTATTGGTTGTTTTCCTTCACAATTCTGATAGCTGCAAGGACTTTTTCTATAGAAACACTATTCAACCTGCTTGCTTGCTGAAACTTGTATCCAAGTATCATTGTCATGAGTTTAATGTCATCCTCCTTGATAGGGTCGACTGTCATTCCATGCCTATCACTCCTAGATAGACAAACTTGCTCAATCTGTTTCTTTACATCCTTACCAGTGGGAAATACTGGTCCAATCATTGGAAGTCTGGTTAACTAATGGATTAATTCTATAGTAATACAGACAGGGACATCACCAATCCAAAAGAGATCATCATGAATTCTGCTTAATAGAATCTTTACCCATTCTGGTTCTTCAGACTCATGTGCATTCAAATACTCCAAAATAGGGTTATCTTGTAGGTGCACAAATTCATCCTTGAATGTGAAATCCTTATTTAGCATTGATGCCATGTGAGAAGCTAAATTATCATCTCCTAATGATTCCTTTTTACAGTAAATGTACGCGCGAATATCTTCCATGTGAACAATGCCAATCAGGGTTTTGGAGAAAGCACCTTCCACATCATCTAGTATGGATTTGAATGGATGCTTCTTAAATATAAACCTCTTCCTCTCTACTACATCAAAAACAACTGGAGTCACTATACTTACTTGGAGTTTTCTTATGTAGGGTTTCCACAAAATTCTGAAATGGTGCGACTACTAGGGCTCCGCTTCAAACTGATTATCCATTCATTCTAACTACCAAACTGTTTATGCCTTCATGCTTTGATGTATTAGTACTCTAATGCTCTACAATTTCTATGCTCTCGAATGTAAATGTGAAAATGATCAACTACAAACTTCTTTTTATACGATCTGCCACATTTAATGCTTGCAACTATACATAGAGATTTCCAAACTTTGATCCTGATGCAATTCAAATAATGTGTGAATGCATATAACTATAATCTGAGCTTTTAACCATGAATCCAAAGGCACATACTTAGAAGTGAGTACACCAACCGCGCAGGGGTTCTGAGCTAGAATAGTTCCCCCTAAGACCAAGAAGGTCTATTCAAGCAGAAGTAGAGGGTGTGTCCACTGAGGATGCATCAATTTCTTTGTCAACATTATTTTCCTTCTTAACGTCAACCCGTATTTTTCTTGAATCTTCATTTTCTTTGACAAAATTGACTTCTCCTTTCTCTTCAAATAGAGACTTTTTGGGATCTTCTTGTTTCTGAGTTTTGGATCTGCAAAACCTTGTGATTTGTCCAGCCTTTCCACATGTGTGACAAATGATAGGAGGTCTGATGTTCTTTCTCATTATGCTGCATTGCTTTGTTGTGTGTCCATTGTAGTTGCATATCTGACATGTAATGTTCTAAAAATTTCTTGAGAGTTGATTTCTTTGATTGTTTTGATTCATACTTCTGTGATTCTACTGATGTTGATTCTTATGACTTGTTCTGCAATGTATAGCCCTATGACCAAACTTGTTACAGGAGTAACAATAACCTTTAAAAGGTCTTACCTCTTTGTAATCTCTTGCTAAATTCCCATGTTTATTGCATGCATAACAAGTTCTGTTAACTTGCTTGATTTCCCTTTTAGGTGGTTCAAATATAACCTCTGTAGTATCTTCAACTTTCTTATCTTCTGAAGATGCTTCAAGTGTTTTTTCTTTCTCTTGTGATGATTTGATTTCATTATGTGTTGTACTGAATCCAAGACTAGTAGTGTTCCCTTTTTTTCTTTGCGCATTGAGCTGGGATTGAATCAAATCAGAACTTGTGTGGAGTTTATCAATCTTATCCTTTGCTTCTGTTAATTCAGATTCCAACTTCTTCTTCATGTTTTCCAATTCCAAGACTTTCATGTTTGCCTGTAAAATTTCATCTTCCAATTGGTTTCTTTCTTTGATCTTGTCTTCAATGGTGTTCTGGCTATCTGTAAGTTGTTCCTCCAGATCTTCAAGTTTATCTTTTAGAGATTTGTTCTCTTCATTAAGATTTTTGACCATTTGTCCGAGATCACTTGTAGAACAATCTTTCAGATCTTTTCTTAGCCTTTTAATATGTATTTGAGAGCCATCATTTTTCAATCTTAGTTCTTCATTTTCCTTCTCAGGTCTGTCAAGATCTTCAAGAGCTGCTTCAAGATTATTTTTCAAATTTTTTTATTTAGCTAAGTCCATGATCTCCTCAAGTGGTTAAAATTTCTTTCAAAGGACTAGATCTCTGATACCAATTGTTAGAAACACTGAGAGGGGGGGGGGGTGAATCAGTGTTTATCTACTTATTATATTTCATCCAATTAAACATATATCAAATGTGTATCCAAATAAAAATAACACAAGAAAACATAACACATGATATGATTATGGACAACCTTGATCAGAGGAAAACTCTGGTGGGGATTAATACCCACAAAATATTGTACTAGGTATAATGAACCTGTTAAAGTTCCTTTGCCTTGTTAGAAGCAGTCTTTACAAATTGAGTACAATGACCTAGTTAAAGGTCTGACCCTGTTAGGAGTCTTTTAAAATAACCATATTAGGGGTGTATGGCTCACTGCCTAGGCTCACTACCCAAATAATATGAAGGCTACAACCCTCTGAATGTTGATATGCACTATATCAAAAATGAACTACTGTAGTGACACTGTTGTCTGATCATTTTTGTGTATGCGTGGATGCTCTTACTTCTTCAAAGAGCTATATCATCTTTTAACTTCATTAGACTTTCCCTCTATAACTTCTTCTTACACAATAATTGACACTTGTAACATATCTTTACATTACATACTTATATCTTCAAATTTGAATAGGCACGACCCAAAACAAATCATTAGTCGGCCCTAAAACAAAAATATATAACACTTCTGAACAAGTCATCCCAAGCATGTTTACTATAACATTAATTAAATTATTACAATCTTATAACTAAAGGTGCTTAGCCATTACATTATAAAATCATACACGTTGATCAAAACTGTAGTCGGCTTCCATGCTCTATTTCCTAGACTGCAGGTCTACTAATCTATCTGTAACTTTTCCATACTGATGTTCCATACTCTACACATTTGGATCTAGCATGTATATAAACCATAGAGTATATATCTAAGCACACATGTTCTAGTGTGATCTCTAACATGTGCACTGATGTGTTGATCTCTGTATCTCTCTATCTATCCTATTTTCTGTACTTAGTCATTTTATCTTCTAAGTTGTCTTTGATAGAAACTTAGTATGACTTTATTGCCATGATTGACAACACAAAATAAGTCATGCTTCCTCAGGAATTCAACTTTCCAATAGTACAACCAAGAAAATCTTGGGCTTTACTGATGGGTTATGAAGTTGATGGCTATATTTTGACACTTCATGTTGATTATTTATTATCCAAAACAATTGATGTCACTACACCTGTATTTGGTACCTATGAAGAGACCTATTTGAAAATTTATTCACAATTGATTGCACTTGTGATAGAGAGAAGAGTGAGGAAAAAGGTTGATGAATTAGCTAAACAAAGTGGTATTACGAAGGAGATGATGAGTGAAATTGGGAATAAATTTGAAACTAAATAAGAAAGCACTTATGTTTTTGTAGAAAAGAAAGTTGATGTAGATGTTGTAACTCTTACAATTGGTAAGGCTATAGGTAGAACAACTAGGATTTCCACATTGAAAGAAAAGGAGAAGGAAGCAAAAAAGACACCTGACAAAGTGCAAAGGACCTATAAGAGAAAAAAAAAAGAATAACTCAAGGTTAAAAATAATATAAGATAAAAGGAAAAAAAAAGTCTACTACAAAAGAATATGAACCTAAAACTGATCTAGATAAGGATCAAGCGGAATTGAAGACAAGTGAAAATAAATCTAAAGTGGTTGGTATGACAATTGAGAAGTCAAATAATCCTTAAACTTTCAGAATTTTGATAGAAGATATTATTGCAGAGAGTATTAGGGAGTATGGTGGTGTAACTCATACAAATTGATGTTATGATGATGAAGGAGCATCTTGGGTTTATAACCTATCTTGGATTCTATATTGTTTTAGTTTCTTTTCCTTTCTTAATTTCAGTTGTCAGAGTTTAGTTGTGGTCATAATCTCGTACGAGTTAGTGGTTGCACTCACAATTTCCTATTTTGGAATGTTCATGGATCATTCTCCTATGGTCGCATCTCCTTATGTTGATCGAGTGTCAATATTTTCTTCTCTTTTCGGTTGTGGGTAGTGTGTTCATGATTAGCGAGGATCTTCTAGAGATTTATGTTGTGATGAAGATTCTTGGATTATTAGTTATTGTGATCTTAGTTCGTCATTCTTTATTCCTTGGGGGATTGTTCCCTATGATATCTCTTGTTTATTTTACCAATTGTGGATCGTTGTTGTGTTTTGGTTAGGACCTATATTTTTAATATGTTTCCTTCTTAGGGAATGTAAATTTTGGTCGATCTGTTGTGTAATTTTCTTTATATAGAGAGTCGGGAGATCGTAGAGGTAGTGTAAGAAGTGTAAGGAAGTAAGGTAGAAAGAAAGAAAGATAGATTGATTAGTTATAAGTTTAGCATGAAGATTGATAGCATATGTTTTTATTGTAATTTTCCCTAACCAAGAAGGCCTTATAGCTTAGCATGTAATTGGTTATTTAAGGAATATATCTCTGTATTTTGCAGTCTCTCTAAATATTTGTGTTGTTTATAATTAGTTGTAAGGTTGGACATCTCCATTGGGGACTCTCTCACCTTGGCAGTGCATTAGGTGGTATCAGAGAAAGTTTATCTTGTTTCAGACCCTATTTTATTTGGTTGTGGGGTGGCGGATTTGTAAGATCTGACATAAAATCGTAGAGGGTTACGAAGATGGTTTGTGGAAGGAGAGATGCAGATCCTATAGTAATGAATATGCTAAGGTAGATTGTTGCTAGCTAGGTTAGAATATGTTGAAAAAAACCAAAGAAGGGGAATACTTATTGAATATGTTAGCGAAGATGAAATAGAGGTAGAAGAAGAAGGAGTAGAACATACACCTATCCTAGATCAAGGTGAGGAAATATTTCTGAGAGCTTTGACTAATGCTATGCTAAGCCACACTTTAGTCCTTCTGATTATGATGGAAAGTTGGATTCAGATACATTGATAGATTGGATCTCTAAGATGGAAAAGTAATTTGATTATGAAGGAACTCTTATAGATAGGAAGGTGAATATTTATGGTATAAAATTGAAAGTTCTTGCTTCCTTATGGTGGTAACACATGCAACTTGATCAACAGAGAAGAGGTAAATATATGATTAAAGTATGGGATAAGATGGTTAAGAAGTTGAAAGGAAAATTATTACCAGGAGATTACCAAATCAGTTTGATAAGGAGAATTCAAAATTTAAAGAAAATGGATACTACTGTGAAAGAATATACCAAGGAATTCTACAAATTGGATATCATATCTAGACATGTGGATGATGAGGTTGATAGAATGGCTTGATATCAGAATGGATTAAGGACTTCTATACAATATGAGATAAGTTTGGTAAAGATGAATAGCATTAAAGAAGCCTATCACTTTTCCCTAAAGGCTGGGGAGAAGCTAAACAAGAGACATGAGAAAAGACAGAGAGGTACAGGTGGTAGATTCCCTAGAGGTAGAGACAAATCTTATGGATAAAGTGGTAGATCCTGTAGACCTTATGGAAAGACATGTTGTCAATTAGTGTCAAACCACTTAGTCATCCAATATTTCTTGAGTGATTAGTGTGACCTGAGTGATCAGTATTTTCCAAGTGATTAGTGTGACCTAAGTGATCAGTATCACCTAAGTGATCAATGTTGCTCGAGTGACCAGTATCGCCTGAGTGATCAGTATATTGCCTGAGTATCAGTTTAACACCCGAGTGGACTTCTAGGCTCGAGTGAAAGTATTAGGCCAACTTTGTTTATATTTTTTATACCATTATGTCTAATGGAAGTCGACTTATGAATTTATTTGTTTTTGGATAAGATATATATAATACATTTTGTTTATCCAAAATATGTATGAGAAGAGTATATAGCAGAAGTATATATGTGAATATGATATAGAATATTTACTAGAAGATTGTATAAGTATAAATCACAATAGAGACTCATCCATCATAGTCAGGTGATTAGTTATAAATCAAAGGATCTTATTCAGCAAATCAGAGTTGCCTAAGTAGTTCATCTACTAGTTCATTCTAACAGGTGGATCATCAAAATCCTCTAACGAGGTGGACCTAAAAGTCCTTTTGTAAATCTCTTAACAGGTTTGCATTACTTATTGTATTGTAGTAGATGCTTTAACAATGTGGACTTAAAAGTCCTTACTTCTCCTAACAGGGCATTCCATCAAAAGTGGTCAATGTAAGCTCTAACAAGATAAATTTATATTGTAGTACTAAATCTTGTGGGTACCATCCCCACCCCAGTTTTACTTTCTATTTGGAAGGTTTCTGGGTAACTAAATATTGTGTTGTGTTATGAATGATTATTTATTTTCTATGCATGCAATCAGATTACACAATCTAATTAAGGTTAAAGAAGAATAAATTTTATTGGTTCCTAATTCACCCCCCCTCCCAGTCACATTTCACACAATATATTTCCAACAATTGGTATTAGAGCTAAAGGTTCTCTCTACAGAAGTTTAATAGCTTGAGAAAAGATTAGAGGCAATGGAAGTATACAGACTGGAGAAAGCCATTGAGAATGAAAAGATAGATCTAAAAATGGTCATGGATCAGATCAAGAAACTCAAAGAGTACCTCTCTCTTTCCCTAAAAAAAGAAGAAAAAGATTTAGCAGTACAAAAGAGTGACAAGAATTACATAAAAGAAAGAATTGAAGATTTTTGCAAAGATAGAACTTCTAAAGAAGATGATGCATCCATTGAATACTTGCTTGCAAAGAATCTCAATCTACATGAAGAAGTCATAAAGTTGAAAGAAGAACAAGAAGTTCATTCAGTTAGATTGTGTGAAGTCATAGAACAAAAGAATCAAACAATAGATGACTAAAATTTGGCACAAGATGATAAGAGATTGTTGAGTACAATATTATAAGAGAAAGAAAATGAAATCCATAATTTTGTCACTCTAGCAAGTAGATTTGGAAAATCAAATTAATAATACAGATCAAGAAGTTTTCATCCTAAATGAAAGACTGCAGAACAATCTTAACACTAAAAGGAAAACCAATGAAAGTATGATGAATTCACAAGGTAGTACATATCAACCAATAGAAATCAGACATCATGGACATACTGGACTAGGTTACAATGAACAAGGTGAATCCTCAAAGCAAGGAGATCAAAATAACATGAAACCTACTTGTAACCATTTTGGTAAGTTAGGGCATACATAAAATAAATGTTGGAGCAATGGAAAATCAAATTTTAATGGAAAATGTTACAGTTGTAACAAACATGGAAATAGAGCAAGTGAATGCACTGAAAAACCTAAGTTTGAATGAAAATGTTTCAAATGTAACAAACAAGGTCATAGATCCTTCGAGTGCAGAACCAAGAAATGGAACCCTGCTGAACAACAACTAAAACATTTTTTGTTTGGGATAACAACACATGGTACAGATGTTGTCATTATGGAGAGTATGGACACATTGGTTCAAATTGTACAAAAACTCAGCTCTGAAGAAGAAATCCTACAAAGAGATGTTATGTGTGTAATCAACTCGGTCATCTAAGAAAGAATTGCATGAATAGAGAAAAAGTGGATACTGGTTTTGAGCAAGGCAAAGAAAAGGTCTCAGAAATCAGAACTCAGATGAATAAGCAATGGGTAAGGAAATCCTATGAAATTTTAGACCAAAAAAATGAAGGATTAAATGGCACCCAAGATAGTGAGTTGGGTGGATCTACCACCACAAAATAGAGATGCAAGGAAATGATTGAAACTATGCAATCAAGCCATCATACATCAGTTCTAGATATGCTAGCAAGTCCAAATTAGCATATTGATGCATTATGACAGATTATGGTGTTAACCGAGTCAGGATCTCAGTTACACCCAAGCCACACTAGCTTAACCAAGTTGTGTTAGGAAGTTAGTTTTTGTTGAGCTTCCAAGTAAGCCTAGGAGAACTACCCAAGATATGCCAGCTACTATGTATGGAGAAATTAATTAAATACTTAAATGGTAAAAATTCTCATAAATGATGAATCGAAAAGGTTATTGTTTACAAAGATTTCATTTTGCAGAGAAATTCAGAGCACTTAGCGATTTAGAGTGAATTTGTGTTTGAAAGAGAAGTTTAACCATATTCTCTGAGTGATATGGCATCCAAATCCAACAAAAAATTTAAGAAAGGATCCAAGATGCTGGTAAGAAATTCTGTCTATAATCATTCAGAGTTTAAGCTTTATCCGGCAGTAGCAGAGGAAATATATTCGTTGGGAGCACATTCCCTAATTCCTCCAAGGGTATTACTGGTTAATGACATTCAAAGCTTCTATAATTGTAATATCTAGGAGCTTGGAACAAATGAGATGAATTCAGCACATGCAAAATTGTGCATAGGTAGGAATCTGAAGCTTGAGAAAAAGCATCTAGAGGTTAAAGGTTTAACCCACATCCTGCACATGCCAAAGAATTTCCAAATAAAATGGATTAGATTCATTCTTAGTCGCGTTCATGACATGAAGATATGGTTAGAACAACTTGTAAAGATCACAAAGACAATGATACACCGAGTAACAGGGTATCCCATGCTTGACAAAGCTAAAGCTACCCAAACCCTAACAAAAGATAAGCTAGCTGAGTTAACTCTTGTCGAGTGGGACGACAGAGGAAGGAGACTAAACAGAGTCACTGACATGGAATTAAAGTTTGGAATTCATGTGTTAGATCACAAGATATATAGTTCCATCAGACTGAATAGTGTACCGTGTGAAGCTGTGGACTTAGCATACAAGGTGGTAAAGAACAATCTGGTTTTTGACCTAGTTGAGCTGTATCTCATTTAGCTAAGCAAGAACATGGAAAACATCCAGGAATCCAAGACAAATCCATGTAATTTCGGTTCTCTCTTGGTCTGCATATTCTTCTATATTCATAAATTCTTTCCTTCCAAGGGCACAGTAGTATGGAAGAAGGATATACCCATAATTCATCAAATAAATGAATTCATAGATAAGCTAGGAGATAATTTTGAGAATATCATGGATGGATATTTTTAGAACTTCAGACAGAAGATGCAGAATAGATACAAAATTCCTAAGCAACTAGTTTAAGATTACAACAACAATATTTGTTTCCTAGTTGACTGTGATAAGGTTTACATACAATCTGTAAAGCCTAGGGTTGCATAGGTGAAACCTCTTGCATATGAGGTTAACATAGATGAAACCAAGAGTATCATTGTGGCTCTTGTGAATGAACATGTCAATCCCAAGGCACCATACTTTGGCACCTATGAAGAAGAAAAAAGAAAGATATCTATAGAGATTAAAATTCCTAAAATTTTGAAAAGAGGAAAGAAAAGGATGGAACAATACAGAAAGAAGTATGGAAAGACCTCAGACTCTCCTTCTATCACTGAGAGTAAAACAGATACAATTAAGATAGAAGATGACATATCTAAAGAGGGAGAGGAAGAGGTAGAAGTAGAACCTCTTAAGAAGAAGAAGATGCTATCTGTCAAGAAAACACCTAAGGCCACAAAACCTATCATCACTACAAGCAAACCAAAGAGATCAAGAAGGATACTTGTATTGGGTAAAGGAGATGATGATGATGATGATGATGATGATGATGATGAAGAAGTTGATACAGTTGTATTCAAGAAACCACCACCTAATCTTGAGTAGAATATTGAAGATCTGAAAGGAGGTAGTGGTATGAGTTCTCTTAAGTCATTGAATTATGCTTCAAGGACTAAGGAGGAACATAAGAAGATAGAGGAAGCAGTTGTGGAGAAAATGACAAAATGGAAATATGACCCTTCTGAGCTAAAGAGCCATATAATAGAAGATTTTTTCAAGGAAATATCTATTCACTAGCTCAATGTAGTACGAACTGAAAAATATATAAGGGAATGGACCTTAAGGGAAGTTATGCCTATGATGAAAAACAAAGAAATAAAAGAGGCACTGACCAAATTTGAAAAGAATCATACTCCCAGATTCAAAACCTTCTAGATATTGAACAAAAGGATAGAAGATGTTGCGAAGTCTACTTCAATAGTGTGGAAATATATATTTGAAATCAAGGAAGATGATAAGGAAGAAACACCAAGGACAGATCCTCCAGAATAGACCAATTATGATACATTACCCGAGGTACAGACAATTGAAGAGTCTAGTGCCAACAAGATTGCAGTTGAAGTGATGGAATCATTTCCCCAATCACCTATCTAGAACATATTTTCTCTGAGCAAGGATAAGGTCACTAAATCAAAATCAAAATCAATAGGAACTGAGAAATAGGATCCCCCTATTACTGGGCCAAGCACAACCAAGTTACAGATGGATAAGGTAAGTGTTTCTTTAGGAAGTATTTATTCTTCAATTAATTTTGATTCAATAGTTGGTATAGTAAAGGTCGATGACCTAAATCAATTGGATACTGAGATACAAGTTGAGGATGGAAAATGTAAGGAAATTATTCCTTCACCTAATCCCAAGATCAAAGGTAAAGAGAAGGAAGTGAATACTGAAAAGATTGATCTTGAAAAGGACATTGTGATTCCAAATTGGGATCTTTCCAACTTGTCTATAGAAAAAATGGATATACTTGGAGAACTATGGAAGAAAAGAGAAATCCAAAAGAAGCTCTGAGAAGAGAAAAAGAGGAACATAGTACTTGAAGACATAAAATGCATATTCTAGGAGTCACTACAGATTGAAGTCAATGAGAATGACTCCATTATGGGCCAACTTGTTGACTTAGATCATAAGTTTAATACACACTTGAATAGTCAAGAGAAGCTACTTGAGAAAGCAGAAAGAAAGTTTGAAAACAAGGTTCTAGAGAATGTTGCATAGAAGATTGCAATTGACCAGGTGCAGCTAACCAATGTTATTAGTACTCTAAAAACCACTGTGACCAATGTAGTAGCACTATTTGTAAAGTTGAGTGATACTCCTAACTTTACTATGGAGATAAAGAATAAGTTAGCAAAAATTGATGCAGATATGAAGGAAAGTGCAAAATAGTTGGCACTTGATCCGAGCACAAGCTTAGCACACTTTTTGAAGGTCAAATATCTGACTAATCTACAAGCTAAGTTGCTGAGAGAAGAAGAAAGGACTAGAGAGTCTCTTTTAGCCATCTAGAGCCAACTCCTACTACACATGGATGCAATGCAGAAATGCTTCACACATGCCAAGACACTCATCCATGACAATAATTTCTTAGTTGCAAAACTTATGATAGAGTTGTCAGCCAAGCTACAGATAGAATTGCACATCTTGAAGGTGCTACAGGACAATTGGGACAAAACTATGTCTCAAATTTTGAAGGCACATTGTGATTTCCTATCCTACTTTGGAATTACCTTGTAGATATAGTTTGGCATTTTTTCAAAAATAAGGGGGAAATGTCATTGTATATATATTGAGGAAATACATGTGCAGTTGAATTGCAAAAACAATTTTGAAAAATAAAAAAAGAGAGTCAGTTGAACCCGAGCAGCAGAGAAGATGTCAAAACCTGAATAGATGGTAAGGGGGAGTTAGTACCTATCAGATACATAGTACAATGATAAGTGTTTTTGTCACTAATGCCAAAGGGGGAGATTGTAGATGTTATGGAAAGATATGTTCTCAATTAGTGTCAAACCACTTAGTCATCCACTATTTACCAGTGATCAGTGTGACACGAGTGATCAGTATCGATTGAGTGATCAGTGTGACCTGAATGATCAGTATTGCCCAAGTGATCAATGTTGCCCGAGTGACCAATATTGTCCGAGTGATCAACATATTGCTCAAGTACCAGTTTATCACCCGAGTAGACTTCTGGACCCGAGTGATAGTATTAGGCCAACTTTGTTTATATTTTTTTATACTATTATGTCTAATGGAAGCTAACTTATGAAGTTATTTGTTTTTGGATAAGATATATATAAGACATTTTTTATATCCAAAATATGTATGAGAAGAGTATATAGCAGAAGTATATATGTGAATATGATATGGAATATTGATTAGAATATTGTAGAAGTATAAATCACAATAGAGACTCATCCATCACAGTCAGGTGATTAGTTACAAATCAAAGGTTCTTATTTAGCAAATCAGAGTTGCTTAAGTAGATCATCTACTATTTCATTCTAACAGGTGGATCAACAAAATCCTCTAACTAGGTGATCCTAACAGTCCTTTTGTAAATCTCTTAACAGAGTTTCATTACTTATTGTATTGTATCAAATCCTTTAACAAGGTGGACGTAATAGTCCTTATTTCTCCTAATGGGGCAGGCCATCAGAAGTAGTCAATGTAAGCTCTAACAGGCTAAATTTATATTGCAGTACTAAATCCTGTGGGTACCATCCCCACCCCAGTTTTACTTTCTCTTTGGAAGGTTTCTAGGTAACCAAATACTATGTTATGTGTTATGAATGATTATTTCATTTCTATGCATGAAATCAGATTACACAATCTAATTAAGGTTAAAGAAGAATAAATTTTATTGGTTCCTAATTCATGCCCCCATTCTCAGTCACATTGCATACAATATATTTCCAATAGATCCAAGAAAAACAAGGTAGATCAAAACAAAGCAAACAAATAATGGAAAGGAGAGAGATCCTACAGAGGTAGAGGAAGTTATTCAAGAGGAAACTACTTTAGGAATGATTATTGCAAGAGAAAAGACAAGAATTGGTTCAAATGCACTTGTTTTAAATGTGGAGAAGGACATAGAGAATTTGAATTTAAGAAGGTTGGTAGTAACAAAAATTCCTAGGTACAAGAAAATTTAATGAAAAAATTAGAAGATGGAGATAACTTGATGATTAGAAGAACTTTTTGGAGTGAAGAAGCTAAAGAGGACCATTTGAGAAAGGGTTTATTCAAGACTAGAAGTAAGATTGATGGGAAATGTTGCAAGATAATCATTAATAGTGGGAGTTTAGATAATTTGGCATCAGAGGAGTTGGTCACTAAGATGAATTTATCAAGGATGAAAAACCCTAATCCCTATTAGATTTATTGGATTAGAGATGATCATAAGTTGCTAGTAAGTGAACAATATCTTGTAAAATTTAAGATTGGAGATTATCATGATGAATTTCTTTGTTATATTATTCCTATGGATTGTTGTAATATATTGTTTTATAGACCATAACAGTATGATAGGAAAGCTATACATGATGGAATATTTAATAGGTATACTATTGTGGCTAATGGAAAGAAACACATATTGTTACCCCTAATAGAGGAACCTAAGAGTGAAATTTGTACTTTTGTAAGGTTTTGTTTGATGGAAGGAAATAAATTTGTCAAGGATCTAAATAGAGATGATGTATGTTATGCTTTGATTCTAAGCTCACTAATTATGGAAACTAAGAAACCTATGGAAGTTAAAGGGTTACTGACAGAGTTTATGGACATCATATTGGTTAATGTACCTAATGGCTTCCCTCATGTTAGAAGCATGAATCATTGCATGGATTTGATCCTAGGAGCTAGTTTTCCAAATAAAGCACCACATAGATTGACACTTGCAGAGAATGAAGATTTGAATAGACATGTTCATGAATTGTTGCAGAAGGGTTTGACCAAAGAAAGCTTGAGTTTGTGCAGTACCTACAGTGCTCGCACATAAGAAGATTAGAGAATGGAGAATGTGTACTGATTCAAGAGCTATAAACAAGATCACAATGAGATACTAATTTCCATTACCTAGGATGGATAATATCATGGATTGTTTGAGTGGAGAAAGATATTTTACCAAGATTGATTTGAAGAGTGGTTATCATCATATTAGAATCATAGAAGGTGATGAATGGAAGACTACATTCAAGACAAAAAATGTTTGTATGAATGGTTGGTTATGCCCTTTGGTTTGACTGATGCACCTAGTACTTTTATGAGGTTGATGAATGATGTTCTAAAGAAATTCTTAGGTAAGTTTGTGATTGTTTATCTTGATGACATTCTGATATTCGGTAAGAGTACAGAAGATCATTTGATCCATATAAGACAAGTGTTGTAGAGATTGAAAGAAGAGAAGTTTCTAATTTGTTAGAGTAATAGTCTATCGGGTTATTAATTAAATCATTATGATTTAATTACTAACTCACCTATTCACTCTATTTTTCTTTAGCTAACCTTAGGGTTTCCCTTTTAGGGTTTCGTGATTCCTTTTATAAGGATTCACTTCTTAGTTTTCATTACAGAGTTTTCTCATCACATTGTAATTCATAGAAACATATTGTTAATATATTGTTTTCTATTGCATACGATGTCTCTGGCTTTTTGGCCTCCATAGCTCTCTGTTCTTCGTTCTGTCTTTGCTTCTTCTCTATGATAGTCTTGCATGTAGGTGTTCTTGGGTAGACTTGTTGTTATCAAATCTAACATGGTATCAGAGCCATCTGGTTGCTGGCTGTTCGTGTTTGTTGAAGCAACAGAGGGTTTCAGAAGTTTATTCAGTGTTTTCTATTGGATCTAGGGGTCTTTGTTTTTTGAGGCACTTTGCACCAAAACCGACCTCACGGTTGCGTTTAGAAGGCCCAAAAACCTAAGAATCCATATAAAGCTTGTCCATTTTGGACAACTTGACCCCGAGGCAAAAAAAATTTGGTTTTCAGTGTCGTACGGACATGAAAACCAAGAAAAAAATTTAAAAAACCCTATTTTTTAAAGGTTTTTTTAGCGTTCAAAAATGCGCACAGTGCATTTGGAATGGCACCGCCGCTGGGCCACCACCGAGGCCTGGCCCCCGCCGGCTCGCCTCCCACTGCCCCTGCGGCTCGCGCCGCTCTTTGTGGCCCCCGTCGCCACTCCACTAGCCTCTGGCCCCTGCCCCACGGCCCTAGCCGCCCTGCTGGCTCCCTCCACCCGGCGTCCTCCATGGCCATACCTACCGCTCCGCCCGGGTTCCTGCCTCCACGCCGCCCGGCCACCGCCCAGCTGGTGGCGGGTTGTTTTCAGCCCCCGCGGGCCTATTCTGTTTATGCGGGCGGTCACATGCATGACCAGGGGCCCCTGTTTAGCCCCCTGCATGTGCCATGCGCCCAGGGGTGCTATTTTTTTAGCCCCAGGGGCTTATTTATTGGTTTTTGAGGCCTTTCTGACCCCCCGAGACTGTTTTCTCTCTATCTTGAGCATCCAAGGGTTTTTTTCTGACTTCCATATACCGTCGGAAAGCTCTTTCCAAGAAATTTTGATGATGGAGGTTGGGATTTTGGGTTCTACCATTTTGATAGCATTTTCTTCTGTTGAAGTCCGATGTCTATTTTTGCCTTCTAGGAGTCATATCTGGCTCATCTGGACTCTATTTTTGGCAAACTAGATATCGTTGGAAAGCTAGTTCAGTGAACTATTCAGTTGTAGAGGTTTTTTTTCCAGATTCTACTCTAGCTTTTCTCTCCTTCGAGTTTGGCAGTTTATGCACTCTAATGGATTGCTTGGGTCTACAGGTCCTGGGATCTCTTCTTCTGATATTCTAGCTCACTCTTCTTTCTGACTTCTGAGCTTGTATGTTTCTTCTGATGCATCTTTATTCTATAAACACACTGAGATAAAGTGCCTACTTTTGCATTTTTGGGATCTTGAGCACCTTGTATGGTTTTTGTACTCACACTCTGTTATAAAGTGTCATGGGGGGTTATGATGATTATGCCATTTTAGGCGCATCCACCTTTGTAAAGTGAATGTACCTTCAATGACATTAGCCCATGCTGTGTGTCGGTGACATCGCCCTTTATCCTGTGTTTGTACTTATGTTGCACTATTGGTGTTCCTGGTTCTTTCTTCTGCAGATGTTTCTGGCATTGTATTTCAGTGTTCCTATCACCTCTCCCAGTTCAGCATTATGGGGGGGTTCACCTGTTGGTTCTATTGCTTCCTGGTTTGATTGATCAGCTCTTCAAACATTGTCTTCTCTACCTGGTCATGCACTTCAGTGGG
>MU223461.1:3232964-3249721 GCA_018584345.1 Thuja plicata | reverse complement strand
TAACCTTAGGGTTTCCCTTTTAGGGTTTCGTGATTCCTTTTATAAGGATTCACTTCTTAGTTTTCATTACAGAGTTTTCTCATCACATTGTAATTCATAGAAACATATTGTTAATATATTGTTTTCTGTTTCATACGATGTCTCTGGATTTTTAGCCTCTATAGCTCTTTGTTCTTCATTCTGTCTTTGCTTCTTCTCTATGACAGTCTTGCATACAGGTGTTCTTGGGTAGATTTGTTGTTATCAAATCTAACATAATTAACCTTAAGAAATAGTCATTCATGAAAGAGGAGCTAGTGTATTTGGATTTTTTATTTCAGCTGATAGATTGAAGATGGACCCTAAGAAAGTGAAAGCAATAGTGGAATGGCCTACACCTGAGAATGCTAGTGAAGTTAGATATTTTCATGGGTTAGCAAGTTGTTATAGAAATTTCATAAGGAATTTAATTTCTATTTGTAATGCGATGACAAAGACAATGAGAGGTGATCAAAAGGAATTCACATGGACACATGGAGCTAATAAAAGTTTTGAAACATTGAAGCAGAAGGTCACAAAATTGCATGTGTTGGCCTTACCTGATATTAGTAAAGTATTTCAAGTTGATTGTGATGCAAGTGGAAGTGCAATTGGAGTAGTATTGAATTAGTAAGGTAAACCTCTTGCTTTTTACAATGATAAGTTGAATGATTCTAAGAATAAATATTTTGTGTATGATAAGGAATTTTATGCTATTGTTCAAGCCTTGAAGAAATGGAGACATTACTTGATGCCTAAATAATTTGTGTTTTATATGGCTCATAAAGATTTGTAGTACTTGGATAATCAAAATAAGTTGAATCAAAGACATAAAAAATGGGTTGAATTATTGCAAAACTTTACTTTTGTGTTGTAGTATAGGAGTAGTTTGTCAAATAGAGTTTTTGATGCTTTGAGAAGAACAAGAAATGTGTTGACAAAGATGAGAATGGAAGTTCTTGGCTTTGATGAATTGAAGAATATGTATGAGACTGATACTAATTTTGTAGAACCTTGGAAAGCATGTAAAGAATTTGATATTGATTAGTAGAATAAGTGGATTGATTATTTCATTCAGGAAGGTATTTTGTTTAAAGGCACTCAGTTATGTATACCAAGAGGCACAATGAGGATTAATCTTGCCAAGGAGAAACATAGTGGTGGACTTACAAGACACTTTGGTATTGATAAGGCCTTGAGTTTTCTTAAGGAGAAATAATTTTGGCCTTAGATGTATAAGGATTTTCAAATTTTTTTGAAGATTTGCAAAGTTTGTCAAGTGGAAAAAGGAGTAAGTGAGAATACTAGGTTGTATACACCATTACCTATTCCTAATAGACCTTGGGAAGATATTAGCATGGATTTTTTCCTTAGATTTCCAAAGACTCAAAGAGGTAATGATCTATATTTTTTTTTATGCTGGATAGATTCTCTAAAATGTCCCATTTAATTCCTTGTAAGAAGACATCAGATGATGTTCATGTAGCTGACTTGTTTTTCAAACAGATTGTGAGAGTGCATGGGTTACCTAAGAGCATTATTTCTGACCAAGATAGTAAGTTTCTAGGTTATTTATGGAAGATACTTTGGAATAAGATGGGTATTGATTTGAAGTTTAGTTCTACATTTCATCACCAGACAAATGGATGAACTAAAGTTGTGAACAAAAGCTTGGGTAATTTGTTAAAATGTTTAGTTGGTGATAAGCCTAGAAGTTGGGATTTGGTTTTAGCACAAGCATAGTTTGCATATAATAATTCTGTGAATAGGAGTACAAGGAAAACACCATTTGATTTTTCTTAGGTATGCATCCTAAGGTAATATTAGACTTGAATAATTTTGGCTAAGAAGATAAGAAGTGTGTTGAAGCAGAGGGTTATGCTAAATACATGAAGACTTTGCATGAGGAAGTGAAACTTAATTTGGAAAATAGTAATCATAAATACAAGGATACTGCTGATAAGCCTAGAAGACATAAAGAATTTCAGGTTGGTGATGAAGTCAGGATTCATTTGAAGAAATCAATATTTTATATTGGTACTTATAGTAAGATGAAGATCAAGAAGTTTGGACCTTGTCAGATACTAAAGAAATTTGACAGTGGTAATTCTTATGAGGTTGACTTACTAGTTGATATGGACATATCACCTATATTCAATGTTTCTAATTTATAGAAGTATAATGAGTCAAATGATGAATTGGACATGAAGCAAGAATATCCTATGAAGCAGGTAGAAGTGATTGAAGAGATCTTGGATAAGAGAGTTGGAAAAAGTACAAGAGGAAAGGATTACATGGAGTATTTGGCGAGGTGGAAGGATAGACCATTTGAGGATTCTACATGGATTTCTCAGTCTGAGATTGATTTGATGGATTCTTCTTAGGTAGAAAATTAGTTCTAATTTAGGAGCATCAGTCTTAATTACCCCAGGTGTATGATACAAGAGCATCTTGGGTTTATAAGCTATCTTGCATTCTGTATTGTTTTAGTTTCTTTTCTTGTTATGGATTTCAACTGTTAGAGTTTAGTTACAGTCACGATCCCATGCGAGTTAGTGGTTGCGCTTATATTTTCCTATTCTATAATATTCATGGATCATTCTCCTATGGTCAAATCTCCTTATGTTGATCGAGCGTTGATATTTTTTTTTCTTTCTGGTCATGGGTAACATGTTCATGATTAGTGGGGATCTTCTAGAGATTTGTGTTGCGCTCAAGCTTCTTGGATTATTAACCATAATGATCTTCACTTGTGGTTCTTTATTCCTTGAGGTATTGTTCCCTATGATCATTCTTGTTTATTTTACCAATCATGGATCATTGTTGTATTTTGGTCAAGACCTATATTTGTAATATGTTTCCTTCTTGGGGAAGGAAAATTTTGGCCAACCTATTGTGTAATTTTATTTATATAGAGACACTACTACATTTAGGGTCAAATTTCAACGTCAACTTTCGATGGATGAATTCTTTTTGTGAATTTGGGTTTTTTTTGTAATAGTCCTCAATGGTGTCAGAATTCTGATGGGTTTTAAATAAACCATCAAAATTTTGACAGTTGCAAGCTATACATGAAAAAAAAAGTGAAACCAAATCATTTTGCAGAATATTGAAGATAATACTATCGCGTGGGAGAGAAGGAGATCAAGCTGGGGAAAAAATAGGTATGAGCTGCTTGTGCTTGGATCTAACAAGAAAAAAAAAATCATTAATCTACTCGACAAATGAATATGGAGACAATATATAGGTTTTAAGTTTTTCCTTTTCTATGATTTGGCTATATTCGTGGCCATTGTAAGCTACATTTTAAGATAGTTTTTTGCCCCACCATTATCAAATTAGGGCACTTTTCTCAGTTATGTGTTAATAATTTGTATATTTTTTTAGAAGTAATAGAGTATTAGATTTTATTTTAGAGCACGTCGTTTGAAATTTTTTTGGAATGACACTAAGGATCAAAAAAATATCCCATTGGTTGCCTAGGAAAATGTTTGTCAATTGATAGAGGCAGGCAGAGAGGGATTCGGAATAAGCCATCGATGAATGAGCATAATTTACTACCTTCTATTGATTTAGGTTATATATTGTTTTAATAAATTTTTTAGGAATGTGGTGCAGGGGCACTCATCGTATGTTATTTTTTAAATTTTGTCATTGACCTAGGTGTTGGTGTCCAAAAATGAAGGGTCATATTTGGCCAACTGATAGGTACACACTAGTACCTCTACAATTATGGCTTATTTAGGCCAAGGCTAGTAGGCTTGATTCCACTTTGAATTAATCAATCCTTTATTATGCGTAACTACGTACATAGCTAACCAAATCTCCTGCAAGGTGGTGAAAGGTCCTTAGAGGCAATAGTATAATATCCTGATGCTCTTTTATATACAAAATTTAAAACTAAATTCAATTATCCTTAAAAACCTAATTTTAAAAAATGCTCTAAAAATTGATTAAATTATCAATGAACTATAGAATATGAATCAAAAGACAATGTTCAAATAACAAGATCAGTGCCTGCTAAAAATATGGGTTATAGAGTCAGGAAAATCCAGTCCTACGTAAAGTCAAAGACGATTTTAGAAAACTTTCTTTTAATAAAACAAGATCATCACCTCACAGGCTTCCACTTGAGTTACAATTCAAAGTAATAAACATGATTAATCTTATCAAATTTAACTTGAATTAGGAGACTGAAAAGAATAACAGAAGATGCTCAGATCTTACAATTGATATTTGAATCACATACATTAAAATTGAATTATACAATTAGGGAATATAACATATTGAGGCACTCTAATACACAGAGTATCTGAAAGACTAACTGAAAATTAATAACAATATAATCATAAAAAGCTGAATAACACTTATCACATCTGACATCTAAAAATTTGTACATAATGACTCATATCTACAATAATATCCATTCTCATCTGGAATTTTCTCTCCCAAAAAATTCCATTGTAATGTTTTTAGTTTATTTGACTCAATATTTATATGTTTTTCAAAGGTTCCTGTGAAAGGACATACCCTTTCATAAATACCTAATTTGAAACTAACCCTAAATTATTTTCAACAATTTAACCATATAAATGGTTAGAGGGAATAAAACATCTCCCGTGTTTACAAATAATCAAATATGTGTTTGTCAAATCTTTATATAATTTTCTCGATTATCATCTTGTGTTTGTGTTATAAGACTCCTCCACACCAAATCCAAAATTAGATAACCTTTAATAAATTTCAATTTAGGGCTCATTATTAATAATATTCTCAAATCACTAAAATGATCCCTATATTAAATATTAATAATTGTAATAATTAATAACATATTAAGATAAATCGCCAAAAAATCCATAACATAAGAATATTTATTGTAATACATACAAATGTCCTTTGGTAAAATAAGTAAAGTATCAATAAGAATTAAAGTTATTTATCAAAGGTACCTTCTTTTCAATTACCAAAGCATAAAAATCCTATTAATAAGACAAGCCCTAAAATTTATTTATACACAACATATTAATAGGAGAGGAGAATATAATCTTATGCTTTAATTGAATTTTGATTTTCTGATTTAATACATTTCCTCATAAAATATCTTTCAAAATGTGAAATAATGTTTGCCTCGAATAGATAAATATGTTCCTAAAATCTAGGGTACAATAATTATAAACATTATAATCACCCTAGAAAATAAGAAGGCTATGCTTACCCTAAAATGATAATAATTCAAATAATTTACATAGGGTAATATGAAATATTGTATTTAAATATTTAACCCATTAAAGGTTTTTCTTATAAATGTGAAAACAAGATAATGGTGATTATTTAGGCCTTTTTAATTATTTAATTAAAATTTCAAAATAGGGAAATATTTATGAAAATGAAAATAAATATTATACATCACTGATATTTTGCATATTGAGGGCCTGAATTTTCAAGTACCAACAGTGGCTCTTATTGGGGACATGCATTCATCCTTGGATGCAGCGAGAGCCCAGTTATCTTTGGAGAAGTAGACCATAGTAAGAAAAAGATCACAAATTTTAGGAAAAAATAAAATAAAGTACAAGTTTAGAGAATACTTATTGTTTCAAGAGAAGAAAGGTTTCAAGCACTGACCATGGGTCAGAATGTAATGGCCCACCAGGGAACCAGGAGAAATAACCTAAACATGCAACCAAGATAACAGGATAATTTTTTTTAAATATTTATAAACAATAATGTTAACAATGTGGAAGCAACACATGAGATATACATAAGTACAATTCAAAAAGGTTACAAAACTTGAGGGTTCCTTGACATAGAACTAGTTAAGCAAAATAATCTACGAAAACAACTATATAGACTAACATAAAGGATACATCAACTGAATCCAATAATATACATCTCATATAATAATACTACATATACAGCTGAATCAACATCCACTGCACATGTCGTAGGGTATGCAATAATACATAATAATACAATACAATACATCCTCCAAAAGATGTCATCCAATATACACATATGGTACAAATATACAACTCATGAAACTGTACAAGTCTCTATAAGAATAATAAGATAGAAGAAGAACTGTAACAAGGATCATCAAAGCATGAAGATGAACATCAAATCTCAATGGTAATAAGAATCACTGCCACCTAACTGTGTGGAACCAAAGATCCAATCCCACCATGCTGAGGAGATAATAACAGGCCCACTCACATGGGTATACAACCAAAAAGGAAATCATCAAAGGGTATACAACCATCATAAAGAAAAAAATAGGAAGATCCTAGAAGCTCTCTAAATCACAATAAGGAGATCTATAGAATACCAGAGGTAACCAACACACGTAGGATAACCTAAGCTGTATATAAGAAGGTGTCATCATGTACGTCTAACCCTTGAGTTTTGTCCTAGAAATCCCTCAATAGATCCTGGCACTCAAGTGACCATACACGGTGCCAATGACCTCTCAAATAGACAAAGTCACAAACTATGCTAGACACACACCCCTCAAGGTAGAAAGAATCAACTCATTCTCCATCTTGGCCTATAATAGTGCCCAAGCATGGGTGAGGCTTAATATATTATTAGATTATTCTAAAACTCCTAATAAATTATTATGTTATCACTTGTTACAGTTACTTACAATAAATGATCCTAGCAACCACTTGTGGGCTCCGATACTTATTGCAAGCCACCTCCTACTATACAAATAGGTAACTCACCCTAGGTTCACAAAAGAACATCATAAAGGTATATCATAAACCTAATCACTAATTCCCGCTCATACAGGGATACACCCTCAGAGAATCATAAACAATATCAAAGAGAAGAACATAACTCTCAAATCTGGTTCTTGCCCATACAAGAACTATTGGTTCTCAATTAACCAAAACCACTTAGATTACTCTCACAAGATCACATAAGACTAGTTAAACAACCAGGTTGGGTAAAAAGATCAAGACTCAAAATCGATCTCAGCAAGAACATGCACTGAAGTACACAGAACACCAAAGAAATAGAAAACCCAGAATCTCTGGTTTTACCTCCTGATAGCCAACTAATCCCAACAAATAACCGACACATAACAGTATCGCAAAAAGGAAAGATACAGACAATCTTTCCAATCACTGACTCAGAAGACACATCATTGCATAATGAGTACGATTCCAGAAAGGCAATAAAATTCAGTGATAAACTCATTTATAGTCAACACTATGCAAATTAGTTTATCCAATAAAATTACTAATAACAATATAATTTAATTTTTGAAAGAGAATGCACACTAAGCCTTTATAGATTAATTTATAAAATCTACCATTCATAAATTAATCTATTTAATAATTACTAAAAACTAAAGATAATTACAAGTAAAAGTTATTGAAAACATCTATATAATTTAATGTAATTAATTTTTTGTTATATATAATTTCTAAAACTAGAATACACTCCATGCGAATTTAAAAAAGTTTTTTTTTTTTTTTAAATAGAATACCACTCCATGCGAATTCTAAAAAAAATCTTTTGTTTTAACTAGAATTTCTAAAAATAGAATACCACTCCATGCAAATTCTTTAAAAAAAAAAAAAATTTATTATTTTTTTAAAATAGAATTTCTATTGCATGCAAATTGACACAAACAAGAAAAACATTCTAAATTTAATATTTAATTTCTTTTTCAAGAAGAGTTTCCTCTAAGCATGCAAATTGACATAAACAAGAAAAACATTCTAAATTTAATAATATTTTTCAAATGAAATCTTTGCGTGCAAATTGATGCAAACAAAAGAAGAATTCTAAATCTAGTATTAATTTATTTTCAAGAAGAGTTTCTTTCTCAAACATGCAATTTGACACAAATAAGAAAACATTCTAAATTTAATATTTAATTTATTTTTCAAGAAAAGTTTTCTTTCTTTTAAGCATGCAAATTAACTCCTTTGACTTGTTTTCATGCAGATCTGATCCTAGTTTTGGCAAGAACATGGCAAAGGGGAGTTTTCTACATTCAAGGTATGATATTAATATATCCAAGGGTTTAAACCCTTTCTTAGACAATAATCATCAATTTTCCCTCAAAAGGACTTTTCCCCAAATTGAAACCCTAAAGACAATTTTGAACAAATTCATTTTCACATGAAAACCCTAATGCCCATTTTGCATCTAACACCCAAAAATGAAATCTTTATGCCCAGAAGCACCTATCTAACATGCAAACTTGAAGGAAAGCACAAAATTGAACCAACAACATATTTCTTCAATTTTAATCCATAAACCACACAATAATCAAACAAGGAAGATCACACAAAGGATCCTAGCTTTTCAGATACATGGAAGATGGGGATCTGAAAGCTAGAATTGACATGAAAAGGATCCTACCTCAATAACTGATGAGAGGAAAAAAATCTACAATTCCAAGCAAAGAAGAATTCCAAAAATGCTCCAAAATGCTCTCAAGCTTTCACAAATCCTTCATCACCTGATTTTCCTATCACCCCTGATTGAACCACTTCTAAAACGAATTTCAATCCAAGGATATAGAAAACCAAGCAATTAGGTTTTTTAAAAAGTGAAAACCCTAAAGGGAATATAAATGATCTAATTAATAATTAAAAGAAATTCTTTATTTTCAATTTTCACTTAAAGCATGCATAACTCAACTTTATAATATCAAAGCAAAGTGTTAAATTGAAAATGCATGTGAGAATATTTCAATTAAATAAATCAATTAATCATGCAACTTAAAGAAATATTTAATAAATCAACTTTGCACAATTAGTTACATATAATTGACTTTAATATTTATTAAATGTCAATTATTTAAATCAAGATTTAATAATTAAATCAATTAATTAAATATAGGCATTTAATTAATATTTTATTATTAAATAGCCATATATTTTATATATCAATGTTTTAACCTTGTTAAAGGTGCAATAATTAAGATTAATATTTACCATAAATATTCACTAAATAAATCAAGCCAAAAGCATCATTAAATCACCTAAACTCCATCCAAATAGAAAACAATTGAAACACAAACACAAACACAAACACACCCAAATAGGCTCACGAATCCACGTCACTTGACATATTCAAACACTAGGATAGTCAATCATATTCTTGTCCAGTTCTAGGACAAAATAAGGGTTTAGGGGATGGATTTGGACCTGAATATTATCTCCCCTCTCTTACCATTGAGATATTGCAATAGGGAACACTCACTCCTACCAATTTAGGGAAGATGTAGCCCGATACCTGCAAACCTGTCATCACAGAGATGAGCATATATACATGCAATATAGCAAACAATGGTTGAGACTAGTTCATCGTGTGGATCTCACCGAAGAAAGTAACTACGACTCTATCTCATACCATACCAAACACAACAAACAGTAATGCAAAACATCACAATGATCCATGTGCATATAGATATAGGGTCATTATTGTCAGAAAACCTTAATCAAAATGACTTCATAACATAAATATAACCAACATGAAATAATCATAACTCATATGCAAATAGATGATACAATACAAATAACAATGGATCAATAGCATAATGAAAAGAAATAGATAAGTATCCTTAAAATACCCTGAAATAGCTAAAACACACATACTATGGTCTAAAAGAGATTAGAAACTGACACAGATAGGTAGAGTAAGGGGTAGGTATTACATCCTCCTCCCCTAAAACTAGGCTTACTCATGGAAGCTGATAACTAATCTAGTAAAGAAACAGAAGGATTCACACTAGAGTGCTACACCCCCTATTAATTAGGGTCAAACAAGAAGGTATGCCCAACTCATAATCACCAAAAGAATATACCATTCACAAAAATAACTCATTACACTTCAAGAAAGAACTAATGTAAGTTAACATAACTAATTTTTAATATATGCATAATGATTCACGAAGAGTAATATAACACAAATTCAAGCATAAACCAAACATCTACTTAATCATTTATTCATCGTCTACCATTTCTTAATTAAGTCTATATCTTTAATGCTTTCAAAATCATGGAATACATACATACTAAAGCTTAATATGGAAGACACATATCCATGTTCATATTTATTGGTGAATATATTTGTCTCTGTGTTAATTGCAAATTGTGCTAACTCTATGCCTCTTTGGAAACAAACTATCCTACAATAGTTGGGTAAGCATGAGATAATTGCTTCCCTTTGAATTTTTTGAGGTATAGCTCCCTATCATAAATATCTAAAGAAATTCTTAACTCAAAACCAACAACTATACTTTTAACCTGAAATCACATAAGGATCTCTCAGATACTCTTAGGTATTGAGGTAAATTAAGATAAAATGAAAAAAGAATAGAAACAAAGAAAGGCACAACTTCTTTGATTTGGAAAATAATGGTCTTGAATGGAAATAAGGAAGAGAATTATTCAGAGAGGTAGATAAATACCATGCATTCACCATAGACCATTAATGAGAGATATACCAATTCATAAAGTAATTGACATATCATAAATCTAAATTCACAGATTTAAATTTAGCATGCATCAGAATAACATGATCACATAGAACAAAGTCTAAGATTAATCCGATTCAAATATCTTTCTATTCAATTCCCTTAGAAAATATATAAAATCTTAACAAAATAAAAAATGTCAAACTAAGTCTAATAGATTCCAAAATTTCATCATCCTTTTTCCAGTTTTATGCGCCAACATATATAGTTTAATAGGTTCGAGAGGCTTCCCTTAAAACTTGGCCTCTCAACCTAACTGAAAATAAACAGTTTTCAACCAGTAAATAGAGATACGGTAAAAGTTTTTGACAACAGTTAAAACATAAACAAAATGCCCCAAACATAGGCATGAAAATCATCACGCGATCATGCATCTTTAGTTATTATCGCCAGATGTGGCTCCTCAGAATAGCTTCCAGCTTTGGAATGTGCTCATGAGCTCCCAGATCAGATGAGAGTGGAGATTCTTCACGCCATTCAACTTCGTATGAAATGCACTCTTTTCCCATTTGAAGTTCTGAACCTTCTCTAACTGTCTAGGTAGCTGCCCCTGATTTAGGTACATCATGGACTCCACATTAGCAACCCTGATGAAATCTTTGGCTATAATCTCCTCTTTTTCTTTAATATCATTCATCACATCTCCAAAAATCTTGGTCATAGCCTCTACATCTATATTTCCCTCATTGAACTAAAGGCTACCTGACAAGTTCACAACCTTAAAGTCTTTCAGCACATTAGTATGTATTTCCTTGACCTCTTCCTCTATGGCACGCAAGCTTGAGATCATTGCTTTATACAGACCACTTTTCCAATTTATATTCCTTTTAAGGATGAAGAGCATATAGGCATCTATCATTTTCATATGGTTCTCTACCAGGAACCTCTCAACTCCATATCATTTTATCTCAATGATCTGGGACATAACAGTAGCACATTGTTCCTCATCTGATTCCCAAGCTGGTATCAAGGTATTGATCTCCCCAATCAAAGCTTATCCATCTGCAAAGGCTGCTACAAACTTTTGAATGAATTTATTTCCTTCTAAAATGATACCACCAACCCAGTCATGTGTTTACTATCTGTAGAGTTAGGGTCAAAATCTTGTAGAGATTGGGCTAGAGGTAGGGCCCCAACTTCGCTGAGTGAACTAAGGAACTCAGCCATTGTGATTACAAGCTATTTGAGATCACATTTCTCCTTGCCATCCTTCTGAGACTAACCAAGCATATGGTCCACTGAGAACTTGAAAAGATGATCTCAAGTATCTCTGTTCAGCACCCCGAACTCCATTCTTGTAATTTCTAAATCTTCCGCTGCAGGTTCAAGAATACCCTCTTTCTGTTTGAAAGTAGCTATCTCAGCGGTCACTTTTCCTATTGAGGGGTCTATAGTCAACCTTGCATTGCTTTTGTCTTTCTTTATTTTTGGGGTACGAGTAGCATATTTGGTAACAATATCTTTAACTGGTAAAGAAACAAGTTTGAAACTCTGTTTCTTGCTTACCGATTCAGTTAGACAAGTAGGAACTAAATTAGAAACCATCCTATTTTCAACATTCTTGGTGCGAGTCACTTCTTCTTACTGAACCTTAGACTTATTCATTATTGCATCTTGAATCTCTTTTCCCTATTTTAGTGAAAAAGAGAGATCGTCGTCATTGACATCAATGTCAACAAAGCTGGAGTCAGGAGAAGTCATCCAAGAATGACTTTCAGCTCTAGCTCTAGATCTTGTTCGAGGTGCAGTGGGATGTCTGTTGGGCACAGCTCTTTTCTTATTTGAAATAAAATTACCTACATGAGGAGTCAAGGAATAAATGTTAGAAGGATCAATCTGAACTTCAATTGAGATTGATTTGACACCACTTTCTTTAGGAGAGGTGACCCTCTTCTTGTTTGATTTCCTTCTTTTTAGCCAATCATCTATGCATGCCAGAATGAACCTAGCTCTCAGTTTGATGTTTTCTTCTTCATTCCTTGTCTAATATACCTTTGATAGATTTTTTGCAATGGGTTTAGTAAAACCAGGTTCAATGACTTCTAACTCATCTTCAATCACATCAAAAATATCAAGCTTCAGCTGCAGA
Organism: Thuja plicata; assembly: GCA_018584345.1. Classification (NCBI taxonomy): domain Eukaryota; kingdom Viridiplantae; phylum Streptophyta; class Pinopsida; order Cupressales; family Cupressaceae; genus Thuja; species Thuja plicata. The sequence goes on along the minus strand of MU223461.1, from coordinate 3,237,116 downwards.
CTTCTAATTTGGGGGACCAACAACCTGGAATGATCTATTATCTAAATTTCCCTTTCATCTCCTATATCCTCCCATAAATCTTCCAAATTTAGGCTCAGGCCCACCTACTTTTTCAAACTAAACGCCTTCATGGAAAACCCTTTTTTGTCAAATCCCCTTCTTGACTCGTAAAACTGCATGTGAAAGCCAACTAAATTTCTACCTATCACTGATGCATCTATCATACTCTTGCATACCAAATTTCCAAGTCTTATTGGAAACATCGAATCCAATTTATCTTCTGACAGATTATTCTTTATTACTGTGAACATTTGTCTATAGATTTCTGCTAAGATGAAACAATCAAAGCAGAACCTAGGCAATCTAAGGGTTCATCAAAACTACTGACTCTTAAATAGGTGAACCGAGGAAACTGGATATAGAAACTCCCAAAACTTTGAACCAACATTTGCACTTCTAGAGAAATTATCTGATTTGGGGTTCCAACTAACTGGTTACACAATCTCCCGAGAAAAACATCATGAACCCTCCTATATTCTTCTAGAAATCTATCTTTCCTTAGGGAAGGACAATACTCAAAAATGGTTATGTCTCCATTCCATCGCTCATGAGGGATCCTGGTAAGATCTTGGGTACATGCAAGGCAATAGGTCAAATAGGAGGACATATAGAATTCCTTTCACATATCTTGTTCCTATTTGAGCTGATCTCTCAGTGAGCTCGCAATTATTTCGGCCCAGTCCAGATTTTGTTTAACTTCTAACACAGTTTCTATAAAATGATACATCCAATCTTCAAAGAGAAGTACTTGTTCTGAACCTCTTATCCTATGCAACACAACCATGATATTATGGATGCGGGTCTTCATATGGTCCTTGGTTAGAACCTTGGGAATCTAGAACTGGCCTTGTAGTTTGATATAGTCCATTTCTGGGCTATGTTACTGAGCTTCTCGTCACTCCTTTCTCAGAATTGTGCCAGTGACTAAGTGGGAGTAAAACTAGCAAAAGCTTCATCTAGAATTTTGAAGACAAACATTATCATTTCTCTATTTATGGTTAAGATACTCTTACCCTCATTATTCAACACACCCTTGGAATTGACATCATAGCAGTATATACATTATTTTCTGGACATATCATAGCTGGGGGAAAATCAATAGCTTGGAGTAAACCACTGGACAAAAACTCTACAATATGCTCCTTCTCCACTGAGTCTTTCAACACTTCAACTAATTTTTCTACCTCGACCCCCAAAAAATCTATTTCTGTAATGATTGGAGTTCTACACACTAGGCTTGAAGTGTTTCCAAAGAAATGCATGCTAGACCTCATCTTTTCTACCTCTACCCAAGTAAATAAAAGACTGCAATTCTTTGAGAAAAGGGGATAACCAAGCATAAAATAGTGAAGCAAATGGAAGGTGTTACCTACTTTCTGTTGAACTGAAAAGCCCACACTTCTATCCTCCACAGCCAAGATTCCACAACTTAGCATTTGAAAGAAATGAGCTTAAGAGAGGAAATTTAAAGAAACTCACTGTGCGAGGAAAATCACCCAAGACATGATAATTAAATGCCATGTGTAAGCTGAAATAAGATGAAGTTGTTGATGTGAAATCTAACCATTACTTCACTTAATTAAACCCTCTTTAATTGTTATTTCCATATTAAATGCTATCCCTTTATTCATGCCAAAAAAACATCTGCCTTAACTCGCATTGCCAACCTGACTCTTCCCACATGGTCGACTACTTTTCCAAATCATCATACCATTATTTTGGTGGATACCCTCTGACATGTCATATCGACCATCAACTTAGATGTCACATCAACTTTTCACTTTTATTGAATCCTCCATTAAACTTCTGAACTACTTTGAACTGAGGTTCAAAGCAGTTCGAAGCGGTTCGATGATGTGTCCTAGGTCCTGCCTGTAATCACTGATATTAGGCCAAATAATTTTGATTGAACTACTTTGAACTGAGGTTCAAAGTGGTTCAAATTGTTTCATGAAGTAAAAATTGATACCAACACTTGACCGAGAGAACCGATTCTCACGAGATGAGTTCACGACACCTTTAAAGAATAAGTTCGAAGGGAAAAACTGACATTTCAAAGCTTTTTAACTTGGACTTCTTCTTCATAAAGGGGGGATCAGGTAAAATTTCAAGGAAAACATCAAAGGGTAAAAATTCTTTGATCATGGTGACTCAAATAGACCCTAACACTGGCTCTGTCTGGGGAATATAAGTTGTCAAAATTGCAAAGAACTCTAGATATTGGTTTCGTAAAACTAGAACACAAAGGAAAAAGGGACAAAATAACCAAAATATTACTAAAGAAAGAAAGGTTGATGAAGGGGGAGGTAGGAGAATCCCCAATGGAGATGTCCTAGCCCCAGAAAATAACCACACAATAAAAAAAAATAACAACACAGAGATTTAGATCCACACAATGCAAATACTCATAATAGAATCATCATATTTTCATCCAACATGCCCGGCTGTAAGGCCTTCCAGGTTACGGCCAAATACAATGAAATTACAAGAGGAAATCCAAAAGATCTCACAAGATCCAAACCAAACCCTAGCCACATTATGGTAGAAACCTCCAGGAAGATCCAAACTTGTGCTTTCAAGCCGACCAAGCAATCTCCTTGTTTCCCAAGCCACAGCTACTAGTTCCTCTCAAAACTCGCTCCTCTGCCTCTTCCTCTACTCTAGGATGGATCAATAATGACTAAAGACTTCCCCACAAACCCTACTTATACCAATCTAAGCCATAGGTCGGCCCAGAACATAAATTAAATACAAACACATAAATTAAATGCCCAAAATTGATGTCTTAGTAAAATCATGATATGTCCTAGCTCCGGATGAATTAGGACTCATGCTTCAAACTGTAGGTATAAATCTAGGCCCTCTTCAATCCATAAAATTTTCATCCTCTAACTCTTTGTGTAAAATTACTTATATGGCCTGTAATAGGCACCAAATTCTTAAGCAAGGCCGAGCTCCTCCCAGTCCATGCCAAGCAACCAAGACCATGCCAAGTTCCATTAAATAAATCAAAACCAATTACCCAAGACCCAAGTAGGTTTATCCAACTCTACCAAACCCCTCACACATGAAAATAAGTCCACATGACTCCATCAAATCTCCCAAACATGCAGGATAGCCAACTACCCTGGGATGCTCCTGCATCAGACTCCCCAGGTGCGAAAAGATATTCTCAATAGCTGGAAGAACATAATTCAGGATTAAACACATAAATCCCCAAATGGTTCTTCACATACATGTCCTCCAAACCCTCATTCTATAAACTCTTTCCCTTGTTCTATTGCTGCTTCTTCTGCGCATCCTTCCTTGATGTCTCACAGGTTTGTTGTCCACACTGACCTCTAACCTTTTCAGAATATGCCAACTCAACTAAGCTACCAATGCTCAGGTTCCTTCTACCAACCTCTTCCTTTTGCAAAGGAATCAGGGAATGCTTCTTTCCATCTTTCACAATTGTAAACACGTTCTTGACAAAATCATGCACAGCCCTATGATCATACTACCATGGTCTACCAAGCAACAAATGACAACTATTCATGCCCACAATATCACATAGCACTTGATCCTTATACTGTCCAATCTGGAGATCAACAAGGCACTGCTCCCTCACTTCCAAAGCATGCTTACCTTGTAGCCAACCAATCCTATAAGGATAAGGATGTCTCATTCTTCTCAAACCAAGTTTCTAAACCATCTCCTCCGCAACAAGGTTATCAGCACTACCACCATCCACAATCACATTATAGACCTTACCACCAGACTTACAATGGGTCCTGAACAAATTACTCCTCTGACAAGATTCCTGTGTCCTCTGACCAATCAGTACTCGCCGAGCTAGTAAATTCTCTCCTTGCTCAGGTTCCTAGTCTTCAGCCTCATCCATAACAGTGGCTCTTTTGTTGCCATCCCTTTGCAGACATTCATAAGCTCAATGTCCATCTTCATGAAATTTGAAACAAGTACCTCTAAATTCACCTTTACCTACCCTTCTCTTTTGATCAACAGGTTTTGGTTCATCTTCTGCATTTGGTTTAGCCTTTGCCAAATAGTCCTGCTTCTCCTTCTGTCGAGAACTACCTTGATTCTTCCTTT
>MU223461.1:3220063-3231643 GCA_018584345.1 Thuja plicata | reverse complement strand
CCTACTTATACCAATCTAAGCCACAGGTCAGCCCAGAACATAAATTAAATACAAACACATAAATTAAATGCCACAAGTCGGCCAACAACAATAATTAAATGCCCAAAATTGATGTCTTAGTAAAATCGTGATATCTCCTAGATCTGGATGAATTAGGACTCATGCTTCAAATAATAGGTATAAATCTAGGCCCTCTTCAATCCTTGAAATTTTCATCTTCTAACTCTTTGTGGAAAATTACTTATACGGCCTGTAATAGGCACCAAATTCCTAAGCAAGGCCGAGCTCCTCCCAGTCTATGCCAAGCAACCAAGACCATGCCAAGCTCCATTAAATACATCAAAACCAATTACCCGAAACCCAAGTAGGTTTATCCAACTCTACCAAACCCCTCACACATGAAAATAAGTCCACATGACTCCATCAAATCTCCCAAACATGCAGGATAGCCAACTACCCTGGGATGCTCCTGCATCAAAGGTAAACTAACTACTATGTACAAAAGGACCTAGGAACACCATCACAACTTTAATAACTTTAGGTCCTACCCATTTTAGGTGAATGGAAGACTAACACCATCTGGGTAAGACAAATGAAAATCATTAGAACCAATTTTTTCTATGATAATAAACGGGCCTATCCATAAAGATTCAAATTTCCCATGTGAACCTTTGGGTGCCTTCCTTTTATCCCATAAAAGAACTTCCTCTCCCTCCATGAATTTCCTGGTATGAGCCCTCATATCAAAAATATTCTTAACTTTTAGCTGATGCTCTATAATATGATCCACCAATTCATCCCTTTCCTCTTCTAGTTTATTCAAGTAGATGACGTGCTTCTCCAGTGACCTTTGAAAATATTGGTCTTCAATTACTGCTCACAACTTAGTTGTGGATAATTCCAGAGGTAAAGACACATGAGCCCCTATCCCATACACAAGATCAAAAGGGGACATGTCTATATCCCTTTTTGGAGTAGTTCTATTAGCCCATAACGCTTCATATAACTTCCTGTGCTAGTCACGAGGGTTATCATTCATTAATTTTTTCATTATAGCTACCAGATTCTTATTGCTGAACTTCGCCTGGTTGTTTCCCTGTGGAAAGTAATCTGATGAGTGAGCTAGTGATATCCCATGTTCATAACAAAAAGCTGAAATATCTTCTAAAGAAAAGTATGTAGTATTATCCACCACTATCTTTACTGGGATCCCAAACCTTATAAAGATATAGTTCAATAGAAAGTCACATACAACCTGAGAGTTTGCCCTTTTGGTTGGGACCGCTTCCACCCACTTGGTGAAGTAATCAATAGTTGTTAGAATGTATACATGCCCTAAACTAGATGGGGGGTTAAAAGAACCAACAAAATATATACCCCATTGTTTGAAAGGTTCTTCAATGATCACAGGCTTGAGGTGTAATGCTGCAAGTTGTGGGCGCCCAGTAAATAACTCACATTTCTCACAATTCTTAACATAGTGATACGCGTCCTTGAACATTCCCGGCCAATAGAAATGATTTCATAGAATCTTGAAAGATGTAATATTAGAGGAAAATTTCCCTCCACAAGCATCATCATGAAAAGCACTTAGCAATTCTTTCTATTGTGCGGCATCCACACACCTCAAGAAGGTCCCATCAATGTTGTTTTTATACAACACATATTGCAAAATCACATACTTAGAAGCCTTCAATTTTAGGTTACGCTTCTCTCAAGGACTTAAATGTTCAAGGCATTCCCCATAGGTGAGAAAGTATGTTATATTTGAAAACCATGGGTCAGTTAAACTTACTAACAGTACTGTAGGGGTTTCATTAGCTTCTTCTATTACTGATCCTCTATCTTCAGCCAAAAGTTTACACAATCCCCGTCCCCTCACCAAATTAGTTGGCTTGATGGTCAGATAATATTCCTAAATTTTGGCTATCCACACTACTCTATTATTCATTCCTATTTATTTCTGAGTCAAGACACTTTTGACCACCATCTCTGGGACATATACTGTAGCATGGGAGTGTAATATGTAATATCTGAATTGTTTTACTACCTTTACTATAGCGAAGGCATGTTTCTTAAATTGGGAGTACTTGAGTTCATGTTTATTCATCGTATTTCTTAAGAAAGCAATGGGTTCCTCCCATCCTATATCATCTTTCTACGTTAAAATACCAGATAGAGTATGTTGTGATGCATAACAGTAGATATTGAAATCCTTTTTAAAATCTGGGCTTACCAAAACTAGAGCTTGGGCTATTACTTCTTTAACCTCATTAAAAGCTCCTTTCCCTTCTTCATTCCATTTGAATGGAACCTTATTTCTCAACATATATACCATATGCTTAGTTATTTCTGAAAATTCAGGGACAAAAGCTCTTAAAAATTTTACCTGGCCAAAAAAGGACTTCAAGCTACTTCGGCTGGAAGGTAAACTTAGCTATTGAATTTCCCTGACCCTATCTGGATCAATCTTGACACCCTTGTTTGAAACAATATGTCTTAACATCTTACCTTATTCAACAAAGAAGACTGACTTCTTCAGAATCAGGGATATGCCATGACTTCTGCACCTTTGTAATACTATCTTAATATCATTCAGATGACAACTCCTGCTTTTTGAAATTACGGTCAAATCATCTAGATAAATCACAATGATCCTATTGTGAAGACCTCCAAATGAAGAATTCATTTCCCTCTAAAAAGTGGCACCAGTGTTGATTAACCCAAATATAATTCTATTGTATGCGAAAGTACCCCAAGGTGTTATAAAGGTCGTCTTATGTTGGTCCTCCTTTGCCACACTGATTTGGTTATATCTAGAATAACCATCCAGCATAGACATTACTTCTGATCCTAATACTGCCTGAAGCACATGTTCCATTACTAGAAATGCATAGTTTTCTTTGAGGCTAGCCTGATTTAAGTTCTAGAAATCTACACAAATCCTAATTTTGTCGTTCTTTTTCCTTACAGGAACTATATTGGCGATCTGATGTATGATAACTCCAAGGTTAGTTTTCACTCCCTCCAAGAGACTTATCTTGCCTCCTAGTATCCTATCCATCTATAGGATCTTCTAATAGGCTTAGATCATTAACAAAGGCTTGTTCAAACACTATTACTAGAGTCACACTTTTAAAACTTCACCTTGTAGGATCAACACCTTAGTTTTAGTCCACTTTCCCACTCTCACTTAGAAGACTCTAAGTGTCAAATCTCCACATTCTGCGTCCATCATTACAAGGGTGTCCTTCCACATGTAAACATGCATAACATCACTCATTTGACCCATTATTTAAGGATCTTCAAACATAATTCTACCAGGTTCCACTTTTCACACTTTGGAGACCTTAAAATTAGGCCTTTCCTTGTAGCCTTTACCAGTCACCTTTTTCCCTTTTTGTCAAAATTTTCCCAAGCAACTTGCAAATTTGAAACTTGTTCAAATACCCTTTTGGAAGTTTTAAATCTTTTGTAAGGGTTTTGGGTCTGACAGTGACCATACAGGGGGTTCCTACAACCTAGGACAGTAGGCCTAATAGGCCTAATTTATAGGACTAAGTAGTGAAACTTGGTTAAAACTTGCTCAAACCAAATTCTTGGTGATTGGTATGACCTCCATCTACATATAATGGTTAGACAAGGTGGTCACCTACTTGAAAAATTCTTGCACCAGTACAAATTCGTACATCCCTGCATATGGTCTTCAAATCTTCACAAACTAGACACTAATCGGGCTATGGTTTCTCGCCTAGGGCCTAGCAATTAAAATAGCTCCTCACACTTACTAGACTCCTACTTCCTAACATGTTTACACTAGTGACTCCCCTCACATATCCAACCATCATGAGTTGATTCCCATGTCTACTTTTCATGGGGGAGCCATGTTTCCTTAAACTGGTCAGAATAAGCTAAAAATGAACTCCCTGTACTTGAACACTCAAAACCAGTACCTAGATGAACTCAAAATGACTTTCTCTTCAAATGAAAAAGTATCCTAACAACCTAAAAAAAAACAATCATCAATTTTTCACTTTCAATCCACTTAGTACGACTGTCAACACAAAATCACCAGAAATCACTATCAAAATACTTGCAGAGCTATATTCACCTCTTCTCCACTATTACAAAACATGCATGATGCTTGAAGTTCAATTCCTTGTTCACATTTGATGCCATTTCCTACATTTTAGGGCTTTTTGGTTGAGCATTAACTCCTATAGCTTAGGGAATCTAAAGATACCCGATTTGCATGCCATTTTTGCAATTAGTGCAAATCTTGATGACAACTCCTTCTCAACACTTGACAACTTTGTTTGATGCCTTGATCCTATATTGTAGGACTCCTAACCTCCTACGTCTCAAGGACCCAAGGCCATTTATGAATTTATGGCATCTTTTCAATAACAATTTTGTGTTTAGAACACATTCAAGACTCCAACCTTAGCTAAGCTCCTAACACTAAGAAATTCAAATAACAACTAACGAAGGCTAACTAGTGACCTTAGTCCTAGTGAATAATTCACTTAGCCAACAAAGCAAGAGACCTTCTAAGGTCAGAAAAAAAACTAAACTAAACCCTTGACTTGGTTATGGTCAATTACAAGCCCAAAACTTACTAACCATGTAGGCTAGCCTAGGTGCTCCTACACCATCCTCCCCAAAATAAGAATTTCTATCTACCGTTGGATTGATGATTGCAGGTTCAATTCCCAGCTTTTTAAATTCTGATTCCTTGACCCAAATTGCATCAACATCTTACTATTTAGACCTCTTGATTAGATGTTCCCTATACTCTTTGGTCCTAGTCTTTTTGTATGTCCTTGTGTCCAGTATACTTTCTGGTCATGTATCTATAGTAGTAGGGAGATGTAAGTCTTCTACATCCCTGATCACTTCATGTATGGTCTGGTCAATGTCCTCTTCAGATACTTTGTAATGGACAAGGTCTACAACATTAAATATATTAGATAGTCCACAGTCCTCTGGCAGGTCTATCTTGAAGGCATTGTCACTATACCTTGCCAATATAGGACAGGGTCCTATCCTCCTCATTTGTAGCTTGTGAGGTACTCCTTTGTGCAATCTTGCCTTATTTAGATGCACCATGACAAGATCACCAAAATTAAACTCAACTGTCCTTCTAGTTGCATCCACCTTAGCTTTGTGCTTCATAGTGTTCTTTGTCAATATCTTCTTCAATGTTTCATGGATCTCTTGCATAGCATATGCAAAGTCATCAGCATACCCACTTTCTTTTACTCCATCTTTTAAATCTCTCAATTCATAGACACCTCTAGGGTGTAGTCTATACACTATCTCAAATGGAATCTTCCCTATGGATCTATTTGTAGTGTCATTGTAGGCATATTTAGCTTGCCCAATCAACTGATCACATTGATGTTCATACTCCTTTGTCAAGCATCTCAATAGGTTTCCAAGGCTTCTATTCACCACTTCAGTCTGAAGTTTGTGGATGGTAGGAAGATCTGAAGAATAAATTAGTGCCTAATCTTTTCCAAGGAGTCTTCCAAAAGTGACTCATGAACTTGGTATCTCTATCAGACACAATTCTAATAGGTAACCCATGGATCCTTACTATCTCTTTGAAGAAAAGAGAGGCTATTTGGCTAGCATCATTCATAGTCTTGCATGGCACAAAGTGAGCCATTTTACTAAATCTGTCCACAACTACATAAACACTATCCATACCTACCTTGTCTTGGGTAACCCAACTACAAATTCCATGCTTAAGCATTCCCAAGGCCTAGTAGCAATAGGTAGGGGCTAATAAAGGCTTGCATTTGATGAAGTACCCTTGGCTCTTTGACACACAATACAACTCTCTACATACCTCTTGACATCAATATTCATCCTCAGCCAATAGTAGAACCTTTGAACTAGTTCTTGTGTCTTTGTGATCCCAAAATGACCAATCAATGCACCATTGTGCTTCTCTTGAATCATGTTCTCCCTAATGGAACCTCTAGGGACACATAGCTTATTTCCTTTAAACAAAAGGTTACTTTTCAAATTATATTCAACATACTCACTATGGAAATGGTTCTTGTATTCAACACATACCTTGTAAATATCTGCAAAGTCCTCATCCTTAACATATAGATCCTTGAAGTGATCTATTCCCATGCTCTTCAATTGAATCTCTTGAATGGTAAGAGCTCTTCTTGACAATGCATCAACAACTTTGTTGAGGACATATTTCTTATGTTTGATTTTAAAGGTGTAAGCTTGTAGGTACTCAACCCACTTCATGTGCTTGTGGCTCAAATTCTCTTGAGAATTCAGAAAACTCAAGGCTTGATTATCTGAATAAACAATGAACTCCTTGCGCAGCAAGTAGTGCCTCCACTTTCTCAAGGCTTGAACCAATGCATAAAACTCAAGGTCATAAGAATAATACTTCTTCTTTGCTTCACTCAACTTCTCAGAGTGAAATTCTACTGGTCTACCCTCTTGGCTTAGAACAGCCCCAAGAGCTATGTTGTTTGCATCACATTCAATTGTGAAGAGCTTCTCAAATCTTGGTAGGACTAACACTGGCTGGGTAGCAATCTTTTCCTTCAGTAACTCAAAACTCTTGTTGGCTTGTTCATTTCACATGAACTTGGTCTTCATTCCTCCTTTGATTGTATCCAACATTGGAGCACGAATAGCACTAAATTTCCTTATGAACTTCCTATAATACTAAGCAAGTCCATGAAAAATCCTTACCTCTATTGTTGTCCTTGGAGTGGGCCAATTCATGATGGCTTCTACCTTACTCTTGTCCATCTTCATATTACCATGAGATAGAAACAATCCTAGGTACACTAGCTCTATTTTGATGAACTCATATTTTTCCAAGTTAATCATTAAATTTTCTTCATGCAACTTCTTGAGTACTATTTCCACATGTTTTAGGTGTTCCTCTCTTGTCCTGCTAAAGATGAGTATATCATCCAAGTACACCACTATAAACTTGCCAATGTGGTCTTTAAGTACTTCATTCATCAACCTCATAAAAGTTGATGGTGCATTAGACAAGCCAAATGGCATGAATATCCATTCATACAACCCTTAAGTAGTCTTGAAGGTTGTCTTCCACTCATCCACTTCATTCACCCTTATCTGGTGATAGCCACTTTTAAATCTATCTTGGTGAAGTACCTTGCACCTCCTAGACAATCCATCAAGTCTTCTATCTTAGGGATAGGGAACCTATATTTGATAGTGATTCTATTTATGGCTCTGGAGTCATCACACAATCTCCAAGTACCTCCTTTCTTAGGGGCTAGGACTATGGGTACAACACAAGGACTAATACTCTCCCTTATAAGACCTTTTTCTAGTAACTCTTCAATTTGCCTATCTATTTCCTCATTCTATTGAGGTGTCATCTTGTAGGCAGCCTTATTGGGTAGGGTAGCTCCAAGAATAAGGTCAATCTTATGGCTTATGGGTCTTATAGGGGGTAAGGTTGATGGCTATCCATCACTTACAATGCCTTCATATTTCTGCAACATTTCTTGTATCTCTTGTGGCAGCTCTTTCCTCTTTACTGTTTTGTCTTCCTCTTCCTTAGGCTTCAACGCTAGAGAAAAACCAACTCCTTCTCCTTCTTCCATGGCCTCCAAGAACTCTTTCTCACTCACCATCAATACATTTGGACCAGTTGTCTTCACTTCTACATCCTCTAATAATGACTAAATTTTGAAAGTCATGTTATCCTTCTTGAAAGTATAGGAGTTCCTCTCTCCATCATGGATAGCTTGGCGGTCAAATTTCCATGGCCTACCTAGTAGAAAGTGACATGCATCCCTGGGCAGTACATCACATAGTACCTTGTCCTTATATCTCCCTATAGAGAACTCTACCCATGCTTTCTCATTCACCAAGGCATGTTGTCCCTTATTGAACCATGTTACCTTGTAGGGATGATTATGAGGTATCCTTGTCATACCTAACTTGCTAATTGCTTCCTCTGATACAATATTATCAGTAGACCCTAAGTCTATGATAACCCTAAATACTTTACCCATCACCTTAAATTTGATTCTAAACAAAGACCTCTTTTGTCTTGTCTCCTCCTTGATTGACTCTTTGATTAATGTTCTCATCATCATGAGGTTCTCACCTTCCTCTGTGTTTAGTGGTACCTCAAGGTGTTTATCAGCTGCACTAGAGTCTTCTTGGACTAGATTAGTCCTCTTGTTACCTCCTTGAGAAGTACCACTCTTCTCTGGACACCTATAAGCAAGGTATCCCATTTTATTACAATGGTAACATTTCATACTGGAAAAGTAATTGCCTCTTCCTTGTCCACCACTTCTACCTCTGAAATTGGAGTTCCTTCCTCTACCACCTCTATTGGAACTTGCTTCTTTCTTCTCATTGTATTTTAATTATCCTTGTGTTCTTGAAACTGAACTCCTTCCACCATAGCCATCTCTTGTTCCTCTACTATCCCTTCCTCTACCTCTTGTTTTGGAACTTTGCTCTTGCTTTATTTTGCCTTTCTCCTCTATCTTCAAGGCCATTTGATAGCATTATAAGATGATTTTGAAGCTCACAAGACTCATGTCTTCTTGAATAGACCATTTGAGTCCATTCATATACCTAGCTAGCTTGATGCTTTCATCTTCAACCACTTGTGACCTTAGGCACAATTTTTGGAACTCTTCAATGTATGCTTGGACATCCAAATATTTTTTTCTAAGATTGCATCTCCTCCTATGAAGCTGAACTTCATAATCATCAGGCAAGTAAGTTTTCTGGAGCTTAGTTTCCATTCCTCTCCATGAGAGTAGAGGACTCTTTCCTTCTTTCTCCCTTTCAGTTTGAACAAGATTCCACCATGTGAGAGTTGATCCTCTCAACCTTGACTTGGACACACTCAATTTTTGGGCCTCTATGATACCATCACATTCAAAATGGTTCTCTATTCTATCTATTCAATCCACAAGTGAATCTGGATCCATTTGTCCACTAAATAGTGACACACCCTCCAAATCTTTGCCAATTAAAGCCTTCAATGCCTTTAGGAAGGGTTCTTGATCATTAATAGGTTCAAGAGTCAAGGAACTTCCTCTTCTATATCCACTTCCTTTTCCCTTGCTTCTTCTTCTTCTTTCTAATCTATCTTGTCTTTCATCCTCTCTACTTTGTCTTGGACTTCTCCCAAGAGTTGCTCCATTTGAGACAACATTTCTGTCAACAATTTGTTGTCTTCTTATTACTCATCAACATTTTTGTCTAACTCAGTGTTAGTCACCATGATTTTTTCCTTCTCTAAACTTCCAAAAGTATTATCTCCCACTGATTCAATAGGCTGCAACATCCACCACAAGGCTGATCTTTAATCAAGCTCTGATACCAATATGATGTATGATAACTCCAAGGTTAGTTTTCACTCCCTCCAAGAGACTTATCTTGCCTCCTAGTATCCTATCCTTATATAGAATCTTCTAATAGGCTTAGATCATTAACTAAGGCCTATTCAAACTTTTTTACTAGAGTCACACTTTGAAAACTTCACCTTGTAGGATCAACACCTTAGTTTTAGTCCACTTTCCCACTCTCACTTAGAAGACTCTAAGTGTCAAATCTCCACATTCTTAGTCCATCATTGTAGGGGTGTCCTTCCACATGTAAAAATGCATAACATCACTCATTTGACCCATTTTTGAAGGATCTTCAAATATATTTCTACCGGGTTCCACTTTTCACACTTTGGAGACCTTAAAATTAGGTCTTCCCTTGTAGCCTTTACCAGTCACCTTTTTCCCTTTTTGTCAAAATTTTCCCGAACAACTTGAAAATATGAAACTTGATTCAAATACCCTTTTGGAAGTTTTAAATCTTTCATAAGGGTTTTGGGTCTCAAAAGTGACCATATAGGGGGTTCCTACAACCTAGGACAGTAGGCTGAATAGGCCTAATTTATAGGACTGAGCAGTGAAACTTGGTTAAAACTCGCTCAAACCAAATTCTTGGTGATTGGTATGACCTCCATCTACACAAAATGGTTAGAAAAGGTGGTCACCTAATTTAAAAATTCTTTCACCAGTACAGATCCATACATCCCTACATATGGTCTTCAAATCTTCACAAACTAGACACTAACCGGGCTATGGTTGCTCGCCTAGGGCCTAGCAATTAAAATAGCTCCTCACACTTACTAGACTCCTAATTCCTAACATATTTAAAATAGTGACTCCCCTCACATATCTAACCATCATGAGTTGATTCCCATGGCTATTTTTCATGGGGGATCCATATTTCCTTAAACTGGTCAAAATAAGCTAAAAATGAACTCCCTATACTTGAACACTCAAAACCCGTACCTAGATAAACTCAAAATTACTTTCTCTTCAAATGAAAAAGAATCCTAACAACCTAAAAAATACTATACAATCATTGATTTTTCACTTTCAATCCACTTACTATGACTGTCAACACAAAAGCATCAAAAATCACTGTCAAAATACTTGCAGAGCTATATTCACCTCTTCTCCACTATTACAAAACATGCATGATGCTTGAAGTTTGAGTCCTTGTTCAAATTTGATGCCATTTCCTATATTTCAAGGCCTGTTTGTTGAGCATTAACTCCTATAACTTAGGGAATCTAAAGATACCTGATTTGTATGCCATTTTTGCAATTAGTGCAAATCTTGATGACAACTTCTTCTCAACACTTGGCAACTTTGTTTGATGCCTTGATCCTATATTCTAGGACTCCTAAACTCCTATGTCTCGAGGATCCAAGGCCATTTATGAAGTTATGGCATCTTTTCAATAATAATTTTGTGTTTAGGACACATTAAAGACTCCAACCTTAGCTAAGCTCCTAACACTAAGAAATTCAAATAACAACTAACAAAGGCTAACTAATGACCTTAGTGTTGGAAACAATTGTTTAAATGTGTATTGTCCTTGATGTTACACAAATGTCATATCAGTCATTAGACAGAGTCTACCGAGCTCAGAATGTTTAGCAAGGCAGTTGACAGAGTTTACCGAGCTCAGTCAGTAAGAGAAGCTATTTACAGAGTCTACCAAGCGCTCCAGAATACTATACCGAGAAGTTAGTTACTACCGAGTCCTCTCGGTCGACAAAGGAAATTTAGTCTTTACCGAGTTCAGTCGGTCATCAAAGAAAATGTGAAGGAAAGTCAGTGCTTACCGAGTTCAGTCGGTTACCGAAGGATTTTCGCAGAATATGCAGTGTTCACCGAGCATCAGTTGGTCAACACTGGAATATCATTTTTGGACTGCGTCGGCCTGAGAAGGATTTTATTTGTAAATGTTTATTCAGCCAACCAATGTAATATTTATTAACTTGTTATTGGGCCGACTTGATAACTTGAAGGGTATATATGAAAGGTCAAGTTGCGAATTCAAGCGGAGAGTGTGAGAAGTGTGGAAATGTGAAGAAGCAGAAGGAATGTGCGAATTATGATGAAGGATTAGAGATATCCTTGAGGTGCTGCAAAGATATATGTGATCAGTAAGGATCTATTAGAGCAGAACAGAGATCTGTATCAGCAAGATAAGTTGCATCTAATTCAGATCACTTCA
>MU223461.1:3145330-3158007 GCA_018584345.1 Thuja plicata | reverse complement strand
AAGGGAGATTAAATCTTTTAATTAAATAAAAATGATCAAACCTTAGGAAATATTGAAATAATTGAATTAATTATAATTTGATCAAGGAAATTGATTTGAATTGAAAATGTTCCAAAGCATTGATTCAAAAATTTGATAAAATAATAAAATGGGGCCCAAAGTCTAGGCGACCATTTTAGGGTGCATACAATAGAAATACCCAAGTGGGATGTATCTACTTTAGATACTGAAGCACTTCAAAAGTTTGGAGTGATGTGTCAGAGAAAAGCAATTCAAGAGAAAATGAAAAAGGCACATAGAGAAGCCTGAGCACTTGATAAGGAAAGGGACATTCTACATCAACTTGTTCCAGATATCAAAATAGAAAATGACATATCTGTCATGGAACAAATAGAAGTTCTTACCGACGCCATCACAAATCAAAATGTAGATGCAGAGAAGGCAATGGAAGAACAAGCAGAGATGAAGTATCAACACAAAATAGTTAAGAAGATCAGCCAAGAAGTGGCAGAGAACAAGGTAAATCTCTCTAAACTAGCAAGTCAATTAGAACTTCTGATTGCTGAAGCTGTTACCTTAGTTCAGATATTGTGCACATTAGAAAATTTCACAAAAGAAGATAGTGGAAATCTATCACAACTAGATTCAGATCTAACAGCTAGTGCACAAATTTTAACCTCTAATGCAAACACAATAAAGCTCCATCATGAAAATATCACAAAGGTAAACCGACTAAGATAAGAAATATGGGATGCAGAGACACAATTTAGAAATGAGGTTACAGAGTTACAAGCTCATATATTACCAAACCTCACCACTCTACAATAGCATATTATAGATGCATGAAATCTGATCTCAACCCCAGAAATGTGTGTGGTAGACAACATATATGACATGCATGTGAGGATTACACTTGAGCACATGGCTCTTGAGAATTTAAAGGAGAAATGGGAGAAAATGATGGAGGAAATCAAAGCCTCACACTCTCACATTTTTGACAAGTTGCAAGTACCTTTGCCCTCATTATCAAAAAAAGAGGAATGTATGCATATGTACAATATACTATATGAGGATATGTATAATGTATGTACAGCAAGAATAGACATGTACATAAACTTACACTTACCGGCATATGTATAGTGGGAGTCATTTCATGACTAAGGAATAAGTATACATAGGTGTACATACTAATACATCAAGTATGTTGCACATATCAGTTTTTGATACTAATGTCAAAGGGGGAGATTGATGACATTAAGTTTTGCCATTAGTATACTTAAAGGGAAAAACATGATAAAGGACATCGATATAAGAATAACTGATGGACAGTAAACATACCTGATGAGATGAAAATGTCTATCGTAAAAATGCTAAGTATAGAATTGCCCGACGAACATTGACAAGAGTCAAACTGATGACAAGCATTATAGACGATACAATTTTGAGAACATCACCGACAGAGTAGAAAAGGCATACCCGAAGATACAGTTTTGAGAACATCGCCGACTGAGAAGAAAAGGCATACCCGATGAAAAGTTCAATTAAGGGACACTGACGAAGTAAAAAACTGATAGAATTGACAAAGCAACTCGACCATCAGAACTGACAGTCAGTTACAAAACCCGCAAAAAGTGGATCTAACTTTACACGTTAGATAAAATATTGTAATTCTATTTATAGAGTTTTTATTTGTTTTAAAGGTTTACTTGAGAGTCAAGAAAGAAAATTGTGAATGTTTTAAAGCATCCTAATGGATCTAAAACATATCTAACTAAAGATCAAGGTCAAGTTGTAAACCTTGGGTCTAGAGTTAATTTAAAAAGTGTGAATGAAGAATAGAGCTAGAAACTAGCATAAATAGATGTTCAATCATTTATAATTAAAAAAAAGAGACTGGTAATCAATTGAAAAATGATAGTAGCCATGGAGAGAATCTAAGAAGCATAAGAGAATTCATGCAAAGTATAGAAATAGATCAAATCAGTTATCAAGAACACAGAAAGACTACCGACGAGTAGAGACAAGGTATCACTCAATCACTCAAGGTGATTACATTTACATTGTAAGCTTTACATGATCTGTTATCAACAATTAGAGATTGCATTCACTATCAGATCAAAATTTATAATGTAGTTGCATTCTAACAAGTGCATCACAACTAAAATCCTTTTATAGAAGGCGGACTTAACAGTTCTTTGATAAATCTCTTAATAGAGTGCACACCTAATGGTGTTGCTAAAGCTTCAAATGAAGTAGATCCTAACAGGTCTCCACTCTAATACTCTTAACAGGGTAGATCATTAGAAGTGATAAATTGTAAGCCTTTATCGGATCCCTTCTTATCTACAGATAGTGAAGTTTTGTGGGTAGACATCCCCACCGCAATTTTTACTTCCTAACAGGACTTTTCTATGATATCATATCATGTGTTATGTGTTATTTACTTTCATGAATGTTTCTTGAATATTTACACATTTAAAGAACTTACATTATGATTTCACATACATATAAAAAGATGAATAGATAGATAGGAATATATAAATCTGATGACACAAAGATTAATGGGCCAACCACATAAAAAAAATTTGAGGTATTGATTCACCCCTTCCCTCTCAGTGCATCATTCCAATAGTTCCAACACACTCGAGGTTCACAGAAGAACATCATAAAGGTATATCATAAACCTCATCACTAATTCTCACTCATATAGGGATACACCCTCAGAGAATCATAAACAATATCAAAGAGAAGAACATAACTCTCAAATCTAATTCTTGCCCATACAAGAACTATTAGTTCTCAATTAACCAAAACCACTTAGAATACTCTCACAAGATCACATAAGACTAGTTAAACAACCAGGTTGGGTAAAAAGATCAAGACTCAAAATTGATCTCAACAAGAACATGCACTGAAGTACACAGAACACCGGACAAACAGAAAACCTAGAACCTCTGGTATTACCTCATGATAACCAACTAATCCCAACAGACAATTGACACAACAATATCGCAAAAAGGAAAGATGCACACAATCTTTTCAATCAGTCATTCAGAGGACACATCATTACATAATGAGTATGGTTCTAGAAAGGCAATAAAATTCAGTGATAAACTCATTTATAGTCAACACTATGCAAATTAGTTTATCCAATGAAATTACTAATAACAATATAATTCAATTTTCAAAAGAGAATGCACACTAAGCCTTTATAGATTAATTTATAAAATCTACCATTCATAAATTAATCTATTTAATAATTACTAAAAACCAAATATAATTACAAGTAAAAGTTATTGAAAACATCTATATAATTTAATGTAATTAATTATTTTTTTAAATATAATTTCTAAAAATAAAATACCTCTCCATGCGAATTCAATTTTTTTTTAATTTTTTGAAAATAGAATTTCTAAAAATAGAATACCACTCCATGCGAATTCTAAAAAAAATCTCTTTTATTATTTATTTTTATTTTTTATTTTTATTTTTTAAAATAGAATTTCTAAAAAATAGAATTTCTATTGCATGCAAATTGACACAAACAAGAAAAATATTTTAAATTTAATATTTAATTTCTTTTTCAAGAGGAGTTTTCTCTAAACATGCAAATTGACATAAACAAGAAAAACATTCTAAATTTAATAATATTTTATTAAATGAAATCTTTGCATGCAAATTGATGCAAACAAGAGAAGAATTCTAAATCTAATATTAATTTATTTTCAAGAAGGGTTTCTTTCTCAAGCATGCAATTTGACACAAACAAGAAAACATTTTAAATTTAATATTTATTTTATTTTTCAAGAAGAGTTTTCTTTCTTTTAAGCATGCAAATTATCTCCTTTGACTTGTTTTCATGCAGATCTGATCCCAGTTTTGGCAAGAACATGGCAAAGGGGAGTTTTCTACATTCAAGGTATGATATTAATATATCCAAGGGTTTAAATCCTTTCTTGGACAATAATCATCAATTTTCCCTCAAAAGGACTTTTCCCCAAATTAAAACCCTAAAGGCAATTTTGAACAAATTCATTTCCACATGAAAACCCTAATGTCCATTTTGCATCTAACACCCAAAAATGAAATCTTTATGCCCAGAAGCACCTATCTAACATGAAAACTTGAAGGAAAGCACAAAATTGAACCAAGAACATATTTTTTTAATTTTAATCTATAAACCACACAATAATCAAACAAGGAAAATCACACAAAGGATCCTAGCTTTTCATATGCATGGAAGACAGGGATCTGAAAGCTAGAATTGACATGAAAAGGATCCTACCTCAATAACTGATGAGAGGAACAAAATCCACAATTTCAAGCAAATAAAAATTCCAAAAATGCTCCAAAATACTCTCAAGCTTTCACAAATCCTTCATCACCTGATTTTCCTTTCTCCCCTGATTGAACCACCTCCAAAATGACTTTCAATCTAAGGATATAGAAAACCAAGCAATTAGGTTTTTTAAAAAGTGAAAACCCTAAAGCGAATATAAATTATCTAATTAATAATTAAAAGAAATTCTTTATTTTCAATTTTCACTTAAAGCATGCATAACTCAACTTTATAATATCAAAGCAAAGTGTTAAATTGAAAATGCATGTGAGAATATTTCAATTAAATAAATCAATTAATCATACAACTTAAAGAAATATTTAATAAATCAACTTTGCATAATTAATTATAAATAATTGACTTTAATATTTATTCAATCTTAATTATTTAAATCAAGACTTAATAATTAAATCAGTTAATTAAATATAGGCATTTAATTAATATTTAATTATTAAATAGCCATATATTTCATATATCAATGTTTTAACCTTATTTAAGGTGCAATAATTAAGATTAATATTTACCATAAATATTCACTAAATAAATCAAGCTAAAAGCATCATTAAATCACCTAAAACCCATCCAAACATAAAACAACTGAAACACAAACAAAAACACACCCAAACAGGCTCACGAATCCATGTCACTTGACAGATTCAAACACTAGGATAGTCAATCAGATTCTTGTCCAGTTCTAGGACAAAATAAGGGTTTAGGGGATAGATTTGGACCTGAATATTATCTCCCCTCTCTTACCATTGAGATACTACGATAGGGCACACACTACTTTCAATTCATGGAAGACGTAGCTTGATACCTGCAAACCTGTCATCACAGAGATGAGCATATATACATGTAATATAGAAAACAATAGTTGAGACTAGTTCATCGTGTGGATCTCACTGAAGAAAGTAACTATGACTCTATCTCATACCATACCAAACACAACAAATAGTAATTCAAAACATCACAATGATCCATGTGCATATAGATATAGGGTCAGTATTGTCATAAAACCTTAATCAAAATAACTTCATAACATAAATATAACCAACATGGAATAATCATAACTCATATGCAAATAGATGATACAATACAACTAACAATGGATCAATAACATAATAAAAATAAATACATAAGCATCCTTAAAATACCCTAAAATGGCTAACACACACATACTATGGTCTAAAAGAGATCAAAAACTGACATAGATAGGCAGACTAAGGGGTAGGTATTACATGGAAACTCCTGAATGTTTTCATCAGTTTCCTATAAATGGTAAGAATTTTCACCTACTTTTGAGATGACCATGTAAGGTCCTAACCATAATGCATCAAAATTACCATGCTTTCCTTTATCTTGGTCTCTTGCATTCCCTTTTAGTACCCAATCACCTTCTCTAAAAGACTTGTTTGACGCTTTCTTATCATGAAGAGTCTTAACTTGTTGTTGTTGTTGAAGATTTATTTCTTGTACTTGTCTCCTCTTCTCATCTAACTCTTCTAACTGGCTCAACCGATCCTCCATGAAGTTTATGTCTTCAAGATCTTCTTCTTGAATGAATCTATAAACTGGCAATAGATTATTTAATGGTAACCTTGCTTGTTTCCCATAAACCAATTCATAAGGAGCAAAACCTGTCAATCTTTTTATTGTCACCCTATCTTCCCACAAATCCAAGCTTAATTTTGAATCCTATGCTTTCTTATTATTGCTCAACATTCTTCTAATGATCTTTATTATGTTTTTATTGCTTTATTCTGCTTGATCATTTCCTTGTGGGTGGTATGGGGAAGAATATGATAAGCTAATACGATATTTATTGTAGAATTTTGAAAATTCCTTAGACCTAAAACACATACCATTATCACAAAGGATCTTGCAAGGTACTCCAAATCTAGTAAGTATATTCTCTGTCAAAAAATTGATGACCACCTTACTTATGGCTTGTCTTGTAGGTATAGCCTTGACCTATTTTGTGAAATAATTTGTTTCCACCAATATCAATTTATGACCTCCGCCTGAGGCATCTAAAATTTCTCCAATAAAGTCTATCCCCCACATTTTAAAAGGTTCTTCAGTTTGTAAAGGAATAAGGGGTAATGCACCATTGTATTTCAGTTTTCCTAAGAACTTCTGACAAGATTCACACTTCTTAACATATTCATAACAGTCCTTGAATACATGAGGCCAATAATACCCAGCTTACAACACCTTATGAGTCATTGTCTTAGCTAAAAAGTGTCCACCACATACCCCATAATGTAACTCTTTTATAACTGACTTGGTCTTGTTGGTTGTATTCTAGGTTTTGGCTTTTTTCCCTCAGCCTTGTGGTCTTCCCTCTCTGATCCTATGTTTAATTCAGAAGTCCCCCAGTCTTCATGCCTTTCCCTGTCAAAGTTTTCAGGTTTTCAAGTCTAAACCTGTGAGAATATCCCAAAAGCTTGAAACCCTAGCTCTTATTCAGTGTTCAAATTTGAAAAGAAACCCTAAGATTTTGTTCACTTATGTTTCTTAGCTACCTTTTTGCTTCACTTAAGTCATGAGTTGCATTCTAATCACTTATTCACATAGTTTGAGCGGCATATTCCCTTTTTCTCCCAGACTTAGCGATTAGCCTTTGTCACGTAGTCTCGTGCAACCTTAGCATATTCCTTTATCATTCCCAAAATTTGCGATTTACTTTGTATCGCATGGTCATAGGATCATTAAATAGGCTAGCAATATATGAAGGGGCCCATAGACAGGTCGGGAGGTCACAATAAATTTTTAGCAGTCAAGGGTTTATTGCAAGACATTGCAATCTCTTTGTGTCGTGCAATCGCTAAATGAGTCTGAGGTTAAGTATGATATGAAAGCTTTAGTCACGCAGTCTCCAGAAAAGATGCTAGTTAAGTTAAAACTCCCCAGACCTTATGACTAACCTTTTACGATTTGGGATAAAGCACAGTCAGGTTGTTGCCAGATAACTCAGCTTTCAAATCACGATGAGACATGTGTCAAGAGGTAAGTGGAATTTGAAGAATGATCACTTGATTGCTTAAAGGTAAAAAATTATTCAGCGACTATGAGACTCACTAAAGATTTTTGTTTGTCGCAAAGTCTCAAAAATTTTTAAAGGTATAAGTGATTACTTAGTGATTAAGCGACAGCCGGTCAGATAAAATCATTGAAAGATCCTATGGTAGTCGCCAAGTCTGAGAATAAAAGAACTATAAGGAGAAAAGTCCTCGCGACTTGGCAGCTAAGGGTATGTTGCGAGGTCATTAGATAAATTAAAGGGGAAGATGCCTTGTCATGTTGTCTCAAGAAGTTTTGGCACTTAGCATTTGTATTTAACAATCAGGCGACTAAGGTCAGTCGTGCAGTCTAGCAAAGGAAAGATGACATTTGAAGACTAAGAGATAACCACAAAAGTTAACAGTAGCAGTTAGTCGCATAGTCTCAGAAAATAATGTGGGTTAGTGATAACCATTGGCGACTTTGATTTCCTCATTGTCGCATGATTGCCAAATGATGACTATGGTTAGCAAAAGTAAGGAGATTTGTGTAGTCGCTATGTCTCTAGAGAAATCACAGGTTAAGGATTGGGGCCAGCGATAGAGAAAATAAGTGCAGTCGCATGGTCGCTTGATACCAAATTTTATAAAATGGCAGCAGTATCAAATATGTCAGTATGAGTCATTCATCGACCAATCAGAGGCTTTGATTTTGATTGCTGTGAAGAAAAGGGTAGCTGAGATGTATGACAGTTGGCCAATCCCAGGATGAAATGTTAGCTCATTTGAATTTTATAAGGTTTTTCTGAGAATTCAATTTTATGAATTTGATTTTCTTGTCACGCTCAGGAAACTACTGCTAGGTTTTCAATTATGTTTGTAGTATGTTGAATTAAAGACAGAATTGATGTTCTAAAAATCATGAGCTATGTACTTCGAATGGTTACTATAAGGATTTGATGGTCTATTCATTTGCATTAACTTTTCTTTTAGAATTCCAAAATGTGAAGAGCTAAGTTGTCTGACAGAGTGAAAATTCAGAGAATTGCAGGGTTTTCTGTTGTTTAAAGCTCATTGTTTCCAGAGAATTGTGCATAGGGTAGTCTGTGAATCTCAGTGATAGATTTGTTTCAATATCAGTAAAGAAAAGGAGATTCAAGCATTGTAAACATGAGCAGAGCGGTCACTGTAGCCTCGACCAGTGGTGAAAGTGAGAAGGTGAAAGACGAGGCCAGGGGAAAAGTAAATTATTTAGATAAATTCCTTAGACCGCTTCCTGGTTTGACCCAGAACAAAAGAGAAAATGCAAATGTTCTCATTGATGATTATTGAGATGTTTGAGATGCTATCACTCTAGGAACAACAGGTTTTTCTCTTTTCAATTATTTTTATAAGAATTCTAATAAGGCTATTCCAATGTCAAACCCTTGGACCTGTGGTTTAGCCAGATTAATTGTTACTAATGTCTACGTAGATGTAGATTTGTTCCTAGACCTGGCCAGTCATTATGATATTTTTTCCAAGACAACCAAAAGGAATGAAGGCACTACCTTATTGATATTGAATAGAAATTTGTTCATGCAAGCCTTCGGCTTATACAGCACCATGTCTACCAGAATTGACATGACAAATTAGCAACAGAGATATACTTTGAAGCCTGGTATTGCTAGAGGCCAGTTGCTGAAACATATGCTCAAAGAAGTGAGAAAGTATTTAGGTCCTATGTCTAGGACCAGCCCATATTATTACAAGAATTTACACTTCTACATCAAGTATGTTTCCTATGCCCTATGTAGAGTGCTAGGGATGGATGGTGATGTAGAGAAGATCGATGCAGGAATTTTGATGATGGTGTTGGACCTACAAGAGGTCCACTCAAATACTAGTTATGATTATATTCAACATATCATTGATGAAATGCATGAGGGTTTAATTACAACTCAAAAGAAGATGAAAGACCTAAAGGAGAAGCAGCCCAAATTCTTACATTACTCCATTCTCATGCATCTCCTATTGCATTTCAATTTTTTAGTCATGGATGTCGATAATTTGGCCCCTCAAAGGTTCTACCAAGCAGGACCAAATCCTATCTAATTTTGGGTGAGGGTTTGGAATTACACGTCTAGGGACTGTGATTATTGTGGTTTTCAGAATTGGATTGTGTATCCAATAGTACAAAGTTTGGGGATCAGTAGAAAAAGAATCCCACTAAAGATTATGCAATTGCTTAGGCCATGTGACTACACAAATAGGTGGGATGGAAAGCATAATTGGGGTGATTTCTTCTTGGAAGAAAATTACACAATCATCAAGGTATATGGGTGTATTTACCCACCTCATCTATTACCATATTATGTACCAGCAAGAGTGGTTGCAATGGAGTTTATGTGGCAACTATTGTTGACAGACAATGAGCATTTTGCAC
Source organism: Thuja plicata (assembly GCA_018584345.1). Taxonomy (NCBI): domain Eukaryota; kingdom Viridiplantae; phylum Streptophyta; class Pinopsida; order Cupressales; family Cupressaceae; genus Thuja; species Thuja plicata. Next base: position 3,148,241 of record MU223461.1, on the reverse strand, counting down.
CACATAAGAAGGGGACTTTGACCCCTAGGCAATTTAGAATTTTTAACTTCACAATTGGCAAAGGTGCTATTGATGTAGTGGGTCAATGGTTGGAAGGATACAGAATGGGGGTAGCCCCTTATAGATATATTGACCCAGAAGGTTTTATGGTAGGGGTAAGAAAATTATATACTCCTACAATCCCCAATACTAATGTTCACTGTGAATGCATAGAGGAAGATGCAACAAGGAACATCTTGGATGAAGATAATATTTAGACAAGAAGACTGAGGATTTAAGAGTTGTTAAATCTTGAGAGGAAAATAAAGAGAAATGGGATGGCTTTTGGGGGTTTTTACCCTGATCTCCCATATTTTGATAGGATTAAAGCCATGATAGATCATTATTATGTGCTCATAGAACAACTTGATACTATTCTTGATAAAAAAAGTGCCCAAGGACCTGATTATTCAGAGTCTGAATATAACAGTAGTAGTGACAGTGATTATGCATTTCCTACTAGGTATGCTCCACCATAGCAAAATATTGCTGAAGTACCATAGCTGCAAGGAGCAGAGGGCCACATTGTGGATTTGACAATAGTGACACAACTAGATGATGTAGAAGAACCTACTGCAAAGAGGCAAAAATTAGAGATAGGTCAGCCTTCAACTGAAGGGCAAAATAAGAAGAAAGATAAGGCTATGGCCTTAGTACCTCGCAATAGGTTATATGATCATAACCTAAGGAAAGCAATTAGGGAGGGCAAGAAACAACAACCTGATTTAGATGATGAGGTTGAGTTGCCTCTTAAGGCCTGTGTTGATGAAAGACTAATTCATCAACAATAATTTTTGAATGATGACAACTTTGTGAAAATTGAGGAGTTTAAAGACTTCCTGAGATGGTATAATAAAGAGCAAATAAGAGCTCAATTGACAGTTGATGGTAAGGAGACCATAACTAATGAGGCATTGGTGGCTCTGCAAACTTATGATCCTTAAAGTGAGGACATCTCACCAGAGGATGCCAGGAAATTGGTGCTAGAAAGTGCAATACTATTGGTTGAGGGCTGGGATTTAGCATCCGCCTTCATAATTGACCAAATAAGAAAATAGCCAAACCTCAAGATGGCTAGTGAAGTTTAGATGGGTGATGTAATAAAAGGATTTGGGTATAGCCCAAAATCTTAGGCCTTTGCAATGTGGACCTTGTGCCCAAAAGATCAAAAGCCCCAAGTGGTGAATATTTAGGAGAATATGGTGGGCAGTCAAATGGTGTGGACAATGCAAAATACAGGGGATTTGGAGATATCCCAAATCATGACACACTGAGCTCACTTGAATGAAGACAAAACTAAACAATTGTCTGATAAGTGTAGCACATTGGTAGAAGAGACCAGTGCATTGGCCAAAGATAGAGAATTATGCCAAATACAGGGACACCAGCAAGATCAGGTGATAAAGAAATTGATGAAAGAATTGGAAGAGAAACATGAGGTGATGTATGTACCTATGCAACCACAGCCCCTGCAAATTGAAGACAAAGCAAAGTCTGAAGAGGTGGTTAAGGAAAAGGCTGAGGAAGAGAAAGGAAATGCAATTGCTTTAAGAGCATTGAAAGGTGTGTTACAACATAGAATTGAAATTCTAAAAGATAAAACTGATGTTGTACTCAATGCCTACAACAAATTTCTAGCTTTGCATACAGAGGTGATGGGGTATTTGGCTATCCTAAGCCCCTATTTTACTAAGTGGTCTGCTAGGGTGCAATTATTTGAGAAGCTAGCATCTTTGCAAGCCCTGAGATCAGATTTTCCATAAATAGTGACAGAAGTTGAAGATGAGATCAAAAGAGTTAATATTGCTCTCTCATTCTTTAAAGGCAAATTGAACCAAATTGAGGTAAAATTAAGCCTCTTTTCTGATGGTTTTAACAGATTTATACCTTCCTTAAGGGGAGATGATGATCAAGTAAATGTGTTAGATGCTTGGAGAGGTGAATTTGATAGCAAAATGCCTAGTGATGAGGAATTTATTTCAGGAATAGATGTGGATGTAGAAGGGTTCAATAAGATATTGGACGAAGCTTTCAAGGTAGAAACTGACATCAACAAGTTTCTAGTAGATGTCAAGAATATCACTGATGCAAGATGGGACAGGAAAAAGGTCCAAATATAGAGTACTCAAGACTTCAAGTGGCCATCAGATGATGAAGTGAAAGCATGGGAGTTGATGACTACACCCAAGAGAAAGAAGCCAGCAGTTGAAGAAGAGATTTTGGATGATGAGTAAGGGGGACTACTTGGCGCCTCACTATTGAAGATAAAGAGGATAGTTATTGCAAAAGGAGAATGTAGGTAAATCTAAAAGAACGGTCATCCAAACTCAACATAACTCCTTCTATCTACTATGTATACTATCAGATTCAAGTTGCTAGAGAAGAAAAAAGAATATCTATTTTTATCTTTTTGACTTGGTCATTCCACCGCTTCTTCTCTCTCTTTCTTTTTTGTCTCTTCTATAGTTTTAGGGTTAGGTTTTCTAAGACCATCCAAAGCTTGTAGCATCCTTTTAAAAGGATTCCAAGATGGTTGAAGACCTATATATAGAAGAGATTTGTATTTTAAAAAAGAGGATGAAATATATTGTAAAAATTAGTCTTTCTAAATCTGTGTCTGTGTTCTTTCAAGCTTCAAAGCTTTTTCATGTATGAAAGAAGGATTACATCAATAAAATACAGTGCAATTTTACTCTTCTCTATTTTTGTCTCTTTATTTCCTGTGTATGCCTTTTTATGCTTAAGATTGTAAGGCACTCTGAAGCATTTTGGTTACAAGGTGACTATCTAATTACTTGCAAGTTTCTTTCATGCAAAGAACTAAGTTTTGTGAGTAGTTTTAGGAAGCATATCAGTATTTAAAGATTTGATA
>MU223461.1:3123872-3143880 GCA_018584345.1 Thuja plicata | reverse complement strand
TTTAGAAAAATTGAGAATTGAAAAAGAAACCATGGAAAAAATGTTGGAAAAGGCACAAATGGAAGCTACCACAATTGAAATGAAGAAAAAGATAGATTTTTTACAATCTTCAAAATATTCTCATACTAGACCAGAGAATAATACAACTTTTAGAGGAAAAGCTACTGCTTCCAAAGAGGATGATGGTTTTCAAAGGAAACCACTACATAATGAGAGGTACAAATAATTTGATTTTTTTGGTATCCCTGGATACCCTAATTCTTTTCTTAAAGATGTGGGTGATATAGGAGAAAAGCTCCCAAATTTTCCTGGTAATAATGTGATTTCTTGTGAGACACATTTAAGAAAATTCATTGACTTTGTTGATGACTTGAATATCACCCATGAAGATGTATTAATGAAGTTATTTGTTCAGTCCCTTGTTGAGGATGCAAGAGAATGGTTTAGAATCCTTGCTAATGGCTCTATTGTTTCTATGGATGAGTTGATTGAATTTTTTAAAGATCAGTATGGAGACAATACAAATAAAGGATTTTTATTGAATGAGTTCAATAATATCAAGAAAAATTACAATGAAGAGGTTACAGAGTTTAACACAAGGTTTCAAAGAGCTATGCACAAACTATTCCAGAAAATAAAGCTAGATGAAGAGGTATGTCTAGCAACTTATTTAAATTCCTTTGATTCCAAGATGGGATATGCTCTAAGAGATAAAAAACCCAGATCTCTTACCGATGCTTATAAAATAGCAGTCAATATTGAAATGAACAGGAGAGTGTCTAGTAAATTAAATAGAAGGGATGATGCAAGGTTTAGCAAGAGCAATCTGAAAGAGCCAGAATATAAAGAATATAGGGCTCCTCAGAATAATAGACCTTCTTACAATACTACTTATAATCCTCCTAAAAGAATGGAAAATCATCCGTATGGAACTCAGTTCAAAGATGGAAAGCCTGTTACTGCACCTAAAAGGGAAAAAATAGACAATAAAACTCCAGACCCCCTACATAGAAATTTTGTCCACTTCTGCAATGAGGAGACTTGGTGTGAGGCTTGTGATGCTCCTCATAATCCTGATTTTTGTGTTGTCTCCTTGGATTTAAGGGCAAGTGAGGAACATTAAAAGGATGAGGGGGAACACTGTGATCATAGTATGACCAATACCTTTTCATGCCATGATGTTGATTCAAACAGTGAGGAGGAGAATCGTGATTCCTATGTCTCACAAAAAAGGATTGAGAATCATCACCAACAAATCTTATATGATAGTGAAACTGATGAAATTGATGACAGTATAAGATGTTATGCTCAAGATGGTCATGATGTTCCACTCATAAGGAAAGCTTTAGATGAAGAGAAGGCTAGAGTCACTGTTGAGTTAGTAAATAAAGCTAGAAGCAATTACCACTTAAGGAACAGGGTGGTAGGTGGAACTGGTAGCTAGCCTTCAGGTTTCTTTATAAAGGAAAATAAGGCAGACACTAAGTATGTTCAGAAAAAGGAAGGACCTAGTGAAAGTGTAAATAAACACAAGGTCAAGATTGTTACAAAAGCCATAGAGCCAAATGTTGTTCATGAGTTAGTTCAAAAGGAACACAATGAGGAAAATAATGTTATTATTGACAAATCAAAGTGTTTATATGTGAGGTATACTCCAGTAGAAATGGGTCAGTGCCTGTCCCAGATGACAGTTAAGGTTCCATTCCTAGAAATGATGAGGATAAATGAACGTAAAGAAAAAGTAATGTCATTATTAAATAGTGTGTCCACAATAAAGGTTCAGAGTCCATTGGAGGTTTCTAAGAAGCCAACTACTAGGGGAAATGAACTAGAGGTTCTGACATCTAAAATTCCTAAAATATTCCTAAATGTAACTTCTTCTCCAAAAGTTGTTGACCCATTTTTTCTCTCATTAATAATTAATGATAAAATGCTCAAGAATTGTATGATTGATTTAGGAGCCTCAAATACAGTTATGCCAGTTGAAATCATGAAGGCAATGGGGATACAAGTTGATACACCTCATGGTAGATGTAGAGCTATGGATTCTAGAGAGGTCCCTATAATTGGAACTATTGAGGCTATGCCTTATAGACTAGCAGTTTTCCCTGATGTAGTGATGATAATGAATGTTCTTGTGGTTGACATACCACCTCATTATGGCATGTTATTATCAAGGAAATGGAGTGCTTCAATGGGTGGTAGTATACAAAATTATTTATCATATGCTACTTTCAACATTGCTAGAGAAAACGTAAATGTCTTGAGGGAGAGCCGAACTCCCCACATGATAGAAAAATATGAGGATACTCATGTGAACTGTTGCATTGACATAGACATAGAAAATTTCAGAATGCAAAAAGATGAACATAAAAATCAAGAAGCTGGCCCTTTGAACAGAGAATTAATTTTGCAGGAAGATGGACTATGGAAAATGTACTTTGATGGTGCTTGCTCTAAAGAAGGATCAGGGGTAGGAGTATTGTTGATATCTCCATCAGGTAAAACTTTTAAATACTCATTTCTATTGGACTTCAAATGTATAAACAATACTACAGAGTATGAGGCTTTATTCTTAGGAATTGAGATTGCCACCAAACATGGTATAAAATGTTTAAGGGTTTATGGTGACTCTGATTTTGTGGTAGCACAAGTCAGATCTAAATATACTGTGAAGAATGATAGATTGAAAATGTACAAACATGCTATTTGGGATCAAATTGAGATGTTTGATAATTTTAATATAAATTGGATAGAGAGGTCAAAAAATATTATGGCTGATTTTCTAGAAAATGTGGCTATGAAAAATGATGATTTGACCTTACATAGAGTATCAATACTTGAAGTTAAAACAATACCAGTTGTTCCAAACAACATATACAATTGGCAAGTGTTCTAGGACGATGAAGATATTTTAAGGTTCATGCAATGTTTAGATCACTATGAGAACCAAAGTATAGATTGTGGTTCCTTACTGGAACATGATGATAGAAAGGATTATATCTTTGGAAATGAAGTTGTCCAATTAAGTTCTAATCAGATTCCTAGGGGTTTGGTTGAACTTGAGGCATTGTTTATAACTCAGAAAAATGATACATCCAAGTTGAGCAATGCCAATGTTGAGGATTTAAAAGAAATAAACTTAGGATCCGAAAATAATCCTCAAATAATTTATATTGGAAAAGGTTTGGATTCTCATGTAAGAATAAATTTGATCAAGCTACTGAGAAAATACAAACATGTCTTTGCTTGGTCATATGACGACTTGAAAGCATATAGAGAAGACCTTTTTTAGCATGAAATTCCTTTGAAGTCAGATGTCAAGCCATTCAAGCAGAAGCAAAGACCTATTAACCCCTTGTTGGCTCCCAAGATGTAGCAAGAGTTGATGAAACTCAAGGATGCAGGGATAAACCAATCCATTAGACATTCAACATGGGTATCAAATCTAGTGCCAGTTAGGAAGAAAAATGGTGACATCAAACTATGTGTTGATTTCAGGAACCTCAATATTGATTCATTGAAAGATAACTATTCACTGCCAAATATGGAAACAATGTTGCATAAGGTGACTGGTTGTGAATTGTTGTCCATGATGGATGGTTTTTCAGGTTACAACCAGGTTTTAGTTAAAGAAACAGAGTAGTATAAAACTACATTTACTACTCCTTGGGGAACATATGTGTATATCAGAATGCCTTTTGGATTAATAAATGCAGGAGCAACTTTTCAAAGAGCCATGGATGTTGCTTTCAAGGAGTTAATAGATCTATTCATGGTCATTTATCAGGATGACTTGAATACATATTCCAAGAAGGCTATTGATCATTGTGACCAACTGGGTAAGATTTTTAACAAAGCATTAGAGTATGGTGTTTCATTAAACCCTAAGAAGTGTCACTTTGTAGTCAAAGAGGGGAAGTTGTTGGGACATATAGTGTCCAGAGAAGGGGTAAGGATAGACCCTAAGAGAGTGGAAGAAATTCAAAGAGTAATTGCTCCAAAAAATTTAAAAAGTGTTCAGTCCTTCTTAGGGAAGATAAATTTTGTTAGAAGGTTTATAGTTAATTTTGCAGAAATTGTTAAGCCCATTGTAAAATTGCTAAAGAAAGATGCTAAGTTTGTTTGGAATGAGGAAGCTCAGAAAGCATTTGAAAGAATTAAAGAGGCAGTGCAAGAGGCTCCAGTTTTGAAATCTCCAGATTACACTAAGCCTTTCTCTTTGTTTTCATTTGCCTCATTTCATACTATTGCTGCCATATTGCTTCAAAAGGATGAATAGGGATTTGAACATCCCATTGCTTTTTACAGTAGATCCTTGCAAGCTACAGAGCTTAACTATGAAATAATGGAAAAGAAGGCTTATGCATTGGTAAAGGTTGTAAAATATTTTAGACCTTACTTGGTTTGTGCTAAGGTGCAGGCCTATGTTCCTCATTCAGTAGTAAAAGATATCCTTACACAGTCAGAGGTTACTGGTAAGAGATGTAAATGGATTACAAGAATTCAAGAGTTCAATCTTGAAATCAATAACACCAAACTAATAAGAGGACAGGGCCTGGCAAAACTTATGACAGAAGAGAATCTAGATTTAGTGCAGCTGAACCAGACAGAAATACATGACCAAGCTGTTACTAGTATAGAAAGGCAACCATATTATGCTGATATTATTTTCTTTCTCAAAAGTGCTAAGTGTCATGATCATTTATCTGAAAATCAAAAGAGAAGTCTGAAGTTACAAACTCAAAGGTATATTCTGATCCAAGGTGATTTATTTTGGAAAGATAAGAATGGTACACTATTTTTGTGCCTTGACAAATACCAAGCTGAGAAGGTTTTGACTGAGATGCATGAAGAGGAATGTGGAGGTCATTTTTCTGCTAAGACCACCGCCCATAAGATTTTGAGGTTAGGATATTATTGGCCTACCTTGTTCAAGGACACATATGTTTATGTCAGGAAATGTCAACCATGTCAGAGGTTTTCCAACAAATTAAAATTTACAGGTGCTCTGTTGCTGAATCTAGTGAGCACTGAGGCTCCTTTTGCTATGTGGGGGATTGATTTTATTGGTGAATTTCAAGAGAAATCTAGTGCAGGACATAGCTAGATATTGGTGGCCACTGATTACTTTACTAAATGGATTGAGGCTATCCCTACCAGGAGAGTGACAAGCAAAGTGGTTACTGAGTTTCTCATGGATAACATTTTAATCAGGTTTGGTGTGCCTAGTAAATTAGTGATGGATAATGCTATGAGTTTCAGATCAGAAGAAATGACAAGTTTCGATGAAAGATATGGGATTACAATATCATACTCATCCCCATATCACCCACAGGCTAATGGACAAGCTGAGTCTAGCAACAAAAGCATATTGAAGATATTGAAGAGGACTCTCGAACAAAATAAGAAAATATGGCATACAAAGCTGAGATTAGCTCTTTGGGTTGATAGGATAACACTCAAGAAGGCAACTAGTAAGTCCCCTTTCGAATTGGTATATGGTTTACCAGCAAGGTTGCCAATGAATAATTTATTACCTATTTACCAATTCATACAAGAAGAACATTTAGATATCTCTGACCCAATGCAAGAAAAAATGATACAGTTGATAGAATTAGATGAAACAAGGAGAGATAGTCAGAGGGAGAACATAAGGTTACAGTGAAAAATGAAGTATTTGCTTGACAAAAGGGCTACTAACAGAAATTTTTAGGCTAGTGACTTAGTTCTCCAATGGAATGAAAGGGCAAAAGATAGAGGTAAGCATAAGAAATTTGAGTCCTTGTGGCTAGGACCTTATATAATCTCAGAACATTTTGGCAAGGACTCATATTTGTTGAAAAACATGGATGGAGGAAGTTTTGAGTTGCCTATGCATGGGCAATTTTTGAAACCTTTTTTCAAGTGAAAATCATTGCAGTGCACATGTAAGTATGTATCATATGTTTAGTCTTTTCCCTGTTTGTAAGTTCTATAAATATTTCCCTCCTATTTTTGGTGTTTTGTTCCATTTTTGTGGTGGTCTGCAACCAGAGATTCTATGGTTCTTTGTCATAAACCATGTTTAGCCAATCCTCATTAGAGTCACTGTTGGTTGTATTCTAGGTTTTGGCTTCTTTCCCTGAGCCTTGTGGTCTTCCCTCTCTGATCCTGTGTTTAATTTAGAAGTCCCTCAGTCTTCATGCCTTTCCCTATCAAATTTTTCAGATTTTCAAGTCTAAACCTGTGAGAATATCCCAAAAGCTTGAAACCCTAGCTCTTATTCAGTGTTCAAATTTGAAAAGAAATCCTAAGGTTTTGTTCGCTTATGTTTCTCAGTTAACTTTTTGCTTCACTTAAGTCATGAGTTGCATTCTAATCGCTTAGTCGCATAGTTTGAGTAGCACACTCCCTTTTTCTCCCAGACTTAGCAATTAGCCTTTGTTGCGTAGTCTTGTGCAACATTAGAATATTCCTTTATCATTCCCACACTTCACGATTTACTTTGTATCACATGGTTGCGGGATCATTAAACAGGCCAGCAATATATGAAGGGGCCCACAGATAGGTTGGGAGGTCGCAAGAAATTTTCAGTAGTCAAGGGTTTATTGCAAGACATTGTGATCTCTTTGTGTCGTGCAATCACTAAATGAGTCTGAGGTTAAGTATGATATGAAAGCTTTGATCATGCAGTCTCCAGAAAAGATGCCAGTTAAGTTAAAACTCATGAGACCTTGCAACTAACCTTTTACGATTTGGGATAAAGCACAGTCGGGTTGTTGCCAGATAACTCAACTTTCAAATCATGATGAGACATGTGTCAAGAGGTAAGTGCACTTTGAAGAATGATCACTTGATCACTTAAAGGTAAAAATTTATTCAGCAACTATGAGACTCACTAAGGGTTTCTATTTGTCACAAAGTCTCAGAAAATTTTAAAGTTATAAGTGATTACTTAGCGATTAAGCGATAGCCATCAGATAAAATCATTGAAAGATCCTACGGTAGTTGCCAAGTCTGAGAATAAAAGAACTATAAGGAGAAAAGTCCTCGCGACTCAGCAGCTAAGGGTATGTCGTGAGGTCGTCAAATAAATTAAAGGGGAAGATGCCTTGTCACTTTGTCTCAAGAAGTTTTGGCACTTAGCATTTGTATTTTGCGATCAGGCGACTAAGGTCAGTCGCGTAGTCTAGCAAAGAAAAGATGACATTTGGCGACTAAGAGATAACTGCAAAAGTTAACATTAGCAGTTAGTCGCATAGTCTTAGAAAAGAATGTGGGTTAGTGATAACCATTGGCGACTTTGGTTTCCTCATTGTCGCGTGATCGCCAAATGATGACTATGGTTAGCAAAAGTAAGGAGAGGTGTGTAGTAGCTATGTCTCCCGAGAAATCATGGGTTAAGGATTGGGGTCAGCGATAGAGAAAATAAGTGCAATCGCATGGTCGCTTGATACCAAATTTTATAAAAGGGCGGTAGTATCAAATATGTAAGTATGAGTCATTCATCGACCAATTAGAGGCTTTGATTTTGATTGCTGTGTAGAAAAGTGTAGCTGAGATGTATGACAGTTGGCCAATCCCAGGATGACATGTCAGCTCATTTGAATTTTATAAGGTTTTGCTGAGGATTCAGTTTTATAAATTTGATTTTCCTATCACACTCAGGAAACTACAGCTAGGTTTTCAATTATGTTCGCAATATGTTGAATTAAAGATAGAATTGATGTTCTAAAAATCATGAGCTATGTAATTTGAATGGTTACTATAAGGAGTTGATGGTCTATTCATTTGCATTAACTTTTCTCTCAGAATTCCAAAATGTGAAGAGCTAAGTTGTCTAACAAAGTGAAAATTTAGAGAATTGCAGGGTTTTTTGTTGTTTAAAGCTCATTGTTTCCAGAGAATTGTGCACAAGGCAGTCTGTGAATCTCAGTGATAGATTTGTTTCAATATCAGTAAAGAAAAGGAGATTCAAGCATTGTAAACATGAGAAGAGTGGTCAGTGTAGCCTCGACCAGTGGTGAAAGTGAGAATGTGGAAGACAAGGCCAGGGAAAAAGTAAATTATTTAGATGAATTCCTTAGACTACTTCCTGGTTTGACCCAGAACAAAAGAGCAAATGCAAATGTGCTCATTGATGATTATCAAGATGTCTGAGATACTGTCACTCTAGGAACAACAGGTTTTTCTCTTTTCAATTATTTTTATAAGAATTCTGATAAGGCTATTCCAGTGTTAAACCCTTGAACCTATGGTTTAGCCATATTAATTGTTCATGATGTCTACATAGATGTAGATTTGTTCCTAGACCTGGCCAGGCATTATGATGTTTTGTCCAAGACAATCAAAAAGAATGATGGCACTGCCCTATTGATATTGAACAAAAAATCATTCATGCAAGCCCTCGGCTTATACAGCACCATGTCTACCAGAATTGACATGACAAAGTAGCAATAGAAATATACTTTGAAGCCTGGTATTGCTAGAGGCCAGTTGCTGAAACATATGCTCAAAGAAGTGAGAAAGTATTTAGATCCTATGTCTGGTACCATCCCATATTATTACAAGGATTTACACTTCTACATCAAGTATGTTTCCTATGCCCTATGTAGAGTGCTAGGGATAGATGGTGATGCATAGAAGATCGGTGCAGGCATTTTGATGATGGTGTTGGACCTACAAGAGGTCCACTCCAATACTAGTTATGATTATATTTATCATATCATTGATGAAATGCATGAGGGTTTCATTGCAACTCAGAAGAAGATGAAAGACCCAAAGGAGAAGGAGCCCAAGTTCTTATATTACTCCATTCTCATGCATCTCCTATTGCATTTTAATTTTTTAATCATGGATGTCGATAATTTGGCCCCTCAGAGATTCTACCAAGTAGGACCAAATCCTATCCAATTTTGGGTGAGTGTTTGGAATTACACATCTAGGGACTGTGATTATTGTGCTTTTCAGAATTGGATTGTGTATCCAATGGTACAAAGTTTGGGGATCAGTAGAACAAGAATCCCACTAAAGATTATGCAACTGCTTAGGCCATGTGACTACACAGATCGGTGGGATGGAAAGCATAATTGGGGTGATTTCTTCTTGGAATAAAATTACATAATCATCAGGGTATATGGGTGTATTCACCCACCTCATCTATTACCATATTATGTACCAACAAGAGTGGATACAATGGAGTTTATATGGCAACTATTGTTGACAGACAATGAGCATTTTGTGCCACATAAGAAGGGGACTTTGACCCCTAGGTAATTCAGAATTTTTAACTTCACAATTGGCAAAGGTGCTATGGATGCAGTGGGTCAATGGTTGGAAGGATACAAAATGGGGGTAGCCCCTTATAGATATATTGACCTAGAAGCTTTTATGGCAGGGGTAAGAAAATTGTATACTCCTACAATCCCCAATACTAATGTTCACTGTGAATGCATAGAGGAAGATGCAACAAGGAACATCTTGGATGAAGATGATATTCAGATAAGAAGACTGAGGATTCAAGAGTTGTTAAATCTTGAGAGGCAACTAAAGAGAAATGGGATGGATTTTGGGGGTTTTACCCTGATCTCCCATATTTTGACAGGATTAAAGCAATGATAGACAATTATTATGTGCTCATAGAACAACTTGATACTGTTCTTGATAAAAAAAAGGTGCCCAAGGACCTGATTATTCAGAGTCTAAATATAATAGTAGTAGTGACAGTGATTATGCACATCCTACTAGGTATGCTCCACCAAAGCAAGATATTGCTGAAGTGCCATAGCTGCAAGGAGCAGAGGGCCACATTATGGATTTGAAAATAGTGACACAACTAGATGATGTAGAAGAACCTACTGCAAAGAGATAGAAATTAGAGATAGGTCAGCCTTCAACTGAAGGGAAAAATAAGAAGAAAGATAAGGCTAAGGCCTTAGTACCTGGCAATAGGTTATATGATCATAACCTAAGGAAAGCAATTAGGGAGGGAAAGAAACAACAAATTGATTTAGATGATGAGGTTGAGTTGCCTCTTAAGGCCTATGTTGAATATGAAAGACTAATTCATCAACAAGAATTTTTGAATGATGACATTTTTGTGAAAACTAAGGAGTTTAAAGACTTCCTAAGATGGTATAAGAAAGAGAAAATAGGAGCTCAACTGACAGTTAATGGTAAGGAGACCATAACTAATGAGGCATTCGTGGCTCTACAAACTTATGATCCTGAAAGTGGGGACATCTCACCAATGGATGCAAGGAAATTGGTGCTAGGAAGTGGAATACTATTGGCTGAGGGCTGGGATCTAGCATCCACCTTCATAATTGACCAAATAAGAAAATAGCCAGACCTCAAGATGGCTAGTGAAGTTCAGATGGGTGATGTAATAAAATGATTTGGGTATAGCCCAAAATCTTAGGCCTTTGCAATGTGGAGCTTGTGCCCAAAAGATCAAAATCCCCAAGTGGTGAATATTTAGGAGAATATGGTGGGCTGTCAAATGGTGTGGACAATGCAAACTATAGGGGATTTGGAGATATCCCAAATCATGACACACTAGGCTCACTTGAATGAAGACAAAACTAAACAATTGTCTGATAAGTGTAGCACATTGGTAGAAGAGACCAGTGCATTGGCCAAAAATAGAGAATTATGTCGAATATAGGTACACCAGCAGGATCAGGTGATAAAGAAATTGATGAAAGAATTGGAAGAGAAACCTGAGGTGATGTATGTACCTATGCAACCACAGCCCCTGCAAATTGAAGACAAAGCAAAGTCTGAAGGGCTAGTTGAGGAAAAGGCTGAGGAAGAGAAAGGAAATGCAATTTCTTTAAGAGCATTGAAAGGTGTGTTACAATATAGAATTGAAATTCTAAAAGATAAAACTGATGTTATACTCAATGCCTACAACAAATTGTCGGCTTTGCATACAGAGGTGATGGGATATTTGGCTATCCTAAACCCCTATTTTACTAAGTGGTCTACTAGGGTGCAATCATTTGAGAAGCTAGCATCTTTGCAAGCCCTGAGATCAGATTTTCTAGAAATAGTGATAGAAGTTGAAGATGAGATCAAAAGAGTTAATATTGCTCTCTCATTCTTTAAAGGCAAATTGAACCAAATCGAGGTAAAATTAAGCCTCTTTTCTGATGGTTTTAACAGATTTATACCTTCCTTAAGGGGAGATGATGATCAAGTAAAGGCCTTAGATGCCTGGAGAGGTGAATTTGATAGAAAAATGCCTAGTGATGAGGCATTTATTTCAGGAACAGATGTGGATGTAGAAGGGCTCAATAAGATATTGGACGAAGCTTTTAAGGTAGAAACTAACATCAACAAGTTTCTAGTAGATGTCAAGAATATCACTGATGCAAGATGGGACAGGAAAAAGGTCCAAATATAGAGTACTCAAGACTTCAAGTGGCCATTAGATGATGAAGTGAAATCATGGGAGTTGATGACTACACCCAAGAGAAAGAAGCCAGCAATTGAAGAAGAAATTTTGGATGATGAGTAAGGGGGACTACTTTGCGCCTCACTATTGAAGATAAAGAGGACAGTTATTGCAAAAGTAGAATGTAGGTAAATCTAAAAGCATGGTCATCCAGACTCAACATAACTACTACCATCTACTATGTATACTATCAGATTCAAGTCGCTAGATCGGGAGAAGAACAAAGAATATCAATTTTTATCTTTTTGACTTGGTCATTCCACCGCTTCTTCTCTCTCTTTCTTTTTTGTCTCTTCTATAGTTTTAGGGTTAGGTTTTTTGAGACCATCTGAAGCTTGTAGCATCCTTTTAAAAGGATTCCAAGATGGTTGAAGACCTATATATAGAAGAGAGTTGTATTTTCAAAAAAAGGATGAAATATATTGTAAAAATCAGTCTTTCTAAGTCTGTGTCTGTGTTCTTTCAAGCTTCAAAGCTTTTTCATGTATGAAAGAAGGATTACATCAATAAAATACGGTGCAATTTTACTCTTCTCTATTTTTGTCTCTTTATTTCCTGTGTATGCTTTTTCATACTTAAGATTGTAAGGCACTCTGAAGCATTTTGGTTACAAGGTGACTATCTAATTACTTGCTAGTTTCTTTCATGCAAAGAACTAAGTTTTGTGAGTCATTTTAGGAAGCATATCAGTATTTAAACATTTGAAATAGTATTTTAGAGGTAATCAGATAATTTTTAAGGCAACTTATCCTAATTGCATGTAGGTTGTAAGGCAGCTTACAGTGTTTTGTTTCTGTGAGACTTCAAGCTTTTGACTCTGCAACCCAAAGGATAGACACTAATCTAGGTCTGGGTTTGATAATCTATCATCATCTAAGTTTTCAAAACATTCAAAATTATTTCAAATATACTTGTTACTAAAATATATGAGCTAAACTCATTAAGGACTTATGTCTGTAGGACAGTGTCCATTTTAGTGATTCCTTGGAGAGTGAATCATTAGGTTATCCCTCTTGAAATCAAAAGGAAGAAGGATGCAAATCCTTGTCTCATTGGTTTATGTTCTCAAAACCATAGCCTGGCTTATAATACTCTGTTTCAAACTAATCATTGCAATCTCTAAAGTGTTTTATAAGTTGTTACAGTGAGGTTTTTGGTTCATAGCCAGTGAATGAAATAATCCACCAAATACATAGACTGAGATATCAGTAATCTTTAAAAGGTAAAACTTGCCTGAGTCTGTGGAGCTCAAAAATGAAGAAGGATATTATCCAATCCTTAGAAATTAGCCTTTCTCTTTCCTAAAAGAGGTTGCAACTGAGTATACCAGGTATACTGTCATCATTAGGTAAGTGTTGCAAGAAAAAGTGCTAACAGGTCTGACAGATGTCTAGAAAAAAAAAAGGATACCATCATTGTTTTTCCAATATAGATCTCCTTGAAGCAGTACATACCTTGATTCTTGCAACTTTATAGTTATTTTCTGTTTATCACTTAAACCTTCTTGACATTTCATATATTTTAAAAAGTAGACTATGTATGTGTGCCATGGACAATGTTCAATGCTAGTTCCTAAATTCTCCAAATCCACTTGGTTTATTTGGGTTGCATCTAAATTTGTTTCTACCATGAGTTTCTCCAACCCTTGTCCTCTTATTAACTTAGTGATTTGAATCTCTTTATCAAATTCTTGAACTTGATTAAACCATCAACATCTTCTACCTGTGACTTCTGATTGCCTCAATATGTCTTTAGTTGCTTCATTAGGTACGTATGCCACAATCTTAGCTCCAACTAGATAAGTCCTAAATGACTTTACTACTTTTACTAATGCATAAGGCCTATTTATCATGTATATCATAGTTTTACTCAGAAGCTTGTAAATTATTACTGAAAAATGCTATTGGTTGCTCATGTCCTTTATCATTTTTCTATAATAGGATAGCTGTAATGGTGTGAAAGGAAGAAAAAGAGAATAGTTGAAATGGTTTTGAGAAATCAGGGGATCTCAAAATTGGATCTTCCTTGATTGCTTTCTTAATTTTATCAAAAGACTCTAAGGCTTCATCTGACCATTTTAGAACTGCATTCTTCTTTAACATCTTTGCAATAGGTTTAACAATTTCTAAAAAATTTGAGACAAACCTTCTCACAAAGTTGATTTGTCCAAAGAAAGATTGAATCCCCTTAACATTTTTAGGAATCTGGATCTTATCAATTGCTTCAATTCTTTCTAGATCTATTTTTACTCCATCTCTAGATATGATATGTCCAAGAAGTTTACCTTCAGTTACCCCAAAATGACATTTCTTTGGGTTTAAGGATATCCCATACTCAAGAGCTCTTTTGAAGATTTGGTCTAAATGCTTGCAATGGTCTTCTTCCCTTTTTGAATAAGCTGTGATGTCATCTTAATATATTTCTATAATAACATCAATGAAATTCTCAAAAGCCACATCCATGGCTCTTTGAAATGTAGCCCTGACATTCATTAGTCCAAATGGCATCCTTGCATAAACGTATGTACCCTATGGTGTGGCGAATGCCATTTTATATTGTTCTTCCTCTTTAACCTTCACTTGATTGTACTTGATGAACCCATCCATCATGGATAACAACTCATTACCTGTGATTTTGTGTAATAATGCTTCCATGTTAGGTAATGCATAATTGTCTTTTAATGAAGATATGTTTAAGTTCTTGAAATCTACACAAAGTCTGATATCTCCATTTTTCTTCCTAACAGGTACTAGATTTGAAACCCAAGTAGAGTGCCTAATTGGCTTTATGATACCGAAATCTCTCATCTTTATTAATTCCTCCTTCATCCTAGGATATAAAGTTGGATTTATGGGTCTCTACCTTTGTCTAAAGGGCTTTGCATCTAGTTTTAGGGGTATCTCATGTTGGAATAAATCCTCCCTATATGCTTTGAGGTCATCATAAGACCAAGAAAATACATGTCTATATTTTCTAAGCAAGCCAATAATCTTTGATCTGATTTTTGGAGTCAGTTTCTTACCAATAAGAACCTCTTTGGGAGTATGTTCATTTTCTAGATTTATCTTTTCTACTTTTTCTATAGGAGTTTTCTCTGTCTTGATTTCATTATTAAATTCCTTATTATCAAACATTCTTTCCAATGCCACAAGCCCCTTTGGGATTTTATTAGTCTTAAGCTGAATCACCTCTTTCCCAAATAAAGTTTCTTTTCCTTTTACCGTTTCAACATAAGCATTCAAATCAATAGAATAATCTTCATACCTTTCTTTACATGCAATTAATTTTATGATATCTCTATCATCTTCAAAAACTTGCAAATTTTGAATGTTATCAGGCATAGCTACTCTTGATTTGGTCTTGACCTATATAATATCTTCACAAGGAATATCATTATGCCTAACTGCTAGATTAGCCATAAAATCTACAAGAATATTTTTAGACCTATCTATCCAAGTTATTGAAAAAGCATCAAAATATTCTATGGAATCCCTCACCTCATTCTTCTACCTTTTTAGGTTGTGATTTTTAGTAACGAACTTGTCCCTAACTTGAGATACAACCAATTCAAAATCCCTATAAACAAAAATAAGTTTAATACCATGCTTACTTGATATTTTTAGGCCTAGTAAGAGTGCTTCATACTCTGCAGTATTGTTAGTACGATCAAAAGCCAATAAAAAGGAGTATTTAAAATATTTCCCACTTGGGGATACAAATATTACACCTGCCCCATTACCACTTTTGCTACATGATCCATCAAAAAAAAAATTCCAAATGCAAGTACTAGTTTCTTTAGTATGTAATTCAATAGGATTAGTATTTTTGAATAATATATTTATGAATACTTACTTGGAAATTTTCTACATCTGTATGGAAAAAGTATGTGACTTGACTTGGATCAACTTCTTCGATGATATAAGTAGACCTTGGTTCCCTATCAATCCTCATAATCCTGTCATTAACTAGAATAGAAGCATTAGATAAATCTAATTGGACATTACCACCTACCAAGTTAGACCATTGTCTAGATAATAACATTCCATAACTAGGTGGTACTTCTACGACAGTGATATCAATATTATAAGACTTTTCAGGATAAGAAGGAAATTTGAATTAAACATTGTTCATTATTCCAATAAATGAGATAGATCTATTATCCATGGCATATCACTTTCCATAATTAGTATCTACATTCATTCCTAATTCCTTCATAACTCCACGAGGCATAATATTAACTGCTACTCGAGATTCTAACATACAATTTCTTATTAGTTTATTGTTTATTAACAAAGTAAAAAAGAAAGGGTCTACTTTAGTAGTATCCTCATTAATAGATGTTCCTAGATAAATAATTGGTAACTCTTCATTATCCTTCTATTCTTTGGAATCCCTTTTAAACACATCATTTATTATTTTGAGCGTTTCATTCCTGCAATCAGTTAATTTCATCATTTCCATTAGAGGGATAGAAAGTTTTACCTAAGACAATTCTTGAGAAATAAAAGAAGCACAATTAGAAATTTTCTTACCATTGCTTTTCTTGTCCATAGGTTTTCTTATCTTTAGTGTTGGATTGAATTTCCTTTTAGGAACCTCCGCTTTTCCATTCTTTACACCGCTACTCTTGTTTGAAACTTTTAACATTTCTACCATCTGTTTATGGTCTGAGTTTATAGCTCTGTTCCTCAAATGATAGTTGCTACAAACCTTTTCCAATGCTGCCACAATATATGCTTCTCTTTCCTCTCTAATTGACCTTCTTATTTCTATATTCTCATCATTATCTAAAAATATTTGTTTCTCTTGATAATATCCCAACTTCCTATGATCCTCATTTGGTATATAATCTTCTTCGGAATCATCACTATCTTCTGCCCAAAATAGGTTGGATAACATTTCATTTATTATGGGTTGATCCTCATCTCTCTGAGTATTTTCTTCTAAAATTTTTTGTGCTAGTAGACACCCCTCCTATGAATGAGGTAATCTGCATACATCACACCAAGGTTCACCTTCTATGAAATTATTATTCATCTTAAGTGGGCCAGGAGTTTCCATCTATTTTTTCAAAGGTTTTCCATCATTCCAATCAGTATGGTAAGGCATGTCTTGCAACTTGTATCAATCATTTCTGTTGAAATTTATGTTGTTTTTGTTTACCTAAGAATGACCCTTATTTAGTTGTAGTTTATTTACCATCCCCCATATTTCATCTATTCTATCCTTATCCTCATGTTGTCTTGGAACTGTGGGGTTGAAGAGCTTAGGGCCACTTCTCTTATCTATTCTCCCAGCAACTATCCTATTGTTAGTAATAACTAAGAGGGGGGGTGTGTAATGCCCCGCCAGGGAACCCAAGAGAGATTAACCTAAACATGTCACTATGTGTGCTAAATAATTTTTTTTTTAAATTAACATAAAGAAACATACAATCATGCGGAAGCGATTACCATTTATACACGTCTTACACTCACATATATTACATGACTCAAGGGTCCCATGACGTTGAATTACTTAAAGAAAAACACAACTAACATTATAAAAAAATATTCCATCTGATTAAACATAACAATTACAACTTACATAACTATAACTACAATCCTCATGGATAACCATGACCCACCAAGAACTCACATCCACTGCACATGTCGCAGGGTATGTAGTAATCACTATAAACTACTTACTATTACAATTTCTAGATTAGGTATCACATGTGATACTCTAATACAAGATTACAATAATGAAATTACATAATAAATGATGAAGGAACATAAAGAGCTCATCTGCAAGGAAACCATCAAGCACCTGGTACAAGGACATCAAATCTCAATGGATAAAGAATCACTACCACCCGTCCGTGTGGAACCACAAAGGTCCACCCCACCGTGCTGAGGAGATAACAACAGATCTCAATCGGATATCTAAAACCAATAAGGCATAACCACTAAGAAAGGGATCCTGATAGCTCTCTAATTCGGTGTACTAATCATCACAAAAGGTAAGACTCACTAATCCAGAGGCAACTGAAAATGTAGGAAATCTAGCATGTGTAAAGGAAGGTGTCATCATGTAGGTCTACCCTTAAGTTCAGCCCAGATAATCACAATGGATTTTGGCACCTAAGTGACCATACACGGAGCTAATGTCCTCTCATATTGACAAGGCCCACTAACTATGTCAGATACCTCGCAGGGAAACTAACATCTTCTCCAAACCATCTTAGCCTATACTAGCACTCAAGCATGGGTGAGGACACATCTTATTAATTCATTTTAATATACCCAAATATGTCATTAGTTATCACTTATTAAGAAACTCCACAATAAGCAGCCTAGTAGTCTCTTACGGACATGGAACTTATTGCAAGCCACCTCCTACTACGCATCTAGGTAACCTACCCTAGGCTCAGAAATCCCAACAGATCTAGCATAGGTCACAACCCTAGTGTACCCCAAATCAGTATCCCATACAACAGGAACGGTCACACATAGGTACACACATAGGTACATAATTGAAAGGGTCATCATGGTCAGTTCAAGGTAATATCTGACAACACACACATCATGAAGTAACAGAAAAGATAACACTCCCCCCAGCCTCTGTATACATCCTAGGTCGTCTAATGCCCCAGATAACCACATATACAAGCACAAGAGATCCATAAGATGCATAGAAATGAAAATGTCTTAAAAGACTGAAAAATGAACTATATGTGTGTATTCATCCAAAGATAACTTAAATATAAACTTCATCTAATCAAAACTTAATCTGAACTAATTAGGGTAATTTGAGTTAAAAACTCATATACAATTACCTCTTGTGATTAACTAATCTAATCAAAATATCCCTTAATTACTTCAAATTAATTAACCCGATTCCAAAACCTCAAGTCACCTCCTAATTACATAATTAGAAATCAACTTGCTTAACTTAAATTGAACAACTACATCTAACTCAAGTAATTTAATAAAACATATTGATAAAATTAATTACACTAATAATCAATATACTAATTTAAAATTAATAATACCTATTAATTTAAATCAATAATTAATATATTAAAATATAACTAACCATTAATATATTAAATTAAAACTATAAATAAGAAAAATGTGTTAATTAATGTATTAAACTAAATCATAACCAAAAATTAACTTAATTAATAATAAAATATAACTAAATTAATTTAACACTATTTAATTTTTAAATGAATTTAAAAACAATAAAAGTTTTTATTGTATTTAATAATCATAAAATAAATTTTTTTAAAAAAACCAAACAACTATACGTGGGGGGGACCCACGTGGTTTCCCCCCATCGTCACCTCTTAACTACCCTAGCCGTCGGCGTCGATGGCGACCAGACGGCCCCTGTAGCCTTAAAGGTTGCGCACTAATCATCGCGCGGGGGGTGTGGGGATGGGGTCCCACCCCCCCATAACATATATTATTTTTAAAAAAAAAAAATTCCTTTAAAAGAAATTTCAAACTGCGCTTTTTTTTTAAAAAAGGAACTTTACTTTATTTATATTTTTTTTATTATTATTTTTTGTTTAATTTAATTCGAAAATGAATAACAAAAGTAAAAAGGATTTTTTTTTTTCCGTCCACTGGTGAACTTTTACACCAGTCTGTATCTTTTACAGAGAGTGGATATTTTTTTTTTTATTTAATTTTCTTTTCCAATGAAACACATAGGTACCAAATATTTATTTTTTTCTATAGTTAGAACTATAGACATAATTGATTTTTTTGAATTCAAGGAGATTTATGATAGAAATAAATACAAAATTTTCACAGCATAACTGTAATATACTAAAGAATACATAATCGTGAAAATAATGAATCCAAGCCTCTCAAAAACCCCAAAAATAACGAAACATCGTCTAATAATAAATTTAATTTTATTCTATAGTATCACTATACAAAGAGTTTAATTTTTTGTTTTCTAAGAGATCTAGAGGGAATTTCTTCCCGAAATTTTGACAGCATAACCCTACGATGCTAAGATTATAGAAAATGATAGAAATAGAGATCTAGGGTTTCTAGAAACACCAGAAAACATAGAAAACATCTATAAGCCATTTGAAAGCCAAATTTAAGGACATGCACTAAAACATCACAGAAAACCTTTGATTTACGAAATTGAATCCATGCAAGGCCAACGAAACCTACCTTTAATCCAATGCAAGAAACAGAGGAATGTAGTTTGGAGAATGAAAGTAGATCTGAAACCCTCAAGCCCAATTCAACCACAGATCTGGCATAATGTAGATCCGAACACACACACACACAAGCAATAGAAAACCCTGGAACATTGAAGCAACCAAGATCCACAACAATCCACAATTCTTCAAAAACCTCAAAATCACCAAGAGCTCTCCAATTCTCAAAAACCTTTTATGAGAGAATGAATGACCAATTCCCCCTAAAGAGATTCAAATTCCCCAAAACATGCAAAGGTGAATGACAACTCTCAAGTCAAACCCTAGTTTAACTCAACTTGAAAATTGAGAGTAAATCCAATTTAATTAAATAAAATGTGCTTTATTGCCACAACTCAAAC
>MU223461.1:3098899-3122355 GCA_018584345.1 Thuja plicata | reverse complement strand
AGAGACTTAATGCTTCAATGGTTAAACTGAAACACAATGACCTATTTCTAATGCAACTTGAATTGCAAATTTTTAGATCTATTTAAGTACAATACCTCTCTGATCAATGTATCAATTCAATTATTTGTGCTCCACCCTTTCTACTCTGTGATGTTGTGCTTCACTATTCATTGGTGTCCGTAGAATTCCTTAGCTCTCCTTCAGCTTGATTGATCAGGACTATATGAAGTTATCCTTCATCAGTTTCTCTTCAGAATCCTTTTTCTATTCACTCCCCATGTATCTGATTTATTTCAAAAATAAATTATGCTTGTCTCTTATATAGACATGATATTCCTTAATTCTTGATTCTTGATTCTTGATTCTTGGTGTGAAAAATAATCCAGCCAATCTGATTTATGGCTTTAACTCCTTATTTATCTCGTAGTTATCTTCTTGCCAACTATACAAATATTTGTTAAATTAATTAATTAACTCTGGGTGAATAAAACAAATAAAACAACCAGCTAAGTCTATCCTTAAGCTCTACCAGCTAGATATTTTGTCATTTCCTTAACTCTCTATTCTATCGGTCAACTTTGTAGTTCTTTGTCGGTGACAACTGCCAATTCTGTCAGTGTAACTCTAGTTAGCTTCAGGATCTCCATTCATCGGGCATCATTGGATTTTTCTTTGTCAGGCAACACTGTCTTCTGCTTATCAGGCATTACTATGACTTTTACTTTTCCTTTACCAATGGTGTGCACTCCGTTGGTGTTGTCTATCACTTAGTGAATACTTGATTTTTATGCATTGCTGAAAGCATAATCTTTGTTCCATTGATTCACTGAATTATTTGGCATTATGTTTATGACTGTACATATGATATTAAGTTGACATCAATGAAAATATAAGCCATTAACTGATTTAATGTCTTGCATCATCTTCAACTTAACATTATCAAACATTCAATCAGTTACATGTCATCATCCTATTGCTTTCAATAGTCAATGTAGTTTTAAATGCTTGTTGTAGTGTTGTCAGGTTACGAGACCTTATTTCATAGTTTGTATTAACATAAAAAGCTACTATGCAGAAAGATATTAAAAATGGATCAAGAGGGTGAATATCTTTTGGAATCTTATTTAACACTTTGTTGAACCTTTTGTCGAACTCCTTCACTGTCTCATTTACATTGTTTTTTATACTATTTAACTCATGAGACACAAAATTTGGATCCCTATGTTCTACAAATTCTTCTAAAACTGATCAACAAAATCATTCCAACTATTGATTGAATTGTCCGGCAAGTTTCTGTACCATTCATCTACACTGTCTCTCAGGGATTACACAAAAAGTTTCATAGCTACATCCTCAAAATTATTTTCAGACTCCCCAATTATATTTTTTAATTCAATCACATGTTGTTATGCTGATTTAACTCCGTCACCATTAAATTTGGGAATGGAAGACTTTAATTCATTAGGTATCGGATTAGGAGAGAATATAATATTATCAAAATCCAACTGCCTATATCTTTTATTAACCATTTGGAATCTGACATTTGCTTGATTTCTAATCTGATTATTATTCTGAGAAAATTGATTTCGTGAAATAGGGTTACCTCTCTGATCTTGATTTCCCTAATTTCCATATTGGTGTGCATGAGGCTACATCATACCTCCAAACTACTGGCTTTGTTGCTGGGCAGGATATCCAAACTGCTGGTCACCTTCAATATCACATTTTCATATGCGGTGTTGCACTAAATTATTTTGATGTTGATAATTTTGATCTTGATTATACTGATATATGCCACATCTATTATTCTGATTTTGATTTCCAGTATTCTGATTTCCATTATCCTAACGTCTATGTTGATAAAAAATGCTATGGATTTGATACTTATTGCGCTAGTATCCATTGTACATTTTTTTATGAGGCTGCGAGTCATATTCATAATAATTTCTAATTCCATGCTGTGTATTATTTCCAAGATGAGTGGGGTGACAGCCTGGAAAACTACGCATTTCATTTAATACTCCTCCCACATGCTATTGCGTAACATACTTGTTTTGCTCATTATTATATTGTTCTTTATTGTTATTCCTCCCTTGGTTTAGATGTTGCGCACATTCTCCACGAGGCTGCATATTATTACCTTGGGACTGCGTAGACCCCCCATGCTACCATGTATCCCTACTATATTGTTGTGCATGGTTTCTATATTGTTGTGCAATATATGTTTTTGTTTGTAAATCATGCCTTTGTCCTTGTGCACGAGTCAAATATTCATCACCACCTTGTGTGTACTTTTTAAAATACCATGTTTTTGCATGATCTCCCTTTGGGCCCACACATATTCATCATCTCCTTGCGAAATACCTCCATGTTGCATGGCTGACCTCCTCACCTTGTGTGAGTTTATAACTAGACTGCGGATAATGCATAGAGTCTTAATAAGGCTACATGGGCTCCACATTATGATGCCTGGGTTTGATATATTGCTGGGCAATATAATTTTTAACCTGTGAATACTCTTTACTATTGTCACCTTGCATAACATTAATATAATGTTGCGTAGGATTTCCATTTGGTTGTGTACACTGGTTATCCCAGCCTTGTGCATGGTCTTCATAGCCTAGTACGCTATGTCCTTGATGCTATGCAACATTTGTCTTGGTTTGGATATTACATCTTTGAGCCAATGAGCGGTTTGGATATGTTTCACCACCTTCATCTAGATGCATGTTATCTTTATATTGTTGTGCAAGATGTGCCTTGGTCTGTATATCATGTCCTTGGTGTTGGATTTGATTTGTATTATTTTTTTGATGCATATCAATATGATAATGTTATGTAGGATAAATATGATCTTGTGTATTATTTCTCTAAGCCTGCACATGATTTCTATTTTCTCCATGCTGTGAAGCATAATCATGATAATGATTATTATTATTATGTTTATGTGCTTCATTTTTACCATTCTGTGCATTATTTTTATTGCTTTGCCCCTCGTAGTATCCATTTCCATTTCTTCTTTTTTCTTCTGATAAATATAGTGGATTAGAATAAAAAAAATTGAAGGGATCACTATTGTTTTGCCTATGAGGAGGATGGTATTTCATAATCCTGTCATTTTTATCAATTTCTTTTTCCATTGAATTTACTTTTGTAGCTTTAGGGCTATTACAGGGTGATATAATATCCTCTCTCTGAAACCCTAGTCTTCTAAAAATATCATTCGGCTATCATTTCAATGCCCTAATCATTCCTTCATCCTTTCTATCCAGAGTGATTAATCCTTGTGCCATGATATCTACAATTTCATCTTCCCGAGTTTGCCCTTCATGTTCAAATATATCAATGTTCCTTGGATCAAAACACAGGCTTTTGTTTCCATTGTCACTAACGAGATTATTTTGACTTGAATTTGGAAATTGCTCACAAGCCAATTCCCACTTATCTCTATTATGTTGTGTTGTATCAGGTATGTACAACATTTTTGAATTTCTATTTCTTTTGATTGGTTCTAATTCAACAAAGGCATTATCTTTCAAGGATCTTCTCCCTAACATAAGTTTCTCTCAATCTTTCTTCGAGGCTGAAATTTAGATTCGCCACTTCACTTTCTGTGAAGAAATAACTAAGTCTTCTCTCTCCCAGTAGATTCTTACTGAACTTCACAATCATAACCAAAGATTTTGTAAATATCTTTCATAGATAGCTCCCCAGTAGAGTCACCAATTTGTTGGTGCCCAAAAATGAAGGGTCAAATTTGGCCAACTGACAGGTACACACTAGTACCTCTGCAATTCTAGCTTATTTAGGCCAAGGCTGGTAGGCCTGATTCCACTTTAAATTAATCAATCCTTTATGATGTGTAACTGTGTACACAGATAATCAAATCTCCTCCAAGATGGTGGAAGGTCCTCGGAGGCAACAATATAATATCCTGATGCTCTTTAATATATAGAATTTAAAACTAAATTGAATTATCCTTAAAAACCTAATTTTAATAAATGCTCTAAAAATTGATTAAATTATCAATAAACTATAGAATATGAATCAAAAGACAATGTTCAAATAACAAGATCAGTTCCTACTAAAAATATGGGTCATAGAGTCAAGAAAATCTAGTCCTACATACAGTCAAAGACAATTTTAAAAAACTTGCTTTTAATAAAATAAGATCATCACCTCGCAGGCTTATGCTTGAGTTACAATTCAAAGTAATAAACATGATTAATATTAACAAATTTAACTTGAATTAGGAGATCGACAAGAACAATAGAAGACGCTTAGATCTTACAATTAATATTTGAATCACATACATTAAAATTGAATTATACAATCAGGGAATATAACACAATGAGGCACTCTAATACACAGAGTATCTGAAAGACTAACTGAAAATTAATAACAATATAAGCATAAAAATAAGAATAACACTTATCTCATCTCACATCTAAAAACTATACATAATGACTCATATTTGCAATAATATTTGTTCTTGTCTGGAATTGTCTCTCCCAAAAATCCCTTTGTAATGTTTTTAGTTTATTTGACTCAATATTGATATGTTTTTTAAAGTTTCCCGTGAAAGGACATACCCTTTCATAAATACCTAATCTAAAACTAACCCTAAATTATTTACAACAATTTAACCATATAAATGGTTTGAGGGAATAAAACATCTCCCGTGTTTACAAATAATCAAATGTGTGTTTGTCAAATCTTTAGATAATTTGTGACATAAGACTCCTGCACACCAAATCCAAAATTAGATAACCTTTAATAAATTTTAATTTAGGGCTCATTATTAATAATGTTCTCAAATCACTAAAACGATCCCTATATTAAATATTATTAATTGTAATAATTAATAACATATTCAGATAAATTGCAAAAAAATCCATAACATAAGAATATTTATTGTAATACATACAAATGTCCTTTGGTAAAATAAGCAAAGTATCAATAAGATTTAAAGTTATTTATCAAAGGTACCTTCTTTTCAATTACCAAAGCATAAAAATCCTATTAATAAGATAAGCCCTAAAATTTATTTATACACAGCAACATATTAATAGGAGAGGAGAATATAATCTTATGCTTAAATTGAATTTTGATTTTCAGATTTAATACATTTCCTCATAAAATATCTTTCAAAATGTGAAATAATGTTTTCCTCGAATAGATAAATATGTTCCTAAAATCTAGGGTACAATAACTATAAACATTATAATCACCCTAGAAAATAAGAAGGCAATGCTTACTCTAAAATGATAATTCAAATAATTTACATAGGGTAATATGAAATATTGTATTTAAATATTTTGAAAACCTAAAATCATGCGAGAAATATTAAATGATTTTATTTTCAGTAATATTCAAATAATTCAAAACAAATAAATATAATAACACATTTCAAAATGAGTTACCCATTTATGATATTTCATTTTAGTAATTTTTGGGGCAAATTAAAATAATGCTAAAAGAAAGGTATTATGATTTATGAAAATCAAAATCTCATCTTAATGTAAAACCTTTTAATAGCACATAATATAGAAGTAATGAGATAATATAATTTTCTCTAACACATAACTCGAAGAAAACATTTAGACTAATTGGTTAGAGGGGGGATTGGTAGGTAGGAAAAAGGGGTGGCTTGAGAGGTCAAGTGTTCAACTCTCGATCACCACCCTTTTGTCCTATATACCTATTATTCCCTTTTTCTCTTATTTACTTTATTTCAAGAATATTTATGCATTTAACCCATTAACATATAATATTAAATTTTTTTCTTATAAATGTGAAAACAAGATAATGGTGATTATTTAGGCCTTTTTAATTGTTTAATTAAAATTTCAAAATAGGGAAATATTTATGAAAATGAAAATAAATATTATACTTCCCTGATATTTCGCATATTGAGGGCCTGAATTTTCAGGTGCCAACACCAGGTATGGTGATTCTCTAAAACTAAAATTTTACATGGAATAGGATTACATTCACTCTCAAAATATTTTTTGTCTTAATATATCACTATATGTTTTGTGTCATTACCCTTGATCATTTCTTGGAAAATGTTTTATATGTAAGAAACAAATGATGCAAACAACAAACCTCTATTGAAACCCTCTACTCATTTATCTTATTTTTTGTACATGAACCTGACATGGTTCAAAGCTTCTCTTCTTGATTTTAAAACATGATCTATGTCATTTGTGCTTCCTTTGCGACTGTGATACAAAGGTGAGAGTTGTGCATGAGAAAATGCGGTACCTACAAGCTGCATGACAAACACATACTTCAATAGATCCTTAAATAATTAGCAGGTTAGAAATCAAGAAATCTAAAAACATTAAATAACTATGCTAACCTAAACTGATCCATTGCCTTCCAGTAGGAAGGAGTATGAGCTTTCTCTCAGGTCATCGCAAGCTTAGTGACTACACACTATTATAAATGAAGGATTTAATCTAGATGATTGATCTAAATGATTGATTAACTACATGCAAAATGCAAATGCGGATTGTTTTTAACTCAAAGCTAATTAGATTCAGTTTTAAAGCACCAAATTGAAATATGAGAGATTCAATTTTAAGCCCAAAACAAAGTGTGCTCTAAATTATGTTGTTTGCATACTTAAAAAAAATTAACAACAATAAAAGCTAAATGATTAAGAGAAAGCTAAGATGCAAGAAAACATGAAAAACTGCATAATAATGATAATGCAAAAGTTAGGATCCCTGTAAAGGAAAAGAGTTTCTCTTTTATAGAAATCTCTCTCGAATCGACGGTCAAGAACAAAAGAAAATAGTGGCTCGGATTCGATTGAAGAAGCACAATCCATGTGCAAGCAATGTGATTGTTCGAGAGAGTTAGTTGACTGAACTGACTGATCAGTCTTTTTGAAAACTTCCATATTCAGTTTGCAGTTAACTGAAATGTTTCCAAGATGATAAACAGTGGAGAATCAGCTAACTGAGTGGAACTTGATTGTTTCCAAAATGATAAATTAGTTAACTAGATTTGATGATGTCATATGCATTTTTAATAATTTAATTGATTTTGAATGCATATTTGTTTTTATTAATTAATTTAATTCCCTTTTTTATTTAATTCAAAATTTAGTAATTTTATTTAATTAATATATCATAATATCAATTAAATAATTAACATAAGGTCTATTTGCCAATGTATTGTGATTTTAGGGATTAATTAATTAATCGAGATGATTGATAAGGACCTAGGGTTTAGGTCAGATCAGTTCAAATGTGATGAATTGCCTGTTTGATTTAGGACTTAGGATAATCAAGATTAGAGTTTCTTGATTAATTGTTGAGATTGGGGGTCTAGGGTTTAGATGACAATTTTTAGGTGATTACATTTTCCCCTCTTTGAATTGATGTGTGATCGGGGCATTCATTCAAAGACTTGTTATCGATGAGATCAAGAATAGTTTTATTTGAAGCGATGAAACCATTCTTTTGAAGAAGAAGATTGACTTCGAGCTTGATTGGATGAAGATTGATCAAAAGATATAACAGAATGCTCAGTTTGATTTGAAGCAATGAAACTAAACATCTGTCAGGAACTCTTAAACCTTTTGATTGGTTTGAATGAATAGCCAGTTTGATTTGAAGTGATGAAACTGATTACCGTTAAGAGATTTGATTAGCAAGAAAATTGACTTGATTTGAAGTGATAAAGCCAATTTGATCAATGTATCTGGTTTCAATAATGAACAGCTCGTATAAGACCGATCTTGTCTAGTTTCGAGTGTATTCACCAATGTATAAGACCACTGATTAGGTTTCCTTTGATTTAAGATGATCTCAACTTGATTTTCTATGATGAAGCTAAGGTGCCGCAAGCGATGGGGTTTTGATGGATGTGATCACTGGAATTTTGATGTCTTGATCCTGCCCCCTCAGGAGGGAAATAAAAATATGGCTAGGTGCCCCAGTGATGAGAAGAAATTTGATTGATTAGACAATTTAGGAAGAAATTGATCTAACTAGAAAGAGGTCCCATGTGGTTAGGACAGAAGATGTACTTGATGGGAGGTCATGTTTGACCAAGATTGACCAAAAGTAAGATACAAGGATTTATTATAAGAAAAGCATGAGAGATTTCCATTGGTTGTGCAAGCGGTCAATTTCAGATTTTGATTTTGATCCTGAAAATAGAATCAGGACAATTGATTTAGCAAGGGGTGTCATGTTCATGCACAACTAACCAATTCACGGTGAGAAGATTGATCAATTAAAACCTCAGATCCTTCAAATTGTAGAGAGATAAAGTTACTATGTTGATTTCAACACCATACAAATGCAGATGTAAGACTAACATGAATGCAACCTAAGGTGTAGTCACTGAAGGTTTAGCATTAAAAATTTTCATCATTGAGCATTTTTGGAACATCGAAGTCGATACAATCCTTATTGGTGCCACTGCAACCATAAGAATATGAATATGAATTTCATTGGATAATATATGAGAAACTAACGTAAGCATCGGGGAACACAAGCCATGATGACCTGAATGTTGTTTCTAGTTGATGTTGCAAGAGTACACCAGTATCGAGGCATTCAAATCCAAGATAACCATGAGTAAAATCTTGCATAAACAAGTAGATAAATAATAGTCAAGGAGATAGTTCCAACCTCACCGTAGCATTCAAGTAAACATGATCAAGGGATTGAGGCTTTTCCGCCTTAATGCAAGAGCTCTTACCACATACACCCAGTTTATTTGACGTTTTTGGATCATTGGGACCACACCAAAAAGCAGTAGACAAAGAAAAGATTAATGAAAAATCAATGAGAATAGACAACATACGAATAGAAGTTCAGCATACTTCAGCCAATTTCAAAGTTTTCAGATGTGTATGTGTATGAGTTGTTGAGAAACACTGTCGTTCTTGTGAGTGCAATGTGTTTGAGTGCTATCGATCTATTGTTTACGTTTGCAATATCCATTGTGTGTTAATAAACACAGATGCATCCAAAGATAGTGTTAAGAAACACTTTTGATTAGGTGTTTGAGAAACACCTATTTGAGTCAGTAGCGAGTTGTCCTTCAGAAATGACAAGATTACTGACTCTGGTGTAATCCAAAGATGTGATCAAATTTGGGGACCCATGACCCATGCTAACAAATGATGACTGACTTGACTTATTTTGTGAGGATAAAGCCGATTTGATTGCCCCTAGACTATGAATCTGGATCGGTTTCAAGCCAGGAGGGTTCTCAAAAGAACCAGAGTGTCATGAAAGTGACTAAAAGATATGTGCAAACTAAAGCAAAGGATTGCCAAGACTGAGCATTGATAGATGGAGCACTGAGTACAAGAGGTGCCTGTTTACCAGGTTTTCACCTACTTGGCAAAGATTCTATTAGCAGAAATTGACTTGATTTGAAGTGATGAAGCCAATTTGATCAATGTACCTAGTTTCAGAAATGAATGACTCGTCTAAGACCATCTATCTGGTTTTGACTGTATCCATCACTATATAAGACAATTGATTGGGTTTCTTTTGATTTATGATAATCTCAACTTGATGTGATGTGATGAAGCTAAGATGCCCCAAGTGATGGGATCTTTGTTGATGATGTGATCATTGAAAACCTGGTAAGCATGTCTATATTGCCATCCTTTTTTTCAATTTTTTGTTCTTTTTTAATTTTTTTTTGTATTTTTTCATTTTTTTTATTTTTTTGATTGATGCATCAAGGTGCCTATTGCTAGATTTTCACCAAGATGATCATTTTTTAAGGACTTTTTCCAATTTTTAGATTTTTTTAGAGATTACTCTTTCTCAAGCAAGATCACATTGGTTTTCCCTTAATGTCTAGCAAGGTAGAGATCATTACAGATGGATTAGAAAGCTGATGGATGAGGTGAATAGAAAATGATGGATGAAGAGGGCAAATGCAACCCTCAAAGACAGTCTCCTCAAGATTACCCAAGCTAGGGAAAAAAGAATATGGCAATGTAGGCTCATGGAGCGGTGCTGCATAGCGTATGAGATAATAACCCGATGTCACGAAAAGAAAGCAGTCCAAAAGAGTGGAAATGTGTTTGTCCAATTTTGATAAGGACCAAGGGGTCAATTTTGGATAGGATATAGCTATGATAGCGCAATCAAGATAAGCGGTGATGAAGGTATAAGTGGATGGTTTGGATCATGGCAAGAATGCTCAGAGATAGGAAGTATAGGATTGGGATAAGAAAGATCACAATAGGGTTCCATGGATGAGAGAAAGTGAATACCTTGATGAAAATGATAATGCATGGAAAGAGGCATGATGTTCATGGATAGGCTCAACCTTGTCAAGATCACCAGAAGGAACATGGATGTTCGTGGACTAGTTGGATGTAAGATATGATGGATAATATGAAATGGAAGGAACTTGCCCCCAAGTGAGGAGCACAAGTAGGAGGAATTATGCATGATGTTTGTTTGCCAGATTTTCATCATGGTACTTATCCAAGGTGCCACAAGAAGTGTTTTTCACCATCAGATGGATTGATTTATCTTTAATTTTGCTACCAAGGTGCCTGTTTACTAGGTTTTCACCAAGGAACTTTTTCTTTTATTTTTTATTTTTTATTTTACTTTTGATTTTATGGAGAAACTTAAGCTTCTTTCTCTTTGGATAGTGCTCCTTTGAAAGAAATGCTATGATGGGCCAAGGCCGCTGAAAGTATGCTCAAACATGTTGATAGGGTGATGGTAGAGAAGAATGCAATGGAGGATAAGGGAGATGGTAGCCAAGGATTTATGTGAGGCATTGGATAAGAGGGATGTAAGGATATGAGATGGATGGGTAAGAGGTATGTGTAGGATATTGGATAGAGTATGGTGATAAGATCAACATTGACACACCCCTTGAAGGGTAGTGGATGGATGAAGGAAAAGTGGATGGAATAGTTTGAGGCTTTGATGTATGAGTGGATATGGATCTTGGTACACGAGGACCTAAGATAGATGAAGTATTCAAGGTAATGGATTTTGGGACATGAGGACCCAAAATAGAGTTAGAAGATGAGAGATGTTTAGATGGAGATGAAGTGGAATACTTTGGAAGATTGGATGCCAACTCTAACTTTTCCTTTTTGTTCAATCCTTTTAAGAGAGAATTGGGAATCCACTTAGCTTTTGGTTTTAGTTTTGTATCCAAGTCCTTTGGAAGAGACTTGGTAATCCACATACCTTTTGATTTTCTTTTTGTATCCAAGTCCTTTAGAAGAGACTTGGGAATCCACATAGCTTTTGATTTTTCTTTGTCTATGGATGATTTAGAACGTAATTCATCCATGATGGATTTAGGAACCCATATTTTCTTTGATATTATTCTTTCCTCAGATTTAGAACGCAATTCTTCCATGATGGATTTAGGAACCCATATTTGCTTTGATATTATTATTTTCTTAGTGGACCTTTGTGGTCTCTTGAATATTTCCTTTTTCTTTGTAGTCACATGTCGATTATATTGGACATAGTGATCTTCATATGTAAGTAGATTCTTGGATTTCTGATTTCTTTGTTGCACATCCAAATTGCTTCCAAAATACTTGGGAATTGTGGATGGATAGGGATGATATTATTGGTTCATATGGATGGGTTGATAAGGAGGTTTCAAGGATGTATGTCTTTGTTGATCTTGATGTTAGTAATAACTAAGAGGGGGGGAATCAGTGGCCTAAAAAATATTCATATAAGATGAATACCTCCAAATACTTATATCAATTTACTACTGCATGGAATGCTTTGTAAAATCTTCTACTGTATGTTTACCGAATAACAGTCTGTTAATTTACCGAAAGATAGTAAATTATCTAGAGTATACAAATCAATCTAGTTAAGTGTAATGAAAAATAGTAAACTAATGACTCATAAACACATTGACACATGGATTTTTAATGTGGAAACCCTGTTAAGAGAAAAACCACTTGGAACCGATAACCCAAAATTTTCACTCTTCTGAAGTGA
This sequence comes from Thuja plicata, assembly GCA_018584345.1. NCBI lineage: Eukaryota > Viridiplantae > Streptophyta > Pinopsida > Cupressales > Cupressaceae > Thuja > Thuja plicata. The sequence goes on along the minus strand of MU223461.1, from coordinate 3,110,368 downwards.
GCTCAGTGAAGAGCCAACCCTGTTAAAGGTTAAAAACACACTGTTAGGTGTGACCTTGTTAGAGGATTTAAAATTTTAGTCTGTCACTTGATATTGGGCATCTCTATGCTACCATCTTTGATCAAACAATCACTTGGCCTGTCAATTGGTATCTGACATCTCATGCTATCTTCATGATCAAACTTTTTGATACTCCTTGGGATGTATCTCAATATAGAAAGGATCTTTAAATCCTACTTGGTTAAGAGACTTTATGAATCAATGGTTAAAATAAAATAGTATGATCTGTTCATATAAACAACTTATACTTGCATATTTTTAGATCTATTGTAATCTCACAAAACTATTCTGATCAATATAACTCTGTTTATACCTTTTCTCCACTTTGATTCTTCTTGGTGATGCTATGCTATGTTGCTCAGTGTCAGCAGAAAACTTTAGCTCTTTCCTCAGCTTGTTGATCAGGACTGTATGAAGTTTCTCTTCATCAGTTTCTCTTCAACATCCTCTTTTCATTCTTTCACCCACACCAATTCATAATTAATTGAGTTGTCTCTTTATAGACATAATGTCACCATTGTTAGGTTCTTGATCTTCTTTTTCTTGGTATGATCCATAATTATCACCAATTAGATTTAAAGAAAAACTCCTATTTTATCTTGCTGATATCTTCTTGCCAACTGGACAAAATAGATTTAAATCAATTACTTATCTTTGGCTTATCTTGTCGATGAAAACAAAGATAACTACCAGTTAACTCTATATTTAGCTCTTCCAGCTAGATATTTTGTCATTTCTGAACTCAAGTTAATTTTGGTGTTTAACTCTTTGATAGCGTCGGTCAACACTCCAGTTCTCCTCAGGCTTCTCCGTCGGTTTATGCTATGTTTCTGGCCGTCGAGTATGCTTGTGATTCTGCTTGTTAGTAATGCTCATTGGTGTTCCTTCTCTAGCATCACCGTGACTTGACTGTCAGTGATCTCTATCCATTGGGTTTCACTGACCATCGGTGTTTGTAGTCACAATGTAAATACTTGTCTTTTATGCATTACAGAAAGCATAATCTTTATCTCTCTGATTCTCAGAAGTCTTTGACACTTTGATTATAACTGATTAGATTATATCAAGTTGACATCAATGAAAATACAATCTCTTAACTGATTTAATGTCTTGCATTATCCTTCTGCATTTTGGTGATCAACTTAACATCTTCAAACATTTAATCAGTTACATGTCATCAATCTCTCCCTTTGGTATTGATTGCAACATAATACATTATCATACTATACTATCACTAATACAATATGGAAGATATAGTTTCATCAAGCTTTACTATTTTAACTATTATAAATGTCTGGCTCTCGGTAAGCTCAAAAATAGCATAGATTTGTTTCTTGTAGAGTGGTTGTCTTCAATCTTCAATCCCTTTAATGGATAGATGTATCATCTAATATCTCTATTCTAATATGTTCTCTACCTTGACTGTTCCTCTTCTTGATAATCTCTTTTTCTTTTGACAACAATCTTTCTCTTTGTTTGAACTCTCTCCCTTTGTTACTTCTCTCCCTTAGATGGATATTTCAAGTGTAATCAATTTCTCTCCCTTAAAATATTGATCAAATCTTCCTTTCTGATTCTTAGGAACTTATTTTCATGGATAATAATATAATCTCTCCCTTTTTTGATATGGAATCATCTCTCCTTTTGATGATGAGATCATCTCTGCCTTTGTTATGATAAAGCAAATCTCCCCCTAATGATAATTCTCCCTTGATAATGAGATATTTCTCTCCCTTTTGTATGATAATGAGAACATCTCTCTCTTTGAAAACAATGTCAAACAAACATACTTATCCTTTTTTTGTCATCTATATCATGTTCCATTCCTTTGAAAAATATATCCCTTGAATTTCCCTATCCATCAGCAATACAATGTTTGATTTTTGGTGCAGATATGTACCTTGCTATGTACAGATATATCTTTTGCTATTCATCTTAGTGTTTGCATCAACATGAATAATCTTTAGATTTGGTATAGGATGATGCAACCTCCTAGTCAGATTATTGACCGATAGACAAGGGTTGAACCCCTAGTCTCTGTCTCAGGTACTTAAATATATCCTTCGATAATGGCTTGGTGAACATGTCTGCTAACTGTTCCTTTGATTGAACATATTATAGTGTCACTTCCTTAACTTGCACTTGTTTTCTCAGATAGTGATACTTGATAGCAATATGCTTCGTCTTAGCATCCATGACTAGATTCTTAGAAATGTTAACTGCACTGGTATTATCATAATAGATAATTACAAGCTCAAGGATATTCATATGCATACCTTCCAGCAATTGTTTGATCCATGTAATATTTGAGAAATTTGTAGCAGTAGCCACATACTCTACTTCTACAGTATACTCAGAGATGCATCCTTTCTTCTTGCTTATCCATGTGACAAGTTTGTCACCCATGAAGAATGCTCCTCAAGTTGTGCTCTTTCGGTCATCAATATTTCCAGCCCAATCAGCATCTGTATAGACTTGTAGCTCAAATTTTCCTTCTCTTTTGTACCATAATCCATAGTCCTCAATGTTCTTTAGATATATCAGAATTATTTGACAGCAATCATATGTGATTCTTTGGGATTAGTAGAGAATCTTGCAACTATCCCCACTGCATGTGCTATATCTAGTCTGGTATGAACAACATACTTCAGTTTGCCAATCATGGATCTATATAAGGTTTGGTTTACCTCATTTGTCTTGTCTTCTTTTGTCAGCTTACATTCGGTAGCCATAGATGTTCCAACTAGTTTGGAATCTTCCATCTTGAATATCTTCAGCACTTCCTTGATGTATTTGGACTGAGTGATGTATATGCCTGCATCTTGTTTAAGAATCTGTAGACCAAGAAAGAATTTGATCTCCCCAAATGAACATTTCAAATTCCTTTCTCATTTCATTAGCAAATGATTTGCATAACAATTCATTTCCCCCTAAAATGATATCATCAACAAAAATTTCAGCAATCAGAATATTACCATCGATATCTTCTTTTAAGGATGGATTTCTATTTTCACTTAGTCTAACAAATGTTATGCTAATAAGATATGAGTAAAGTCTTTCATACAAGGCTCTCAGTGCTTGTTTCAATCCATACAAGGCTTTATGTAGTCTACTTACCATGTTTCTCTTGTCTAGATAAACAAATCCTTCTGGTTGTTCAATGTATACCTCTTCTTCCAATATTACATTTAGGAATGCAGATTTGACATCCATTTGGTATACCTTGAATCCCTTAAATGTAGCATAAGCAAGTAGGATTCTAACTCCTTCTAGTCTAGCAATGGGTGCAAAGGTTTCTCCATAGTCAATACCTTCTTCTTGTGCATATCCCTTGCATACTAATCTTGCTTTGTTTCTAGTGACTTCTCCATTCTCATTCAGCTTGTTTTTGAATATCCATTTGGTATCGATGACATTCTTGTCATTTGGTCTTGGTACTAGTGTCCATGTATTTTTATTCTCAATCTATTCTATTTCCTCATTCATAGCATTGACCCATTCTTCATTCTCAAGTGCATTGTAAACAAATTTAGGCTCAAAATCACAAATTAAACATCTTGTGTTAAGTGACTTACTTCTTGTTCTTGTTCCAGCCTTCTTGTATCCTATGATTTGATTCTATGGATGATGTCTTCTGAAATACTTGGAAATTTTAGGTTAAGCTTTGTTTTCATCACTATGATCATCTTCTTCACCTTCATTTTCATCTCCATTGTTCGGAGCATCATCTTGAGGATTATCCAGATCATCAGTAATTGCAGCATGATGCTCGGGTGCAATGTTCTGATGCTTGGGAGTGACATACTATTTCTCAGGTAGAGTATCAGGTTCTATATAAACAAACCTATTGTATTCCTCTGGTTCCTTTTTTCTTTCCTTATCATTCTTTTCTGCAAATTCATCTATTTTCACATTTACACTTTCAATGATTTTGTTAGATGACTTGTTAAGACATTTATAATCCTTGATTTTGGTTGACTATTCTAGGAAGATACCTTATTCACTTTTACAATCAATTTTTCCATTTCTATCATCCTTCAATATATAACATTGACTACCAAAGATTCTTAAGTAACTTGCATTGGGTGTATGACAATACAAAATCTCATAGGGTGTCTTTTTTGTGTCCTTCTTCAATTGTACTATGTTTAGTGTGTAGAAAGTAGTACTAACATCTTCCCTCCAAAAATTTTGAGTGATTCTTTTCTCAATCATCAATGTTCTTGCACAATCAACAATTGATCTATTTCTCCTTTTAGCAATTCCATTTTGCTGTGGTGTTCTCGGTGCAGAAACCTGTCTTTTAATTCCATGCTCATTGCAATAGTCAGTGAATTATTTTGAATTAAATTCCCCTCCTGTATCTGACCTTAAGCATTTCAATTTCTTTTCACTTTGTTTTTCTACCATTGCTTTATATCATTTAAACATATTAAATGCTTCTAATTTATCTTTTAAAAACATTACTATCATCATTCTAGAAAAATCATCAACAAGAAGAATAAAATACCTATCTCCATAGTAGCTCTTTGTTCTCATGGGTCCACATAGATCTGTATGGACTAATTCTAGAATTGCAGTAGATGTATGGGTTTTAATCTTGAAACTAGACTTTGTCATCTTACCTTTTTGACAATTCTTGCACATGATATGCTCGGGCTTAGTCATTGTCGGTAAGCCTCTGACATTCCTTCTTTTTCTTATCTCTATCATGTTGTCAAAGTTCACATGACACAATAATTTGTGCCACAACCATATGCCTTCGTTTCTAGCCATCAAAAAAGTGGTGTTAGTGTCATAAAGATAGGAAAGGTTACCTTTTGTCTGCTCACCGGTACCAATCAATCTTCCTGATTCATTGAAGATCTTTTCCTTCTTATTTTCAAATGCTACTCTGTGACCTAAATTGTTCAACTAAGAAACACTTAACAAATTGTAATTCAGTCCTTTTACCCAGTAAGAATTTTCACATTTTATCAGTTTATTCAATATTATGGTTCCTTTACCTTCAACTAGACAAGGTGTATCATTTCCCATTCTCACTGAACCACCATTATAGTATTCAAAAGTCTCAAACTTTTGTTTATCACTAGTCATATGGTGAGTGCAGCCACTATCTATGATCCAGACATCATTTTTACTAACTTTAGATATGAGTGCAGTTTCTACATACCTTTCTTAATCTTCATCTGAATCATCCTTCATGGATACAAATACCATCTCAATGTCTTCTTCTGATTTAGTATCACTGTCATTAACTTTGTTCTCAGCTAGGTAACAAGATTTCTTCCCTTTGTCCTTATAGTCTCGGGTATCTCTCTTATCATATTTTTGGTTTCTCCAGTAATCTCTATTTTCACCTTTATCAAACTTATTCTCATATGATCTATCATTGCCTCTGTCATCTTTTCTTTGGTTTGGGCATCTTGCAACAAAGTGTTCAACCTCTTTACAATTGAAACATAGGAGTGGTAATTTACCTTTGTATCTACCTTTGCCTCTCTGCAATCTTCTAGCCATAAGTGCTTCAATTTCATCAACTCCTTGATCCTCATTATCACTCTCACTATCATTTCTAATAGCATGTTTATGACTTGAGTTACTTATCTTTAGAGAAGATTTAAATGAAGATTCTATAGATGGTAAGACACTATTATCAAAGTTGTTCATCTCAAATGATATTATTCTACCAATCAGACTATCAAGAGTAACTATATTGTTTGCAATTTCTCTCATTTCTTGAATAGAAGAAACTCTAATAGCATAAACAGGCAATAAGGTTTTTAAGATTTTTCTTACCACTATCTCCTCTTCAAGTATGCCTCAAACTCCTTGGATAGCATTTACTACCTCTTTGATTATACAACTATACTGAGTAATGTTTTCTCCTTCTTTCATCCTTAGGTCATCAAACCTCCCTCTTAGGCTTTCTTCCTTTTCTCTAAGTACATTGGCATCTCCTCCATGTACAAGATTCAACTTATCCCACATTTTATTTGCAGAGGTGCAGGCTTTGACATCTTCAAACTCAGCATCAGGGACTGATGATGCAAGTTCTATCATCATGCAGTTATGCTCATGCTTAACTCTTAATTGTTCAAGAGTATGAGGTCTTGTAGGAATCACTTATTCAGTTACTAAGTATTGAACAATATCATTTCCAATACCTGATAGGTGAAGTCTTATTCCACTTTTCCATGATGAAAAGTTGTCTTTATTCAACTTGGGCACATCTCGTCTGTTCATCTTGTGATCTTTTTCTTGAGCTTTTAAACTCCCTTTCTAAGCATACAAGCTCTGATACCTATTGTTAGTAATAACTGAGAGGGGCGGATCAGTGGCCTAAAAAATATTCCAATAATCAACCCTTAAAACATAGTACCACAATATTCTACCTCTAGTTATCTTCAGTCCTATAAGATGAATGCCTCCAAATACTTATATCAATTTACTACTGCACGGAATGCTTTTTAAAACCTTGTACTGCATGTTTACTGAATAGAAATCTTAAATTATCTAGAGTATATCGATCAATACAATTAAGTTAAGTGTAATGCAAAACACTAAATTAATGACTCATAAACAGATTGACACATGGATTTTTAACATGGAAACCCTGTTAAGGGAAAAACCACTTGGGACAAGTAACCCAAAATTTTCACTCTTCTAAAGTGAGGTCAGTGAATTCCAACCTTGTTAAAGGTTACAAACACACTGTTAGGTGCAACCTTGTTAGAGGATTTAAAAGTTTGGTCTGACACTTGATATCAGGCATCTCTATGCTACCATCTTTGATCAAACACTCACTTGACCTATCAATTGGTATCTAGTATCTCATGCTATCTTCATGATCAAAATTTTTGATACTCCTTGGGATGTATCTCAATATAGAAAGGATTTTTAATTCTTCTTAGTTAAGAGACTTTCTAAATCAATGGTTAAATTGAAACATTATGATCCGTTCACATATACAACTTATACTTGCAGATTTTTATATCTATTGTAATCTCACAAAACTATTCTAATCAATATAACTATGTTTATACCTTTTCTCCACTTTGATTCTACTCGGTGACGTTATTCTTTGTTGCTCAGTGTCTGTGAAAAACTTTAGCTCTTTCCTCAGCTTGTTGATCAGGACTGTATGAAGTTTCTCTTCATCAGTTTCTCTTCAGCGTCCTCTTTTCATTAATTCACCCACACCAATTCATAATGAATTGAGTTGTCTCTTTATAGACATGATATCACCATTGTTAGGTTCTTGATCTTCTTATTCTTGGCATGATCCATAATTATTGCCAGTTAGATTTAAAGCAAAACTCCTATTTTATCTCGCTAAGATCTTCTTGCCAACTAGACAAAATAACTTTAAATCAATTACTTATCTCTGGCTTATCTTTTCGATGAAAACAAAGACTACCAGCTAACTCTATATTTAGCTCTTCTAGCTAGATATTTTTTCATTTTTGAACTCAAGTTAATTTTAGTGTTTAACTCTTTGATAGCGTCCGTCAACACTCCATTTATCCTTGGGCTTCTCCATCGGTTTACACTATGTTTCTAGCCGTCGGGTATGCTTGTGATTCTACTCATCGGTAATGCTTGTTAGTGTTCTTTCTTAGGCATCACTATGACTTGACTGTCAGTGATCTCTATCCATCGGGTTTCACTGATCGTCAATGTTTGTAGTCACAATGTGAATACTTGTCTTTTATGCATTACAGAAAGTATAATATTTATCTCTATGATTCTCTGAAGTCTTTGACACTTTGATTATAAGCGATTAGATTATATCAAGTTGACATCAATGGAAATACAATCCATTAACTAATTTAATGTCTTGCTTTATCCTTCTGCATTTCAGTGATCAACTTAACATCTTCAAACAATTAATCAGTTACATGTCATCACTTGATAGGAGATAGGGTAAGTGGATGGAGGCATATAAGGACCCAATATAGATGGAAAGTTTGACAGTTTTAGCTTTGGGATATAGGGACCAAGGATGGATTTGGAGGATGGATAAGGATGATTCTTATGTTTGAATGGAAGGATATAAGGTGTGGAAGGGATATCAAAATCTTTAGAGTGAGCTGCATTGTTGAGACTCTCATCTTTATGATTTATCCTTATATAAATAGGAGCATGAGTAGCTTGTATAGGAGAAATTTTGATAGGAGCAACTGAAGCTTGAGGGGATTTATTGTTATGCAAGGGATTTTAAGGAATGATGGTTTCTAGAGGTGGATATGGAGGAATATGACAAGGGGATGATGGGATGCTCTGATCTTGAAAAGGATCTTTAGATGGTTTAGAGAGGGTACCTTTCTCTTATTTTTCAATAAGCTCATTAGAGATGGTGGAAAGGATATCTTGATATTGCTTGGGAGATTGAGGGATATATTTCTTGAAGAAATGGAAGGGGATGAGAGGATCATCATGAGACTCTTGAGATGTGTGACTTTGGTCAACTGTTGGGTAAGGATGAATGGTATCTTGATCTTGATCATTACATATATTAGTTTCTTCAAAATTTGGATTTCCCTATTGACATGGAGCCACTTCTAAGGACAAGGTAGGAGTTTTGATCTGCATAGGGGATTCTTGACAGGCTGATGGATTATCCTTTGGAATAGGCATGAAAAGCATTGAAGCACATGGATTCTTTGGGTCTATGCTCTTTGAATCTTGAGAAGGACTTGTAGTCATATGAGGATTAGCTTGGATCTCTTTTAGAGGTAGTCCCTAAGGGTAGACATAGTCATCATTAAGCTCAGTTATTGATAGAGATGGTGAAGCTTTAGGAGATGGAGGAATGGTGGAAGAAGTAGATGTGATATGGGAACCATTTCTAGATATGGATTCTTGATATCAATCATGCTTGAGATTAAATGAATCATTAGTTGATTCATTAGGATTTTCTACTTCGATTATGCCATCATCTATAAGATCTTGGATTTTATGTTTTACCTCCATGCAAGATGAATTTTTATGCTCATTATGTTGATGATATGCACAATAGGTACTTAAGAATCTTAATCCATGTGATGTGGCTTGAGGTAATGTGATGAGATTGTTCTCTAGCAGTTCTTCCAACACTGATTCATAAGATTGTCCCAAAGGAGTGAAGTCCCTCTTGCCTTTAACCCAAGTTTTTTCTTTCATGAGGTTAATAATCCCTTTGGAGGGAGACTTCATGGTGTTTTCAATAGATTTTAGGGATTTGGAGCCACTTTCTTGATCATGATCAGATAGAAAAGGATAGATTGAGCTTGATGAGGATTTATGGGATTGTGTATCCTTTTCCCCCTTTAATTCCTGGATTTTAGATTTTAACATTTCAAGTTGTTTTGATAGAGCTACCATAAGAATCTCTTCTTGCACGTTGTTAGGACCATAAGGTTTAGCCCATTTTCTTTGATACATTGTAACATTGGGTTGATTCTCTTGCATATAAGATTGAAGAGGAGGTATGATGAATCGATTGATTGACTGTTAGGTGTGAAGTGATATCTAAAGTGATGATTAAGTCCAAGACCAAAGGACAAAGGAGATAATTTCCAACTGAGAGAGACAAGCAATGACTCTGATCTTGAGTCAAGGTTAATGAACTTGCTCTCACAACTTAGGATAACGACACCACAAACAAAGAAAGATAAGATAACAAGTTACTTGGACTACCACAGCAAAATTAGATTTCGAAACAACATGTCAGACTCTCAACAGATTGCATTCAAAGAGAGACTAGTGTTGATGTTGGTGATAACATAGATTTGGTGAAAATTTTGACATAAATTTCACAATAAAAGAGAAATTCAGACAACAAGTTGATAGATTTCCATATTTTGATAGCAGATACAGAAACTTTGGACAAGAGTTGACAGTTAACACCGAGAGTGCAAATTTTCAATCGTTGATCATTTTTATGTTTGATTTAATGTTTTGATGTTTGTGTTGATGTTTCACTCATGAAAGACACATCAAAAAGCCCTTACCTATTCAAGCACATCAAGAAAACCCTATTCTTAGGTGGTGAGAAATGGACAATACTTGTTTGAATCCTCTTACAATAAAATACCCATTCAAGTTGGACTGTTAGAGCTTGGCAGCACTAGCTCCCCTCCATGACACACACTTCTCGGGCCTACCAAGCTTCAAATTTCTCAAGATCCAAGGATCCTGATAAATTTATTGTCTCAACAAGAGGGGTACATGAGAGGTTTCTTAGGCATGGGCGTCTCACAATGCCTATATCAATGAGTAGAAAACAATTTTTGCCACTATATAAAAAAGGTTTTAGTAAGGGTCTTTTTTTAAGTGTATCCTCAGTGTCCATGCAAACATGATTCAAGCTGCTAACCCCACAGAGCACCTTAGCACAAGTAGTACATGATATGTGATTGAGACCTAGAGGCCCTACTTTGTGTTAGGCAAGAGTCAAGTATAAGCTCAAATTCCACTTATCTTCTGAGGTTTTTGCCTCGAGGAAGCATTTTTATTATAGTGAGTCAAAGAAGCTTGGTGTTAGCTTGTTCTCAGTTGGTTTGTTCTCCAAGGGTGACTACTTTTCCCACTTGGACAGGCCCTCTAAAGTTGTGAATCTCAAACGATGAATGACAATAAATGTTTCTGGATTTATCATCATCCCAAAAGGGTGAGAGCATAGTTTCCTGACATTATTGTCATCCCTATAACACTAGACAGAAGTTCATTTTAAAAATTATTTCATGTGCATTCCTATTTTAATAAAACAAAAACAATATGCAATCACAATGTTTAGCTAACTATTGATCAAGGCAACCTACAAGATGATTCATTAGTATTATGTATTTTAGTCTTCTTTTTCAATGTCCTGCAAACCATACTTAGGCTGAAACCAATAAGATAATCAGGAGAACAACCAAACCCAAAACTCGTCAGTGTTAGAAAATCCAAAAAATTAGAAAACTGATTGTATATTCAGAAACTAGATGAGAAATTATTCACTTTTTAAAAAAGCACTCAAAAATGTTACCATATGCTCCTGTATGAAGCTCTGAAAGTTGCAAAACACTGGATTAGGTAGGTATAGTCAGAAAAAAGTGTAATTTTTGAGAAATCCAATGAGAACAAACAAAAAATAACTCCACCACAGTGATCTTTGGGAAAATCTACCCCAAATAAAAAACAAATGCTCAAAAAAAGGAGTTAATACAAGCAAGATATGACACTTTAAAGTTAGGCTACCAAATCAAAACTGCTAATGGTGAAGGCAAAGATTTTCAAAATGCTACTAACATCATAATTTTCTGCATTTAAATTTGATGGTTTGGTGGTTTTTACAGAAAGCCAATAACCCTGATGTTTGATAGCTAGATGGGTGTCAAATTTAACATCATAAAATTTGTTGTGTGAGAAAATATATATATA
>MU223461.1:3080679-3098418 GCA_018584345.1 Thuja plicata | reverse complement strand
GAGTGGTGGGTGTAAGGGGATGAAGCGGCATGAGAGGGAGGAAGAAGCAGGTCAGCATCGCGGATGAGGGGTTGTGGGTTTGAAAGAAGCTGTAGAGGAGGATGGTGGCATGAAGAAAGAAGTGTGGTGAAGGTGGAGAGAGGCAAAAGGTTTGGGAGATGGCGCAAGGAGGGGTGGAGGGATGGTGTTTGGCATCGTAGCAGGAGATTGTTGAAGGCTGCATGGTGGGAGAAAAGGTGAGTGGGAGGGGTTTAGAGCTGCAGCGCGGCACCCTAGCGTGGAGGTGTTGGGATTAATGGGAAGTGGTATTGAGAGGGGAGGGGTGAATCAGTACCTCTAAAACTTTTAATAATTTTCACCTTTCATCATTAGTAATCATTCTTTACTTTATTACCGACCATATCTAATGTTCTTTCTTATGCATATAGTATTAATTCATAATCTTTAATTGTTTGCAACATTCATAGAAACATTCATGAAAGTAATAAACACATAACACAAGATTTGATATCATAGAAAACTCCTGTTAGGAAGTAAAAACTGTGGTGAGGATGGCACCCACAAAAATTCACTATCTACAGAATGGAAGGGAGTGGTAAAGGCTTACAATTGATCACTTCTGATGATCTACCCTGTTAGGAGTATTAAAGTGGAGACCTGTGTTGGTGCTATTTCCTATTTAGGGTGTGTCTTGTAAAATTTTGAGGTCCCCTGCCATTCATGTTGTCCAAAGGTTTAAACTCATGGTTAAAATTTGTTCTCATGCCATTGCAAATTCTATTCTAACCCTTGACCTAGTTGGAAAAGTTGAAAAAACCCTTGTTTCACATCTCCTAGTGTAATTTTGGTCATAAAAAACCCTAAGTGTTGAAATGTCTTCTAATTTCACGTTACCTTTTTCACTTAAGTCATGTCTCAAATGGGTTCATTTTAAAAGTGATCATGTGTATTAAAGTTGTCACTCCTAACACTGGGGTCTCACATTATTCCCAAAGTCCAAAGTCCGTTGAGTTTTTAATTAAATTCATTATATGATGGGCACTTCTGTTTTGATCTGACAGATCACTTAATGGCTTAATTTCCAAAATGCACAATATCTATCACTTAAGTGACTAAATCTGAGTGACGCATGTCCTTGGTGGGTCTGATGGTTGTAAAAGTTCTCAGCTAAACAGTGGGCAAGTTATAAAAAATTCACAGTGGACTTAATTGCTTAAAGACAAAGTGTGCACCATCTAATGGATAAGCGATTAAGCGGTGCCGACGGGTGTCCTTGGAAGCAGTGTGGGTCCTTTTGCAGACAGCATAAATCTGACTAAAGTTTGAAAAGATATAACGGCAGGCTTAATTGCTTATCTCCAAGATGCACAAAATCTATCAGTTAAGCCATTAAGTGGTGTTGACATATGGTAGTTAGTGGACCCAGATATTCAGAGCTGGCAATGATTAAAGTACAGTTAACTTTTTTTTCATCCAACATTCAGCTTAATGACTTAACTTAAAAGTAATCAAGATCTAACACTTAATAAATTAACCAGTGCTAACGCGTGTCAGGATGATGACATGTAGTCCACTAAAGGTGAAGCTGGCCATAGGATAAAGTTTGGATAAGTTTGAAAAGATCTGACGGCTCACTTGATGACTTAAGGAAAAGTTAATCAACATCTATCACTTAAGCAATTAAGCCATGATGCCACGTGTCCTAGGTGGGTCCGGCTGAGGTAATAAGGGTCTTGTATAGTGCAGTTATCATGTTAAAGGCATGCCATGTCAGAAAGAATCAACGGCCGACTTAATCACTTAGAAGGCAAACCAATCAAGATCTAATGGGTAAGCGATTAAGTCTGAGTGACACGTGGCATAAAAGGTGGGTCCAGTATAGCATGGAAGTCATGTTAATGAGGATGTAATTGTAAAAAGATTAGACGGATTGCTTAATAACTTAGAGGTAAAGTGAAATAAATCTAATGGACAAGCAATTAAGTAGTGCCGACACATGTCCTAGGTGAACAGTTGTTTCCAGGAAAAGAAGAGAACCGTCAGATGAAAGAGATGCTATTTAAAATCTACAGCCAAAATTCAAAGTTATTAAAATAAGTTTTAGTGAGCCGTTAAGCCGCAAGTTTGAAGAAGTAAAATTGATTGCAAAATGTGTGGCCACTCCAGATGAATTCAATATGAATGACTGATTTGATTGAAGCCATAAAACTGGTTAATTCAACTTGAAGCCGGAATAATTTACCAAAGTCATTCAAGCAAAAAATAGAATTACAGAGATATACAGCTCCGCGCGACAAAATTGCAGAACGGGTAAGTCTTCTATAATTCAGAAAAATTGAGGTTCCTAGTAAGATTTACAGTTCAAAAGGCTTTCAGAATTATCGTTTCAAAATATGAATTTAATCTTAGCAAAAATCCTTAGGTTCAGAATGGCCCCTAGGATTGAGCTTTCAGGAGAAGTAGATTACTAGAAGAAAAATGTTAGGGAGGATCTATTGCAACAATTAAAAGGGTCCACAGGTGATGCAACCTAGATCAAGAGAATAGTTCCATCACATCCTCATTTCAAAATAAGAGAAGGCTTGTATGACTTGGGTAGATGGGGTAAAGATGTTAAAACTAGTCTGAATGGTTTAACTTTGTTTAGAACTGTATACAACCAAAGAAATGCTCCTACCCCAGATTGTAACATATGGGACTTGGATGTAGGAAAGTTGATAGTACCCTGGGTATTCATGGATATAGATTTGTTCACTCTGATTGCCAACACTTATGAAAAAGTATCCAGGGTTGTTAGGGATACACAGGGAAATGTGTTGTTGACCGTCTCAGCTGATGAAATTAGAAGAATTTTCAAGTTGAGTGATACTTAAATACAAATGGATGATATTGACTTTGAATACTTTAAGGAAGTATACCAGACCCAGAGGGAGTATTACAGAAATGAGGCCTTGAAAGGATACTTTACCAAGATAGGGGACTTGATTGTAGTAGGGCCTAACACACCAGAACCATTTAAATTAGATTATTTCAATGGCAAAGCCAAGAAAATGTACAGTGCCCTGTGCCAGTTATTGGAGAAGGTGAAGAAGTAACAATGCATGTTCATTTAATGCTCATGGTGGTTTAGATTCTACATCCCCACCTATCAGTAGTTTTTGAATATGCCTCTTACATTTCCCAACAAATGCATGAAGGTTTGGCAGGTATCCAAGACAGCAACATACTTAAGCCAATGGGATGGTATTCCCTTATGATGCACATGTTTTTGTTTAATAATGTTGACTTCTTTGAGGAAGAGATGGACCTGACTAAGTTTCAAGGTGATGAGGATTCGCTTGTTCAGATGTGCAGTGTTGATCTATCATGGGATAGAAAAGAAGCCAGTTATGTATACTTTGACAGGGTTCTTGCCACTAGGCTTAGGTCATTATAGTCAAATCAGAATGCCAAGATCCATATAGACATGATGAGGTTTCTAAGACCCATGGAGTTTCCCCTAGAGTTAAAAATTACTCACAATTGGGGGATTTTATTTTATACCCTATTTCTATAGTGATAAGGGTTTATGGATTCAGGGGAACCCCCAATGTTCTGCCCTACAGAGTGCCTTTAAAGATTGGAATTGCAGAGGTTTTGAGACAATTGGGTGGATTAAAGGAGGAAGCCCTAATAGGAAAAATGAAGGGAAGCATTTTCCCTACTCTTACAAGAGCCCATCATTTCATTATAGTAAAGTGTGGGTGGGCACAGTTTGATAAGTATTTTGAACCTTACCACTTAGCAACATTTGTATCCAGGTGTGTAGATAATGAGGATTTTATAATGGGCATGTTTAGAAAAAGAACCAAGTGCTTAACATTAGAGAACCATTTTAATTACCCTGAGGATATTATCAGAAATTTTTTTGATCTAGGTGACCAAGAGGTCAGGAAAGAAAAATGGCTAGTGTACAAGAATTCTTTGGACTTTGTACACAATTTTGACAAGTCTTATGATCCTTTGAAGGAATTTTCCCTTGGGCCAAGAAGATTGATTCCCTAATGAATTTATTTAAGGGAATCATGTAGACCCTCAGTGAGAAGAAATAGAGGATAATGGAAGGTGAGCCAGAACAAACTCATGCCATATTGAGCAAACTTTCACAAGGAAGAGTAGTCCCACCAGAGAATTATGTGGTGTACAAGAGGAGAGGGTACACTACTATCATGCCCAAAGTTGATAAACCTTCTGAGCATAAAGGAAAGATGCCAGAAAGTACTAGTGCCTAAGAAATGCCCTCTCCCAAAAAACAAAAGGTGGAGGGAAAAGAGAAAGAGAGTGAGTTGTACTCTCCCTCCTAGTCCCCTATGCATTTTGATTACCAAGCCATTGCTGAGAAATTGGTTCAAATGAGGAACACTAGCAAAGTTTTTTTTACTACCCAAGAATTACAAGAAGGAGTGCCAGAGGCACCTAGACATACAACTACTGATCTCACAGTGGTAGAATTCACAAGTAAAGAACTAGATCCTGTAACTAAGCAGGCCAGTGAGGAGTTCTTGTCAGATGACAACTTTGTCAAAACTAGGGCCTTCATTTAGTTTCTATGGATAACTCACATTGATGAGTTCAAAAATAAATGCCAAAGGTTATAGGAAGCTCAACCAATTCATATGATATAGAAAAAGAGGTCAAGCAGGAGCTAATGTCTAAATTTGACAAAATCACCCCTGAAGAGGGTAGAGAAAGTGTTAAGAAATAGGGAGTCCTTATCCTACCTCAGTGGGACTTGGCTGATGCAATAGATTTTGATGCTATTAGAAAGGAGTAAAAACCATTGAACACTATTGAAACATCAATTGGGGCCCAGTTTAGTGAAAATCATGCAGCCCTAGCAATCTAGGCCTTAGGTACTGAGGCACAAAACCTTGTCCTTCAAACAACTAATCTAAGCCTAAGGGTGGATAAAAAGAAGAAAGAGGCTTATAATAATTTAAATTAGAAATATGAATTTGTATTGAAAGAATACAATGATGAAAGGGTTAAATCCCTGCAAAAGGATAACAGAATAGCAGTTTTGGAGGGGAGGCAGATAGTTCAAATAATGCCCCAAGTGCTAATTGCTCAGTAACCTCACCTACCCTCATCATCCAGCCCATTTGTGACTTACCCTCCATCCCCTGCACTAGTAAGCCCTACTACACAAGTGATCATTGATGCTAAGAAAGCAGAGTTAGAGGCTGAAAAGAACAGGTTGGTCATTGAAAGATCAAGGTTGGAAGAAGAAGACAAAAGGGATCTTGAGGAATCCCATACATATAAAGAGACTAAAGAATTGGTGAAGCAGAGGTGTTTTGACAAGATATACTTTAACCTCAAGAGGTGTGCTAGTGAAGTCAATCTTGCTAATCGTTATTTGATGGGAAAGAAGATTGTTAGCATAATAAGCAAGCATGATGAAGGTAAAGAGCGTTGGGGCTTAATAATTGACAGCTGGATAGGGAAGAAAGCCCATGTAAATTCATTTTATTCCACCTCAAAGGAGAATAATACTATTGATATCATCTTGACAAGGACTTACAAATTCCTTAAGTTGATGACTAATCTAGACATCAAGAAAAATGTGGTCATCAAAAAGCTATAGACCTTGAGAGGAGAATTTTCTAGAGATGGGTATGATATGTTTCCTAACATATTTAAAAAGTATGGAGACATAAAAAATGAAGCCCTTTGGCTAAGGAAGTTGAATGAATCACTCACCAATAGGAAAAACAGCATTATCACATTGGAAAACATAGGTTGGTTTGTATTAACCATTGATATTCTCAACAAGGCTAGGGCATTTTATGAATCTTGGGAATCAGAGATTGATAAGGCTAGTACTGATTGGGAGGAGTTCAATATCCAAAAGGATGAGGTTCTTAGCTTCAATTCGCCGACTGATGAGGTGTTTACCACCTGGGTAAGCAAGTATGGTATAGTGACTCCAATAATAGAAAGTAGTAATGTACGAGTGACAACAAGCACCAGTGATGCCTAGCAGTTTGAAAAAAGGAAAGTATAGGATTCTGGATCAATGAAGATAAAAAATACCAAATGATGAGTACCTAATAACTTCAAGGAAGTTGCAAGCATTCAAGTGGTCATCAGACAAAATATTATGTAACTTGTAACAAAGAGTGGTTATTCTCTCCGCCTGATATTTTGCCCTATCTGTGAGGTGTAAATTTTGTCCTATAGCTTAGTCATCTAAAGCTTGTTGCATCCTTATTTTCTAAAAGGATTCCAAGATGACTAAGGCTAGCTATAAGTAGAAAGTTGTATTATATTGTAAAGGATGGTAAAATAAAAGCTGCAAAGAAGGCTTTTGAATGGTGTTTAGTTTTCAAGTCTACGGTCAGTATAAATATATTGAAATCAGAAGGTTATTAATAAAAATACAATGGAATTTTCAGTCTCAAATTGTTGATGTCTTCTTGCATTTATTCATCTTTTGTATGTTTGATATGTAAGGCATGTTAAATGTATTAGTTGCAAGGTAACTATTTTTCTATTTGTAAGTTGCTATCAAGGATGGTTTAAATCTTACAAATAGTTCCAGGGGGTTAAGGTTAGTGCAAGAATTTGATACAGGGATATGAGAGTAAGAGGATAGTTTGTAAGGCATATTACCTGAAATCTTTTTGTATTAGATTAATTATCTTTGATGAATGTATGTTTTCATTGTGACTCTATGGCCCGATGGATTAGGCACTGGTCAAGTTCTAAATAGTAGCATTATCATCAATCAATGAAATATTGAGAATCTTTATTTTCTGTTATCAAGATATGTGGATGTTTAGCTAATTGTATTAAGAAGTACAATTAATTTTGATGATTCCTTAGAGAGAGAATCAATAGTTTAACCTTCCTAGTTCCGAGAACTTAAAAAGGAGAAAGATCATGAATCCTTGATCCACTGCTATATTCTAAGTCACTTACTGAATCTGAAGAGAGGTACACCCACCTAAGTTTGTGGAGCTCAAAGTGAAGAAGGATTATATCCTTGTTAATTAGCCTTGTTCATGTATGAATCTAAATTGGGAATTGAGGGTCAAGAATTTATTTCTATTTTAATTGATTCTACAAGAAAAAGAGCTAACAAATTGGCGACTCTACTGGGGACGTTGTAATATTCTAAGAGTCATGTTCATGAAAGAGTTTGTCCTAGAAATACTGAGAATTAGTCTATTTTTTCTCATAGTCCTAAAGGAAAGTCTATACTGTCTATCTATTAGCGCACATTGTTTGAAAGTTTTGATCCTAAAAATGATACAAATAGTGTCTTAGATAAAATGATTGGTGACTACAAAACCTTTGGTTCAATACAGTGTATCTTTTTCAAGGAAATTTGCAGAGTTGATTTGCAGTAATACGAACAGTGAAGAATCATTTTCTTAAGATTGCTAGGTGAGGAATTAGAGAGAAATCTTATTCTCTAAGTTTCATCTTGAATTATTACTAAAAGGGAAAACCTAAGTTAGGACAATATACTCAGTCTTTATATAATTGTCCTCTAAAAAGAGGTGGCGACTCTAACCTCTGTGTACTCCAGTGTTTCACATTAAACATATTAAAATATTTGTCTATTTTGTAAGATGAGTCGACAAAGAAATACAAGATCATACTTCAAAATAAATCCTAAAAAGGATGTTGGGGAGGAACTTCATATACCTCAAAGGAAATAGTGGTCCAAGAGAGGGACATCAAAGCATGATTCCCAACATGCTTCTAAAGGAAGGGTGGAAACTCCTTTTCCAGAAAGAAATTCATCTTCATCTAAAGATGCAGGACCCATGAGACCAGTTGATACTTACAGAGCTAATGCTAATTTTGATCCCTTCAGGGATGGAGAAAATACTGATATAGGTTTCTTTCCTGCAAAAGAAAATCTTGCTCCACCAGAAGAGACCTCTTCCACTGAAGCAACTTCATATGACTCTGATAAGTTGCAAGATGAGATTATGGTTTTAAACAAGAAAAATAAAGAACAAGAAAAGGAAATAGCTAAAGTAGGGAAGAAATGTGGGCAGAAAATATATGACTTACTATTGGAAAGAGAAGAACTCTTAGGTGAGACCAGAAGGAATGACCTTAAGGATAAAATCCTGAGTCAAGAAGTTAAAGGTTTGAATCCAGAATTGTTTGGTAACCTTGATGATTTAAGGAACAAAGCCCTAAATAAGATCTCAAATCTTGACAAGGATGAATTTGAGAAGGAAGGGCCTATCATCAGGCAACTATTCCCATATCAGATTGAGCATGATGCAAAGATTAAGACAAATACGAAGGAGGTTCCCAACAAAGGTAAGAAAATGCTATTGGTGTGACCATAGAGGAGCCTAAGAAAAACTTAACCATCCCTATAGGAGCATCCCAAGTTGATCTTGAGCTGGAACAAGCTAGGAAAGCCAAAGAGGACTTGGCCAAGCAACTGGAGAAGTTAGAATTAGAAGCTACTACAGCAGATATGAGGATGAAGATAGCTTTTCTACATGCTACTACTGACACTTCTATAAGAAGCTCTATGCCAGTTAATCATGGAACATAGCCACAAAAGCAATCTGCTAGCCCAATCCCAATCAATCAAGGGGATGATCCTAAGGTGCAATCTTCTGGTTTAAATTTAAATGCTATGAACTCTACCTCAAAAGCAAGTGCTCAATCCAGTGGTCCTGGCCCAAGCATTCAAGCTACCAACCTTAAGCAAAGTGTTCCCCCACCCATTCAACATCAAGAAGGAGCTACTGGACCAAGTGGTAATAATGAACTTGGAAATTTCCATAAAAGGTCTATCCACATGAACAGATATAAAGCTCTCTTTTTTGAAGGCATTCCTGGTCACCCTAATGTGATCCCCAATGAGGTAAGAGATAAAATCCCTAAGTTCACTAGAAATAATAGTGTTACTTGTGAAGAGCATCTAAAATATTTTAGTGACAAGATAACTGACTTTGAGATTGAAAATGAGGATGTTATTATGAAGCTTTTTGTTCAGTCATTAATAGAAGATGCTAGGGATTGGTTCAAAAATCTACCAAATGATAGTATTGCTTCCTGGGATGAATTTGTAAAGTCTTTTAGGGAACAGTATAGAGAACATGTAAATTTTGGATACATTTTAAATGAATTCAATAACATTAAAAAGTTCACAAATGAAAGTATGGCTGATTTTAACAATAGATTTCAGAAGGCCATGAATAAACTTTTCCAAGTCTTAAGGTTAGATGAAGAAGTATGCCTTACCACTTATATTAATGTTGCTGATGGAAAAATGTCCTATCTACTCAGAGATAAAAACCCTACAACCTTAAGGGATGCTTATAAAATAGCAATTGACATTGAGAGTAATAGGAGAGCATCAGGGAAATTGGGGAAGAGGGAAGACAATAAACTTTGGAAGGAGAAGGGGTCAACTAATAAAAATGTCAAAGAAGATGATGCAGTGGATAAATTTGTGAGTGTAGTGAAAGACCTTGCTGCCAAAATGGATAAAAATCATAGAGGAGGGTACCGTGATAATAAGTATACTAACCATATATTTGAAAAACAACCTAACCTGAGAGACTACCCTTACAAGACTAATTTGAATAATGGAAAACCAGTCCTTGATGGACAAGATAACCCAAAAGCACAGGAAACCCCAGATCCCCTAAAAAGGAACAGTGCCAACTATGTTGAGAACACTCCCTGGTGTGATGCTTGTAATATGCCACACTCTTCCTATCAATGTGTAGTAGCTTAGGATTTGTTTGATCAAATAGAAGAAAGAGAACAAGAGGGCCATGTGATCAACATGTTCACAGTAAAGAAACCATATCCATGGTTTTCTGATACTGCATCACCTTCTGATAATTTTTTTTTCAAAATTTAATTCTTGCTTTGAAAGTCAATTACAAAATCCATCCTTTCAAAGTGATCAGATTGACATTATTTCACAAGCAACTATAAATACAGTGGGAAGTGATAACTCACATTATCATTTCAAAACTCCTACTGATGAAGAAAAGAGGTCTTTGACTATTGCAGCAATTAACCAAGAAATAAATTCATACAACCTAAGAAATAGAATAGTACAACCCACTCAAGGCAAGTTTGCCCCTATCTATGTTAGAAAAGATCCACCTCAAGTTATTGAGGATTATCATACTAAGGAAGATAATAATGATAAGTGTGGGAAACAAGAAGGACCTTCTTCTGATCATGCTGGAGGGGAAATATCAAAAGAGGAACTAGTACCCAATGAGAAGTCCAAGAAAGTGAAAAGGATGACTGATATGTCTTCTGAATTGCCCCTTTTTGACATGAAACATGCTCTGACCCAAATGAAAGTCTTAGTCCCACACATGGAAATGTTGAAAATAAAAGACCACAAAGAAGCTGCTTTGGCACTTTTAAAAGGGATAGATGATGTATCTGTTCCCAACCAAGAGTAAATACCTTTAATGCTAAATGATATTAGAAAAGATAGTCCACTAGTGAAAGGAAAGGAAAAAAGCAAAGAATTTTCTAATATCTATATTGGAAACATAATTACCCAAGAACCATTATCTGTTGACTCATTTTAGTTCACCTTAATGGTTAATATTTTCTTGGTAAAAAACTACATGATTGACTTTGGAGCTACAACAGATGTGATGTCTTATCATGTTATGAAGGAATTAGGCCTCCAGGTCACTAGATCTTCTGGAAGTTGTTATGCTATGGACAAAAGGGAAGTTCCTGTGATAGGAACACTGAAAGACATTGAGGTGAAAATTGTTTCTTTCCCTAAAGCAACCTACAGAATGGATATAGTGGTAGTGGACACTAAACCATATTATGGTATGCTTCTGTCAAGGCAGTGGGAAGCAGTAGTAGGTGGAAAAATGTAGTTAGATTTGTCCTATGCAACTATCCCTGTGACTGGACATGAGGTCAAGTTCTACAGAGAACCCTGGTCATCTGTCATGGTGGAGGTGGTTCCACTTGACCAATTGAATTGTTATGTGAATGTTGATATGGAGAATTAAATTGTTGAGGAAGTCAAGCCACAGTTAAACAACACTGACCCAATTGTGGATGAATTGTTGTTGCAACAAAATGGACTATGGAAAATTTACTTTGATGGAGGATGCTCAAAGGAAGGATCTAGAGTAGGAGTTTTGTTTATTTCCCCATCAAGTATCACTTTCAAGTACTCTTTCTTACTAAATTTTCAATGCACAAACAATAATGTCGAGTATGAAGCCTTGATCTTGGGAATGGATATTTCTATCAAGCATGGTATTAAGTGTTTAAAAGTTCATGGAGATTCCTAGTTAATTATATCTCAGATTAGGGGGCATTATACTACTAAAGATGACAGGTTAAAATTGTATAAGTATGCTGTCTGGGATAGAATAGAATTCTTTGATGCTTTCAATATCCTATGGATAGAGAGATCCAACAACATAATGGCAGATTTCTTGGCAAATTTTGCCCTGAAAAATAATGATGCCACTATTACTGGTATGTCTGTGGTTGAAATAAAAAGTAGGCCCGCAATTCCTGATAATATTTATAATTGGAAAGTATTTGAGGATGATGATGATATTCTTAGGTTTATCCAGTGTGTAGACCAAAATTATGGTCAGAAGATTGATTGTGAATCTCTAGTATCAATTATGGATAATAAGGAGTATATCTTTGATCAGGAGGTCATCCAATTGGATAATAATCACATTTCCAAGGGGTTGGTTGAATTGGAAGGCATGTTTAGCATAAATGACAATTATATGACTCAGAAGTCCAATGCCAAGGTGGGAGATTCAGAGGAAGTTAACTTGGGATCTGAAACATCTCCCCAATTAGTCTACATTGGTGAAAAAATTGGACAACAATGTGAGCCAAAATTTGATAAAATTGCTGAAGAAATATAAACATGTATTTGCATGGTCCTATGAGGATTTGAAAGCTTATAGAAAAGACTTATTTCAGCATGATATCCCTTTGAAAGAAAGTATAAAACCATTCAGACAAAAAAAAAGGCCCATTAATCCCCTACTGGCTACCAAAATGTAGGCAGAATTGATGAAACTAAGAGATGCAGGTATAATTAAGCCAATAAGAAATTCATCATGGGTCTCTAACTTAGTCCCTGTAAGAAACAAAAATGGGGACATAAGATTGTGTGTTTATTTTAGAAATCTGAATGTGGCCTCAGTAAAGGATAATTATGGAAGCTATGCTGCATAAAGTCACTGGATGTGACTTATTGTCTATGATGGATGGTTTTTCAGGGTACAATCAAGTGCTGGTTAAAGAATCTGAACAATTCAAAACAACATTTACTACTCCTTGGGTAACTTATGTGTATGCTCGTATGCCATTTGGGTTGAAAAACACTGGTGAAAATTTTCAAAGGGCTATGTATGTAGCTTTCAAAGACCTTATAGATTCTCTAATGGTAGTGTACCAAGATGATTTGACAGCTTCCTCAAAAAGAGCAGAGGATAATTGTAGTCACTTGCAAAAGGTGATGATAAAAGCACTAGAATATGGGGTGTTTTTAAACCCAAAAAAGTGTTACTTTGTTGTTACTGAGGGAAAGCTCCTGGGACACATAGTATCAAAAGAGGGGGTAAGGATAGATCCTGAAAGGGTTAAAGCCATCCAAAAGGTACCTTCTCCTAATAACTTAAAAGGTATATAATCATTTCTAGGGAAAATTAATTTTGTTAGAAGATTTATTGCCAATTTTGCAAAACTGGTTAAACCTATTGTCAAATTGCTGAAGAAAAATGTGAAGTTTGAATGGGACAAAGAGGCACAGTCAGCTTTTGAAAAAATAAAAAAAATCTATTCAGGAAGCACCGGTTTCAGTATCCCCTAATTACACCAAGCCCTTTTCCTTGTTTACATTTGATTCCTTCCACACTATTGCAGCAGTCCTCTTGCAAAAGGATGGTGAAGGATTTGAACACCCCATTACATTTTTTAGCAAGTCATTACAGTTTGCTAAGTTAAATTATCAATTGATGGAGAAACAAGCTTATGCTCTGGTAAAAGAAGTCAAGGCTTTCAGGCCATATTTGGTTTGTGATAAATTAAATTCTTATGTTCCTCATGTTTCTGTCAAGGACATATTTGTTCAGAATGAAGTAACAGGAAAAAGATGCAAATGGATAAACAAAATTCAAGAGTTTGATTTAGACATCCATATCATTAATTTGGTGAGGCGATTAGGATTGGATAAGTTGATGATAGAAGAAAATTTGGATTTGGTCCAAGTTAACAGTGTTGATGCAAATGAGAATTGCTTGACAAGTATTGAAATGCAACCCTGGTGTGCCAATATTGTATATTTTTTGAAAAATGCTAGATGTCTAGATAACTTGTATAACAACCAAAGGAGGAGTTTGAGATTACTATCTCAAAAATATGTTTTGTTGCATGGTGATTTGTTTTGGAAAAACAAAGATGGGATCCTGTTATTATGTCTTGACAAAGGTTAATCAGAGAAGGTATTGAAGGAAATACATGCTGTAATATGTGGAGAGCACTATTCTGCTAGACCAACAGCTGATAAAATTTTGAGAGTTGGATACTATTGGCCTTATTTGTTTCAAGATGCTTACACTTTTGTCAAGAAATGTGAGCCATGCCAAAGATTCTCAAGCAAGATGAATTATTCGGGAGCATTATTGTCAAACCCTATAGTAGCAGAGGCTCCCTTTGCTATGTGGGGAATGGACTTCATAGGAGAGTTTGCTAAGAAATCAAGTGGGGGGCATAGTTTGATTTTTCTGGTAACTGATTATTTTACAAAATGGGTAGAGGCAATCCCAACTAAGAGAGAAACAAGCACTATGGTTATTGACTTTCTGATGGATAATGTGATTACAAGATTTGGTTTTCCCCTCAAGTTGGTAATGGATAATGCCATGTGCTTCAGGTCTGAAGAATTTTACTAATTTTTTCTTTGATATGGGAATCGTTATGTCCTATTGATCCCCATACCTCCCTCAAGCCAATGGTTAGGCAAAATCTAGTAACAAGAATATCATACAAATTTTAAAAAAGACATTAGAAAGAAATAAAAGAGCTTGGCATGTAAAATTGAAACTTTCCCTTTGGGCTGATAGGATTATTGTCAAGAAGGCCACTCAAAAATCTCCTTTTGAATTGGTTTATGGTATTCAAACAAGAATGCTTGTCAATAATTTGCTCCCAATCTATAAATTTATTCAAGATGAAGAAATGGAAATCTTTGAACCTATGGAAGAAAGAATGGTTTGGTTGGTAGAATTGGATGAAATAAGGAGAGAAAGCCAAAGAGAAAATATCAAATTGCAACAAAAAATGAAGTATCTTTTTGACAGAAGGGCAGATGAAAGAAAGTTTCAGCCTGGTGATTTTGTATTACAGTGGAATACCAGGGCTGAAGACAAAGGCAAACACAAAAAGTTTGAGTCTTTATGGATAGGGCCTTTTGTCATATCCAGAATTTTTGGAAAAGATTCATATTTACTCAAGAATTTGGATGATGAAGAAAAGGACTTGCCAGTGCATGGACAATTCCTGAAAATTTTCTTCAATTAGATCTTTTAATTCCATCCATAGTAGTATGTATTATATGTACAACTGTGTTTGCTTTCTATCATGTGTTTGTTTTCGGTAACAGGTTAGTCTAGTTTGTGGTCTACCTCCCCAGAGATCTGTGGTTCTTGTTATAACTTGGTGTTTAAGAATCCTTAGAGAGAGCCACTGTTGGTGCTATTTCCTGTTTAGGGTGTGTCTTGTAAAATTTTGAGGTCCCTTGCCATTCATTTTGTCCAAAGGTTTAAACTCATGGTTAAAATTTGTTCTCATGCCATTGCAAATTCTATTCTAACCCTTGACCTAGTTGAAAATGTTGGAAAACCCTTGTTTCATGTCTCCTAGTGTAATTTTGGTCATAAAAACCCTAAGCATTGAAATGTCTTCTAATTTCACATTACCTTTTTCACTTAAGTCATGTCTTGAATGGGTTCATTTTAAAAGTGGTCATGTGTATTAAAGTTGTCACTCCTAACACCGGGGTCTCACATTATTCCCAAAGTCCAAATTCTGTTGAGGTTTTAATTAAATTCATTATATGACAGACACTTTTGTTTTGATCGGATAGATCACTTAATGGCTTAATTTCCAAAATGCATGACATATATCACTTAAGCGACTAAGTCAGAGTGATGTGTGTCCTTGGTGGGTCCGACGGTCATAAAAGTTCTCAGCTAAATAGTGGGCAAGTTATAAAAAATTGACGGTGAACTTAATCGCTTAAAGGAAAAGTGTGCACCATCTAATGGATAAGGGATTAAGCAGTGTCGACACGTGTCCTTAGAAGCAGTGTGGGTCCTATCAAAAACAACATAAAGGTGACTAAAGTTTGAAAATATCTAACGATGGGCTTAATTTCTTATCTCCATGATGCATAACATCTATCAGTTGAGAAATTAAGTGGTGTTGACATCTGGCAGTTAATGGACCCAGATATTCAGAGCTAGTGATGATTAAAGTACAGTTAACTTGTTTTTCATCCGAAGGTTAGCTTAATGGCTTAACTTCAAAGTAATCAAGATCTAACGCTTAAGCGATTAAGCAGTACTGACGCATGTTAGGATGATGACATGTAGTCCACTAAAGGTGAAGTTGGCCGCAGGATAAAGTTTGGAGAAGTTTGAAAAGATCTGACGGCTCACTTGATGACTTAAGGAAAATTTAATTGACATCTATGGCTTAAGTGATTAAGCCATGATGCCATGTGTCCTAGGTGGGTCTGGCTGAGGTCATAAGGGTCCTATACAGTGCAGTTATCATGTTAAAGGCATGGTATGTTAGAAAGAATCAACAGCCAACTGAATCGCTTAGAAGCAAACCGATCAAGATCTAATGGGTAAGAGATTAAGTCTGAGCGACGCGTGGCATAAAAGGGGGGTCCAGCACAGCGCGGAATTCATGTTAATGAGGATGCAAGTGTAAAAATATTGGATGGTTCACTTAATCACTTAGAGGTAAAGTGAACAAAATCTAATGGACAAGAGATTAAGTGGTGTCGACACGTGTCCTGGGTGAACAGTTGTTTCTGGGAAAAGAAGAGAACCGTCAGATGAAAGAGATGTTGTTTAAAATCTACAACCAAAATTCAAAGTTATTAAAATAAGTTTCAGTGAGTCACTAAGCCATGAGTTTGAAGTAGTAAAATTGATTTTAGAATGTATGGCCACTCCAGTCGAATTCAATACAAATGACTAATTTGATTGAAGCCGTAAAACTAGTTAATTCGAATTGAAGCCACAATAATTTACCAAAGTCATTCAAGCAAAGAAAAGAATTGCAAAGATATTCAGCTCCTAGTGACAAAATTGCAGAACGGGTAAGTCTTCTCTAATTCAGAAAAATTTAGGTTCCTAGTAAGATTTGCAGTTCAACAGGCTTTCAGAATTATCATTTCAAAATCCTAATTTCATCTTAGCAAAAAGCCTTAGGTTCATAATGTCCCCTAGGATTGAGCTTTCAGGAGAAGTAGATTACCAGAAGAGAAATGTTAGGGAGGATCTATTGCAACAATTAAAAGGGTCCATAGGTGATGCAACCCAGAACAAGAGAATAGTTCCATCACATCCCTGTTCAAAATAGGAGAAGGCTTGTATGACTCAGGTAGATGGGCTAAAGATGTTAAAACTAGTCTAAATGGTTTAACTCTATTTAGAACTGCATACAGCCAAAGAAACGCTCCTATCCCAGATTGTAACATATGGGACTTGGATGTAGGAAAGTTGATAGAACCTGGGGTCTTCATGGATACATATTTGTTCACTCTGATTTCCAACACTTATGACAAAGTATCCTGGATTGTTAGGGATACACAGGGAAATGTGTTGTTGACTGTCTCAGCTAATGAAAATAGAAGAATTTTCAAGTTGAGTGATACTTCAATACAAATGGATGATATTGACTTTGAATACTTTAAGGAAGTATACCAGACCTAGAGGGAGTATTACAGAAATGAGGCCTTGAAAGGATACTTTACCAAGATAGGGGACTTGATTGTAGTAAGGCCTAACACATCAAAACTGTATAAATTGGATTATTTCAATTACAAAGCCAAGAAAATGTATATTGCCCTATGCCAGATTCTAGGAGAAGATAAAGAAGTAACAATGCATGTTCATATAATGCTCATGGTGGTTCAGATTCTACATCCCCACCTATCATTAGTTTTTTACTATGCCTCTTACATTGCCCAATAAATGCATGAAGGTTTGGCAGGTATCCAAGACAGCAACATACTTAAGCCAATGGGATGGTATTCCCTTATGATGCACATGTTTTTGTTTAATAATGTTGACTTCTTTGAGGAAGAGATGGACCTGACTAAGTTCCAAGGTGATGAGGATTTTCCTGTTCAGATGTGGAGTGTTGATCTATCATGGGATAGAAAAGAAGCCATTTATGTATACTTTAACATGGTTTTTTGCCACTAGGCTTAGGACATTATTGGTGCAGGAGCACCCTTGAGATGCCATCAAATATGGTGGTCTCTTGTCTTTTTGGTGTGTTAGTGTGTGTAAGACCCTCTAGTAGGGCATTGTAAATACATAAGGTCATGTTGACCAAGAGTAGTTTAGATAGGTTTCTTTTTATGCTTCATTTTGGTTAGTTTAGCTCTTTTTGGCTCTTGTTTAGTGGACTGTCCTTGATGATGTCATCAATGGG
>MU223461.1:3059802-3079393 GCA_018584345.1 Thuja plicata | reverse complement strand
ACAAGAATGGTGTTTTTTTAACATGATAGTTAGTTTCCTTGGTTGAAGAGGAAGAACTGATTCTTCAAGGTGTTGGAGGGTGGATTGAGGAAGCCCTAGAGGTCCTAAGAGAGACCTATTAACAGTTCCAAGCAAACTCAGAAGGTTACCAAGGAGGCTCCCTATCAATTATTGTGCAATCAGAATACTAGGATCCATATAGACATGATGAGGTTGCTAAGACCCATGGAGTTTTCCCCAGAGTTAAAAAGTTCTCACAATTGGGGGGATTTGATTTTATACCCTATTTATACAGTGATAAGGGTATATGAATTTAGGGGAACCCCCAATGTCTGCCCTACAGAGTGCCTTTAAAGATTGGAATTGCAGAGGTTTCAAGACAATTGGGTGGATTACAGGAGGACTCCCTAACATGTAAAATGAAGGAAAGCATTTTCCCCACTCTTACAAGAGCCCATCATAGCATTATAGTAAAGGGTGGGTGGGCACTGTTTGATTAGTATTTTGAACCTTACCACTTAGCAACATCTATATCCAGGTGTGCAGATAATGAGGATTTTATAATGGGCATGTTCAGAAAAAGAACCAAGTGCTTAACATTAGAGCACCAGTTTAATTATCCTGAGGATATTATCAGAAATGTTTTTGATCTAGGTGACCAGGAGGTCAAGAAATAAAAATGGCTGGTGTACAAGAAGTCTTTGGACTTTGTACACAATTTTGATGAGTCTTATGATCCTTTGAAGGAATTTTTCCCTTGGGCCAAGAAGATTGAGTCCCTAATGACTTTATTCAAGGGAATCATGCAAACCCTCAGTGAGAAGAAATAGAGGATAATGGAAGCTGAGCTAGAAAAATCTCATCCCATCTTGAGCAAACTTTCACAAGGAAGAGTAGTCCTACCAGAGAATTATGTGGTGTACAAGAGGAGAGGGTACGCTACTATCATGCCCAAAGTTGATAAACCTTCTGAGCATAAAGGAAAGAGGCCAGCAAGTACTAGTGCCCAAGAAATGCCCTCTCCCAAAAAAAAAAAGGTGGAGGGAAAAGAGCAAGAGAGTGAGTTGTACTCTCCCTCCCACTCCCCTATGCATTTTGATGACCAAGCCATTGGAGAGAAATTGGTTCAAATGAGGAACACTAGGAAAGTTTTTGTTACTGCCCAAGAATTATAAGGAGTGCTAGAGGCACCTAGACATACAACTGCTAATCTCACAGTGGCAGAATTCACAGGTAAAGAACTAGATCATGTAACTAAGAAGGCCAGTGAGGAGTTCTTGTCAAATGACAACTTTGTCAAAACTAGGCCCTTCATTCATTTTCTGTGGAGAACTCACATTGATGAGTCCAAAAATAAATTCCAGAGGTTTTAGGAAGCTCAACCAAATCATGCTAAACATGATATAGAAAAAGAGGTTAAGCAAGAGATAATGTCTAAATTTGACAAAATCACCCCTGAAGAGGGTAGAGGATTGGTCAAGAAACATGGATTCCTTATCCTACCTCAGTGGGACTTGGGTGATGCATTAGTTTTTGATGCTATTAGAAAGGAGTCAAAACCATTAAGCACTACTGGAACATCAATTAGGACCCAGTTTAGTGAAAATCATGCAGCCCTAGTAATCTCGGCCTTGAAGAAGAAGGACAAAAGAAGAGTGAAATAAGATGATAAAATTGAGGATGCAGGAAGCCTCATTGTAAAAAGAGTTTCTGATACCTCAGGTACTAAGGCAACAAAACCTTGTCCTTCAAATAGCTAATCTGAGCCCGAGGGTGGCTGAAAAGGAGAAAGAGGCTTATAATAGCCTAAATCATAAATATGAATTAGTATTGAAAGCATACAATGATGAAAGGGTTAAATCCCTACAAAAGGATAACAAAATAGTAGTTTTGGAGAAGAGGCAGATAGTTCAAATAATGCTGCAAGTCATGATTTCTCAGGAACTTCACACACCCTCATCATCCATCCCATTTTTGACTTACCCTTCATCCCTTGCACTAGTAATCCCTACTACACAAGTGATCATTGATGCTAAGAAAGCAGAGATAGAGGCTGAAAAGAATAGGTTGGTCATCGAAAGATCAAGGTTGGAAGAAGAAGACAAAAGGGATCTTGAGGAATCCATTGCATATAAAGAGGCTGAAGAATTGGTGAAGCAGAGGCATTCTGATAAGATATACTTTAACCTCAAGAGGTGTGCTAGTGAAGTCAATCTTACTAATCTTTATTTGATGGGAAAGAAGATTGTCGGCATAATAAGCAAGCATGATGAAGGTAAAGAGAGTTGGGGCTTAATAATTGACAGCTGGACCGGGAAGAAAGCCCATGTAAATTCATTTTATTCCACCTCAAAGGAAAATAATAATATTGATATCATCTTGATAAGGACTTACAAATTCCTAAAGTTGATGACTGACCTGGACATCAAGAAAAATGTGGTCATCAAAAAGATAGAGACCTTGAGAGGAGAATGTTCTAGAGATGGGTATGATATGTTTCCTAACATGTTCAAAAAGGATGGAGACATAAAAAATGAAGCCATGTGGCTAAGGTAGTTGAATGAAGCACTAACCAATAGGACAAACAACATTATCACATTGGAAAACACAGGTTGGTTTGTATTAACCATTGACATTCTCAACAAGGCCAAGGAATTTTTTGAATCTTGGGAATCAGAGATTGAGAAGGCTAGTACTGATTGGGAGGATTTCAATAGCCAAAAGGATGAGGTTCTTAGCTTCATTTGGCTGAATGATGAGGTGTTTACCACCTGGGTAAGAAAGTATGGTATAGTCACTCCAATAACAAAAAGTAGTAATGTAGGAGTGACAGCAAGCACCAGTGATGCCTAGCAGTTTGAACAAAGGAAAGTACAAGATTCAGCATCAATGAAGATAACAAATCCCAGATGATGAGGACCTAAAAAATTCAAGGCAGTTGCAAGAATTCAAGTGGTCATCAGACAAAATATTATGTAACTTGTAACAAAGAGTAGTTATTCTCTCCGCCTGATATTTTGTCCTATCTGTGAGGTGTAAATTTTGTCCTATAGCTTAGTCATCCGAAGCTTGTTGCATCCTTATTTTATAAAAGTATTCCAAGATGACAAAGGCTAGCTATAAGTAGCAAGTTGTATTATATTGTAAAGGATGGTAAAATAAAAATTGCAAAGAAGGCTTTTGAATGGTGTTTAGTTTTTCAAGCCTACAGTCAGTCTGAATGTATTGAAATCAGAAGGTTATTAATAAAAATACAATGGAATTTCCAGTCTCAAATTATTGATGTCTTCTTGCATTTTATTCAGCTTTTGTATGTCTTCTATGTAAGGCATGTTAAATGTATCAGTTGGAAGGTAACTATATTGCTATTTGTAAGGTGCTATCAAGGATGGTTTAAATCTTACAGATAGTTCCAGGGGGTTAGGGTTTGTGCAATAATTTGATACAGGGATATGAGAGTAAGAGGATAGTTTGTAAGGCATATTATCTGGAATCCTGTTGTATTAGATTAATTATCTTTGATGAATTTATGTTTTCATTGTGACTCTATGGATCGATGGATTAGGCACTGGTCAAGTTCTAAATAGTAGTATTATCATCAATCAATCAAATATTGAGAATCTTTATTTTCTATTGTCAATATATGTGGATGTTTAGCTAATTGTATTAAGAAGTACAATTTATTTTGATGATTCCTTAGAGAGAGAATCAATAGGTTAACCTTCCTAGTTCCAAGAATTTAAAAACAAGAAGGATCATGAATCCTTGATCCACTGCTAGATTCTAATTCACATACTGAATCTAAAGATAGGTACACCCACCTGAGTTTGTGGAGCTCAAAGTGAAGAAGGATTATATCATTGTTAATTAGCCTTGTTCATGTATGAATCTAAATTGTGAATTTAGGGTCAAACATTTATTGCTATTTTAATTTATTATATAAGATAAATAGCTAACAACCTGTTAAGATCTACTCAGTTAAGATATTTAGCAACACTAATGAAGTGTGCACTCAATTAAGAGATTTACAATAGGACTGTTAAGTCCACCTTCCTTGAAAGGATTTCTTAAGAGTACCACACTTGTTAGAATGAGTATAATATGTTTGACCTGACTGTATGCAATCTATAATTTCTGATCACAGATCCATTAAATCTCTCATAATATGAATATCACCTATAGTGATTGATTAATACCTTTTCCTTCTCGTCGGTAGCTTGTGTTCTTATTATTGAAACTGAATTGATCCTTTTCTATCCTTCTGCATGAATTCTCTTATCTGATCCTCAGATGCTCTCAGTGGCTACAATCATAATTGAACAACATGTTCACAATAGATTGAGCATCTATTTATACAAGTATTTAACCTATTCTAGAATCACGCATTACAATGTTAACTCTTGATCCAAGGTATACAACTTGACCTTGATCATTTAGTTTGCATGTTTTAATATAGTTGAACTGATTAAAACAATAATAATTACATTGCTTTCTCCACACATAATGGATTCAAAACAAATCAAGAAGCTAAATATAAAACTTCAGTGATTTATCTAATGTGGAAAGTCAGATCCACTTTTTGTGGGATGTAATTGACTGTCGGTTCTTGATCGTCGGGTTGAACTGAAAGTTTGTCATTGTTCCTTCATTGAACTAAATGTCAAGTTCCATTCATCTGTTGGGTTCCTGTCTTTGTTTTTTCATTGGATTGCACTATTGTTACTCGTCGGGTTCCTTTGTCCTTTTTTTCATCAGGTAACACTGAATGGTGTTTGTTGGGATGCTTGGTACTTGGCAGTATCAAGTAACCTTGGCATCGGGTATTGTTGTGTCTTGTCTTTCGGTGTAGTGTAAATTGATGGTGTAGATCATGTTTTTCCTTGTATATACTAATGGAAAAATATAATGTCTTCAATCTCCCCCTTTGACATTAGTATGAAAAACTGATATGTGCATAATACTAAAGTGTTTAGTATGTACACCATATATATATCCTTATCATTATATGACTCTCCCTAACTGTATGCATCGGTATAGTATAAGTGTAATGTACATGTATACTTTCCTTTATACTATACATTCCCCTGTTCTTTGCTCTTTCAAATGACTGACTGTACAAATCATTTCATCCTTTCATTTCCCCTTTTACTGTTGACTCTACATATCATTTCCCCCTTTATTTGATACTCATGACAAAAATGTACAACTTATAAGTTGTCAAAAATATGACAAAAATGTGTAACTTAAAATTTTTCCAGAATATGTGAGTGGGCACTTCTTGATATCTTCGAGCAATTTCTCCCATTTTTCTTTTAGGAGTTCTAGTGCCATGTGCTCTAGCTCTATTCATGCATGCATATCATAAATGTTGTCTAGATAGACATTTCTAGGGTGGAAATTAGTGCTCTTGCCTCTATCATATGTTGTTGCAGTAGTGAGAGTGTTAGTAAGAGTTGTGCTTGAAGCTCATTTACCTCATCTTTGAATTTTGTCTCTGTAATCTGAATGTATTGTCTCAACTTCTATGCTTGCTTTAGCTACTCATTGTGCAATTTGATTGCCTCTTCACTATTTGTGAGACTTTGTGCACTTGTATGAAGATCAGAATCTATTTGTGCTATCTTTTAGATATACTCCTTGGTGAGTTAATCTAGCATGCATAAATTTTGTATCAAGGTTATAGCTTCTGAGATTATTGGATCTATTGTGCTAAACAGTTCAGAAAACTTTACCTTTTGCAATGCCACTTCTTGGCTTATCTTCTTAGCTAACTTGAACTCATATTTATGTTCAAGTCTATCTTCCATGTCCTTCTCAGCATCTATGTTTTTAGATGTGATTTCATCTATGAGAAACACTAATTGATCAAGCACTGGGGTTGTTTGATCAACATCTACATCAGGTACAATTTGCTGAAGTATTCCTCATGCAACTTCAAGTACCTTTGCCTCTTTGGTGGCTTTTCTCAACTTTTCTTGCATTGCTTTCCTTTCACAAAGTCATGCATAATTTGTCAATTCAGTTGGATCCAATGTCCTGGGATCACAAACTAGAATCTCAATGATTTCATCCAGAGTAACTGGATTCTTATGCTTTATTTTCTTCTTCCTTGAGATTTGTGTGGACGCAGATGTATGAACT
The DNA here is from genome assembly GCA_018584345.1 of Thuja plicata. Lineage (NCBI taxonomy): Eukaryota > Viridiplantae > Streptophyta > Pinopsida > Cupressales > Cupressaceae > Thuja > Thuja plicata. Next base: position 3,073,252 of record MU223461.1, on the reverse strand, counting down.
ACCATTTCTAGTTTGTTTGTCTTCTCTAAAGTTCTCAGTGATGGCTTTTTTGATGATTCTTCTTGTGTTTTTTGCTCGGGGTTCACCTTTCGGTTTGGTGAAGACATCTCTCCATCAACCTTGGGTGTCTCTGTAGATTTTTCTTCTATTTTTTTCTCCTGGGCATCTATCTTTGCCTCTTCACCTTTTTCTTTCTACTTGTCCTCTTCTACTTTTTGTGCTTCCTCTTTACTGTAATCAGTATATTTGTCTTTCTGATCATCGATTGTATCTTGTTTTGCAGTTGTATCCTTTGGTGCATTGGTTGTTTCCTTTGTCTCTGCATCACCCTTGTCCTCGGGTATGCTTGAATCTACTGCACTTGATTCTTCATTTCCTTCTAGTAGATTTATTGCCTTCATCAATACTGGCATGTTACTCTTCCTTCTTACTTGTGTTGCATCTAGTGTTGTATCCTGCTCATTGGTTTGATCCTGTTGAGTAGTGACATCTTCATCTTTTTGTAGTTGATCAGCAGGTTCTAGTCTTGTGATGTCAATAATTGATGTGTCTGTCCATATTTCATCAACAAAATCCATGTCTTTATTTTCTTGGGTCTCCATTTTTTGTTGCTTGATTTGATCCTTAAGAGGTATAAAAATTACATCATCTTCTTTCTGAGGATCTTTATCTAAATCATACTGAGTGACGTCTTGAATGTCAAGATCATCGATGACTTTGTCTAAGTCAATTGGCTCAGAATTATCTACATTGTCCGAAGCAATGTCCTTAGGACTTTCCTTATCTTTCTCCTCCTCTACATCAGGTGTGTCAGTGAGAAGTAATTGATTCTCATGACTTGTTAACTCTGTAGGAAGATCTAAGATTTGTCTCCATTTGGTTTTGGTCATGCTATCAAACTCTATAAATTTATCTTCTAGCACTTTGTAAGCTCTAATGTTAGCTACAAATTTTCTTGAGTGCTTCTTCATTATATCATTGATTTCTTTCATCCTTGATTCGGGAGGCATAAGTGTTACAAGTACTCTCTCCCTTGCTTCCTTTTTGGTGTGTAGAGCATATGACCATAATTGCAAAATTCTATTACCCAGCTCTTTGGGTATTTGTCTTATAAATTCTACTGGTACATATTTAAACTTGACCATTGCCCTAATTATGGCATCTTGTATCTTGTTTTGGTCTTCTGGTTCAAGTTTATCCCATTGTCTGATCTTTCTATCGGTCATTGTACTGCTAGTAGGAATTGACTCAGCAATTTCATCAATTGTTCTAGTGAGAAAACTTTTCTTACTCACATCAAGCTCATCCTCTTTAGAATCTTCAATGTCAGCTTTGGTCCTAACCATTCTTTTTCTCCTCTTTGTAGATGTTGCTTTCACAGTTTGTTTCTCTATTTTCTAATTCCTCTTATAGGTCCTCATTTGACCTCTCTTTGTGTCTTTTTTTGTTTGACTCCTTGTTCTCTATTTCTTAGTAGGAGGTGGAGGTGTATCAGACTCATTTGCCTCATAATCTTATTTTTTCTCATGTTGCTCTTCACCGATGGTACCATGTTCATCAGTTTCCTCTTTTTGTTCCTCCTCATTAACCAATAGAATCTTTTCAAGATTCTTAACCATCTTATTCTTCTTGTTGTCAGTCTTCTTGATGACTAGGCCTATTTTTATCTTTGACTTGACCTCTTCATAAGTGCCAAACCCTGGTTGTTTTCTGTCAAGGGGCTCATTTATCAATGCATCAATTGCATTGGTTGCTTGATCTATGTTGATCTCATAGTCAAGAGGTGCTAACCAAGTTGTTATTGGTACAATCTATTTTATGTGTGTAAAATCTATATCCACCATAAAACATATCTCATCCCTATGTTTTTCAATTAGTTGCTCAGGGATCCTCACTCTTTCCATCATCTTTTCCTTGAATTCAAGGAAGTATGCAACCATCATTGAATAAAAATGATCTCCTAGTGACTTAATAAGTTCACTAATTTGCAGTGTGACTGGTTTGGTAGTATCCCACTTTACTTTTCCTATTGAAGGAAAGTATTCTTAAAAGTAGAATAATATACACATGATAAGTGAACCAAACTTACATGTGTTTGTCTTTGCAGACCTAATTGTTGTCATGTTTTCATCAAGTTGTTTCAACAAGATCTCACATAGATCCATCTGTATTCCCTTTGTCACTATCTTGTAAGATGTGCTTATTGTTGTAGATGCAATGTTGTTAAGCCTACTTGCTTGGAAGATCTTGTAATCAATTACACATGCATCGAACCTCAGTTCCTCATCGGTGACAGTGTTAACCTTAAGACCTCTATTATCCCACATAGCTTTTGTGAGATTTTCAACTTCTGGCCTGGAGGGATGCTTATGTGCCTTAGGCTTGTTGGTTATTGGATAACCAGTTATAGCATGAAGGACATCCTTAGGGATTTTCTTAGGTTGATCTAACCACAACTTCTGATCATGCATTCTACTCAAAACTAACCTAATCCAGTTGGTTTTGAAAACCCTTGGGAAATATAGGGAATTAGTTATCCCTTTAACATCTAACTATTTTTTCTCTTCATTCAGGTTCCCTTCTACATCACACATCTTGTGGTAAGATTGGTCTATCTCCAGATCACCTATTTCAGCTATTTTGCAGTGAATGTAGGACCTTACGTCCTATATTAGCAAAACCCTAGGTGGAATCTTAGAAAATGTGCCAGATTCATTGGGTTTCAATGAAATCTCCGAGCATATCTTGTACTTTGGTTCCACACAAGTGTTGTTCTTTATCAGCCTAACCACATTCTTCTTATCATTCTTAATCTTTATGATTATTGAAGTAGTTGCCATCATATTTCAAATTTAGGGCTTTCTTAAAAATAATAACAAAGTTCTTTGGTGCACTCAGTACTTACTTCGATCCATGAACCTTGTGAATGATCTATTTGGAGTGTGTTGGATGGAGTCAAGGTTGCTATGCTATCTGATCTCTTATCACTCTATTTTTGCTCTAATTTTTCTCTTCAAATCACGTGTGAGAAATGAAGTGCTCATGTTGAGTATTTATAGACTTTTTCCCTAAGTCTGTCATAAATGCTCAACAACTCGTTGGGTCATGAAGACAGAGTTCATCAGGAAAACTCTCACATAACATTGTCAGTGTTGACATGATGCTTGGGATAGCTATTAAGATTTAGGATTTCACCAAAAGATATCAGTGTTCTGTCATGACAACCTTTTAAATTTTCTTCCTTACCTATGGGTGTTGGGTTACATTACCAACTTAGACATTTTATGTGTTGACCGACAATTCTCGGTAAGTATAGACAACTCATCCTTTATGTTCACCAATGATATTCGGTATGTGTTTACCGATGGGGTTGTTTTCTCAGAATTGTAACAAGTAACATAATATGCATCTTTATTCATGCAGATTTTGACTGTCTATCAATTTTTATAATGGAGCTGATGCAAAATATGACTTGGTGTAGTGCAGTTCCATACTTACTTGTTCAGCTTAAGTGGAGGTGGTGATGTCACCAGATCCATTGGATGGGGTGTCACCATTTGCATTGCTTGGTCCAGATTCATCATTGCTTGAATATTTTCTCCACATTTTGTCTCTAGCCCTCCAGATATCTTCAATGGTGTTTCCATTGGGATATGTGCTTGTCTCTGTCATTTGGTCTCTGCAGTCTTTCTTCAGATGACCAACTTTATGACAGTGTAAGCATGCCATTCTGGGGTTTGTCCAGCCTCTACACCTTTAGGTCCATGCTCTCATGTATTTTGCAAAAATGTGACCATATCTACCACATGTTGTACAATTTTTCCATGTACTATAGTCCCATACATATTTATTGTTGATTCTCTTTGGTTGATAATGAATTTCTTGACCTTTAGGCTTCCATGCTTGCCTTTTCTTTTTCTAGCATTCAAGACTTGTGTGCCCATTCATTTTGCATGTAGGAAAATATTTGTCCATGTAGGTTTCCTTCTTTGGTTGTTCCATCTTATAATTACATTCATAAGCTTTATGTCCCTTTTTGTTACATTTATAACAGAATCCTATGAATGAAGATGTAGATTTAGGAATACCTTTCATTTTGCCTCTACATAAGTTTGATGTGTGGCCTTGCTTTCCATAGTTTTTGCATGTAAGCTTTCTTAGTCTTGGATTTTCATAGACATTCTTTGGATTGGATTGATTTGATGATTCTCCATTTTTGCTAAATCCTAGACCATTGTTGTTGTCGACTCTTTGTTGTCCTTCAAGAAAATCATCCATTCTTTTATTGGTTTCTTCAGCCTTTCTGATAATTTCATTATGTTGTTGCTAAACTCTAACCTCATGTTTTAGTTTTTCATTGTCTTCTCTTAGTTCACCGATAGCCTGTACTCTTTCAATGAGTTCTATATTCATCTTGTTTTCTTCTTGACTCATAAGAATAATCTGATTTGTAATCTCATGGTGATGCTTAGCATGTCTTTGAATTTATAACTCCTTTTCTTGTAGCTTCCCTGTAATCTTCCTTCTATCATCAATATCTAGTGTTCTTTCTATTTTAGATTTTCTATCAAAACTCATCACATAAATCATTCTTACCATCTGGGTCTCTTGACTGATTTGCAGCATCTTTATTTGCTTTGTCAGGTGTTGATTGATCTCCTTTAGAATTGTGATGTTCTCTTCTAATGTATCTGATTTTTTGCTTGTAGTTGATCCTAAAGACTCAAAGAAATATAGAATCTCTTCTTCTTGATAATTTTCTCATTGCTCTGAGTTGCCATACCTTTTCTCTCATCCAACAACTCTCTCATCTTGATTCTCACTTCTTTATACTGTTCATAGAACATATGAATTTCAAGCTTTTTATTCTCAATATTTTTATCAAGTTTGTAATTCTCCATTGTATGATCTTTTCTCTTAAGCCTTTAAGCTTTCCAAGAAGAGACTTAGCTCTGATACGAATTGTTGGGATTAATAGGAAGTAGTACTAAGAGGGGAGGGGTGAATCAGTACCTCTAAAACTTTTGACACTTTTCACCTTTCATCATTAGTAATCATTATTTACTATATTACCAACCATATTTGATGTTATTTCTTATGCATGTAGTATTAATTCATAATCTTTAATTATTTTCAACATTCGTAGAAACATTCATGAAAGTAATAAACACATAACACAAGATATGATATCGCAAAAAACTCCTGTTAGGAAGTAAAAACTGCAGTGGGGATGGTACCCACAAAACTTCACTATCTACAGAATGGAAGGGAGCCGGTAAAGGCTTACAATTGATCACTTCTGATGATCTACCCTGTTAGGAGTATTAAAGTGGAGACTTTTCAATATCTACTTTGTTAAGAGTTTTAGAAACACTAATGAAGTGTACACTCGGTTAAGAGATTTACAATAGGACTGTTAAGTCCACCTTCCTTGAAAGGATTTCTTAAGTGTACTACACTTGTTAGAATGAGTACAATATGTTTGACCCAACTATACACAATCTATAATTACTGATCACAGATCCATTAAATCTCTCATAATATGAATATCACCTATAGTGATTGATTAATACCTTTTCCTACTTGTCGGTAGCCTGTGTTCTTGTTCTTGAAACTGAATTGATCATTTTCTGTCCTTCTGCATGAATTCTCTTATCTGATCCTTAGATGTTCTCAGTCGCTAAAATCATCATCAAACATGTTCACGATAGATTGAGCATCTATTTATACAAGTATTTGACCTATTATAGAATCACGCATTACAATGTTAACTCTTGATTCAAGGTATACAACTTGACCTTGATGCTTTAGTTTGCATGTTTTAAAATAGTTGAACTGATTAAAACAATAATAATTACATTGCTTTCTCCGCACATAATGAATTTAAAACAAATCAAGAAGCTAAATATAAAACTTCAGTGATTTATCTAACATGGAAATTCATATCCACATTTTGCAGATGTAACTAACTGTCGATTCTTGATCGTCGGGTTGAACTAAAAGTCTATCGGTGTTCCTTCATTGAACTAATTATTGGGTTCCCTTCATCTGTCAGGTTCATCTATTTGTTGTTTCATTGAGTTGTACTACTGTTACTCGTCAGGTTCCTTTGTCCTTTTTGTCATCAGGTAACACTGAATAGTGTTTTTTGGGATGCTTTGTACTTGGCAGTATCAGGTAACCTTGGCGTCGAGTAGTGTTGTGCCCTATATTTTTGTTTAGTGTAAACCAATGGTGTAGATCATGTTTTTCCTTGTATATACTAATGGAAAAATATAATGTCTTCAGGAGGGAGTGGACGGAGTGGAGGGAGTAGTGCGCAGGGGTATGGAGTGATGTTGAATGCATGGGAGGAAGGAAGTTGAGGTGAAGCGGTGGTTGGATGAGGGAAATGGAGGCAGGTTGGGAGGAAGTGTTGGGTTTAGAGGCAGGAAGAAGGGATGGCAGTTGGTGAAATCTTCACGTGGTGGAGACAGCGTGGGGCGGTGGGAGTTTTGGGGATTTGTAATCCCACATTACCATGGTAGAGGGTTTCTTAAAGTTTAAATATGATCACACACACCCACTATAATGAAGTGAAATCAAAGGCTGTGTGTGCCTTGGGAGGGAAGTGTTGGGGTTGAGGGTTGAGGGAGTATGGATGGTGATTGAGGAGTGAGTGCCTGACTCAAATTAAGGAAAACCCTAAAATGCAAAAAAAATACAATTTTTTTGCCTCGGGTTGCATGCCCAAAGTTTGCAATAGTCACCTCGATTTGCATGTTGAAGGCCGTATGGCCTCTTCAAGCAAAGAAAAATTGCCACAAATTTGATTTTTGGGCAAAGATAGGTGTATTTATAGTCCTTTCACACTAAAATGATGACCCAGATGCGGTGGTGAGCTTAGATTTGACTCAAAATGAAGGTGTAGGTAGGCTTTGGCTCAAAGTAAGATTTGAGCCCCACGGTGGGTGCCAAAAATGTGCATGTGAAAATGGGGTACCTACAATCTTCATGAAAAACACACACTTTAATAGATCCTTAAATGATTAGCGGGTTAGAAATCAAGAAATTTGAAAACATTCAACAACTACGCTAACCTAAACCGATCCATTGCCTTCTAGTAGGCAAGAGTATGAGCTTGCTCTCAGGTCATCACAAGCTCAGTGACTACACATTGTTCTAAACTAAGGATTTATTTTTATGTGATTACAAGAGTCTCTGTTGTAAATGCCTCTCATCTCACTGAGAATTCCTCCATAGCTTCTCTCATTTGCAGACATGTTCTATGCATGTTTTTGTTACCAATTCCTTGAAAAATTCACACTCATCTACACCTTGTACTCTATGATTTCCTTTGTGACTTTGACACTATTTCATCCACACCTTGTAATTCTCTATATAATAAATCAGTAATAATGACATTATGAATTGGTTTTGAGTCATGAATCATCTTTTACTAAGTCATTTAACTTTTCCATACCTTGTGCTCTCCCTACCTTCTCAAGGACTCTCTCAAAATGAAACTCTTCTGCATATAAATTATGACTTTTAGAATTATTGTATCCTTCCATTATCATATTATAGCTTTCCAAGTCAACAACCCCTTTATGTTTGTTTACTATACCACTATTGTTTGTAATGGAAAGTACAATATCTAAAAATTGTGATGGACAACAGTTCTCTTACAAATATCCATGAAGATTTTGATAGATAGCTACACTTTCTGTGAATGTATACCTAGTGTGAACCTCCAAAAAAATAAATCCATATCTTCTTTCTCCATTAAATAACTTTGTTTGCAATGCTGTCATGGAAATAATAGTTTTGACACACTTTTCAGATAGCCTTCTTACAACACTATTATGTTATATATATATTTGGACATCTGATTATGCCTTCCTAGACTACCTTTCTACAAACACTTGAAGAGTTCAATATTATTTTTTGTTCATAAATGCACGCTCAATGTTGACAATCATAGATGCTTGCTCAAATTCTTTGGTATTTCTATTGTCAATGGATATGCTCATTGTAGCCTTAGTTTTCTTTATCAAATGTGATCTTTCATTGGGTACATCTTATTATGCTGATTAACATTGTGGTTCTTGCAACTATTAATAGACACATTTGATTGTTTCTTGAAATTTTTATCTCTTTTTGGGGTCTTTTGATATATTCCTACAGGAATTGCATAACATTGAAATATTACCATGTATGTTACAAACACTTAACCTTTTAGATAATGAACACAATACCCGTGATGAATTCACTATTGATAGTTAGCACTTTTTTGTTATCTAGTCTCCCTTTGTATGATTGATGTTTCTTATTTATCTTATTTGATATCCATATGGACATATGTAAGATTCATTATTTCTACACATCTTGGATTATCATTGACATCTCTACAATAGAAATACTGCCAACTTGAAAATTTTATGTATATAGTGGTATTATTCCATGGCTGATATTATGTGTATGTCATGTCATTTATCTTTTCCCCTTAAAATAGATCCTATAACCTGATTAGTCTTTTTCTACTCTTCCTTACCTCAATCTGATATAGGAAAGACTCTTATGTTGTGTCATAACATGTACCAAATGTCAATTTTCTTTAAATTGATGCTTTTACCTATTGTTGTAGCTATTAATGGTAATCTTCATGAAATATATTATGTTACTTTTATGTGGTACAAGACTTATCAATTCATTTACTCTTATTTCTTTTCATTGTTTCAAACTTAAGTACCCTCTTCACCTTTACATATTGAAACGTATGTCTCTATTTATTGTAATGTCATGAATGCACTTTCATTTTGTAGCATTGTTATCCACAAGTAATGGAGTCTCAACTATTCTCTAAATGTCATTAGTTTCTACTTTGAATACTTTATATTGGGCAAGAACAATATTATTCTTACTCAACTATTGCCTATTGGGACCACTGAAATTCATTTATGTTTTTTGATACACTGACAAAAAGACTATCATGGTGTTAGATATCATTGTAAGATATTATGTAGCCCCTTCAAAGTAATGAATAATACCAAAAAATTTGATAGATGATAAACTAGAAGGTTTCACATTTCAAGAAATATATCCCCACTAACACCGTACAATAGGATTAATGATTTTTAATCTGGGTTTTACTTTTTCCTTTTGAAGCGACATACATATCCATACAAGCTTGTAAATGAGTAAGGTTGGTAATATAGTTGAAATGCAAGCCTTGAGAAGGAGTTTTAAACACTCAAAAATCAAATGCCATGTAATTAATGAAGTTTTTTTCCGTTACAACCTTTTATGCGGGATTTTTTTTATTTTTCCAAAAAAAATTGAGGAATTTTTATTTTGGGGTAAGAAGCAGAACTGAGCAGAGAACAAAGGAGAGAAAAATATATAGAAAAACCCGAGAGATAGAGCAGTATATAGGGGAAAGAAAGAGAACATAGCAACATCCAAAAGTTAGCTTTATGGTTCAAACCCTATGATTGAATTGTAAATGTTTGTAGGAAACAATATTTTAGATTTGAGTTAATAAATATTGACATTCAAATTTATTCTCTCTTTTATGGTGTGCGGGTTTTGTGAAATACCATTTCTAGAATATGTTTCTTTAAATGGGTGTAAATGTGCATCTATAATCTAATTAACTTGGTATTGGTGAATGAGGTTTGGTTATTAACCCGTGCAATTTAGTTTCCAACTGCCTTTTGTAGTTTTAGATTATTTTTCAAATTTGATTTTTTTTGTTCTATAGCAAAAGACTTTGTTTTTTTGTACATGAATATACTCTTATAGCTTAATATACTAAGTTTGCAATAATATATTTGAGTTTGTAGTAATTGTGTTTGGTTGCAACAACTATTCTGAGTCTACAATAATATATTTGAGTTTGCAATAACTGTATTGAGTTTGCAGCAACTATTATGAGTCTATAGCAACATATTTGAGTTTGCAATAACTTTATTGGGTTTGCAACAACTGTTTTGAGACTGCAACAACTGTTTCTCATCATTTGTGAGTGTTTAGACATCTACAACTCATGGGTGGGTTCCATTGGGCTTTTGTTTCCATCAACACAATATCAAAGCAAATCTACAACTCTAGGAAGTAAGATTTGAGTTGGTGATGGGGTGAAGAAAATGCTTGTGAGTGGTGATTGTGGTTTGGTTATTAAGATGCCACCAAGGAGAAGAGTGGTAGAGGTAGTAGTACAAGGTGTTTTTTGGTACTCCTAAATTTGGAACAAATTTGGAGTGACCATGTTAAGTTTTTCAGTTGAGCAAAGTAAATACCCTTGAAATTTTGTGTGAGATGGCTCAGTTAGAATGCTTGAAAAGGGTACCCGGATGATTTTCATGAGGTAAAATTGGGGAAGAGGCTTCAGTGCCTTTCATTTGGCATATGCAGTGGGTCCCAACTCCTGAATTCCAATTCTGACATGTTTAGGGAGTAGTCATTTTGAGGGGGTCACCTAATTTTGCATTTTGCTAAAGTGTCATTTTGTTGTCTGGAGCCTACTCTGCATCTGAATATCTTGCACCCTGTTGAGCTTCATAGTTCGCCACTTTGGGAATGTTTAGCATGTATATCAAAGAGCTTATGTTTTAAATCCTAAGTCATTTTGAATCCATTTGATAAGTTTTCATTCTCCCCAAAGTTGGTCCTGCAGAACTATCTTGTTTCTCTGTCATGTCCAGATGTCTGAATAGCCCACTTTGAGGTCTTGAGAATGTGTACCCGGTTGAACATTTTTGATAATAGAGTTTTCCCTCATATTGTAAACATAGGAGTGCACCTATTTGAAGATTTATAGATTCCTGCCAATCCATTTATCCACTTTTCCAGAGCCTTTTCGTTTCCATTTTAATGAAGTTTCACTGAAAATACAAAATTCAGAATTAATTGGTATACTTTGTGGTTCCCTTATTTTCACCCAGTTCGAGGTCAAGCATAATTAAAGTTTGATCTGCATTATAGACCTAGGAATGAACACCTTTGAAGATTTCCAGATTTTGATCAATCCAGTTGATCACTTTTCCAAATTAAATCCAAATCAGTTTCCTGCATATGTGCATGGTTTAAGTTCAGAAAGTGTTTAAGGTGCTATCTTTGCATATTGGTATCAGTTGAATGGTTTCTTTTCAGAAGAAGGAAACTGAGGATTCATGTTCAACATGTGGCATTCAATCAGGCTCCAGAGGTTGAGTTTCTGAAAGATCTTTTTGATGACCCTATGAATTCAGTTTCAGAGGTAGTTTGTGCAGTTGACAGTGCGGAAAAGAGTTAAGTTTTCAGAATGGCCATTAAGCTTAAAAAGTTATTATTGAGGGAGTTGTAATTTAACCATGGCCCTTCTAAGGATGTAAATCTGTCAGCTGATTTGGAGGCAAAATATTTCATATTTGTACATGGAGGTGGTTTTGGCGCTTGGTGCTGGTACAAAACTACGATCTTGCTTAAAGACACGGGCTTCAAAGTTACTACAATTGATCTTATTGGCTCTAGAATATATTCAGCAGATCCAGACAAAATTACAAGCCTTTTTAATATGTGAAGCCTCTTACAGAATTTTGTGAGATGATTGGCAAGGATGAGAAGTGATTAGAAGCACTCATGGAAAACAAAGATAGAAAAATTAAAAGTTGAAGTTTGTATTAACATGGAAGATGAATTCCAATATATGATTTGAAGGGGATTCTAAAAAAAATTTTAAAAAATGCAACCAGACAGAGACCTTACATAGCATGAAGAATTCCAAACAAAGATGTATTGTGGAATGTTTTAAACATTCAAGTTAAAGCCCACACAATGGATTTTGTAAACACAGATTTGCAAATACAAAAGCAAACAGTCATATTGCGTGGGGCATATCTTTCAATTCCACCATTGGAGTTTGCTCATTTTCGGATATGATGTCACAAATCTAATTCTCTAGATTCTCACCAGAGCGATTTTCCAAATTCATCCTGGTTTGCGACATACAGTCGTCTGTGTGCAGCACTGTCTAAAACTGCCCATAAAATTCGAAAATGGATTATCCCATATGGATTGTGCTGTGGCATTTTTGGCCTTAATATACTAAAACACTTAGTATATGAAACAAGTAAGAGAGACCAGAGGCTCTTGGCGAGCTCTTGAGGGCTGGAGGAATGGATGCATGGGCTGTACATAGTGTTTTGGGCCAAATTTTAAAAAATGCCTTTGAATCTTGAAAACCAATTATCCCACATTGTTCCCTCACTTGGATTTTGAAGTGCATATAAGGAAAAACACAAACATATTAAATATGAAGCTGAAGAGGAGGCTATCCACACGCATGCCCAGTCATCTGATCACCTTGGTTTCCATGCCCAAAAACAAAGGTAAACAAATTTTGACGAAAACGGACACTTGATGCTGGTCGCATGGTCGCGAGAAGTGCTTGGTCGCTTAGTCACTAGAAGGCTCTGGTCGCCCAGTCAGGAGAGAAACTACAGATAACCGCCAACATTCAGAGACTTGGTGACTGAACACTAGCGGTTAGTCGCGTAGTCATGAGATATCAGAGTTGACCGCCGAGACTTGGCGACTAACCGCTAGCGGTTAGTCGCGAAGTAGCCGGATGCCAAGGATGACTGTCGCGACATAGAGATAGCTGTTGTTCGCGCAGTCGTTAGATGAGAACAAGCCGTCAGATGTCAGTCGCAAGGTCGCCCAGGGTTGACAGATGAGAAAAAAATGGCTCGCGACTTAGAGACTAAGGTTGTCGCATGGTTGCCGGATGTAACTGAGGTTAAAAATGAGTTAAAGGCACAGTTTATAACAGCCAATATGAGCATGCCACATGTCAAAATCTGGTGTTTTCTAGCCAAAATATGCATAAATCTGAGATTTTCAAAGATTTTAAAATGTGCACAGGGTTAATTTAAAAGGGAATTTTATAATTTTTATTGCAAATCTTTATATTTTTATTCCCGGAGGTTTTTTGAAGACACTGGAAATCAGATTTTTGCAGAATAAAGGATCAGATTTGGGGATAGAAAAGAATGATTAATTTTGCAGAATGAAATAAATATTTTTATTTTTTTTTAAAGACTTGATAGATGATTTTGTGGGGAGATATTTATCAAAGGATAAATCAGATTTTTAAGGGGTAAACAAAATCAGATTTGCACAAAGGAAAATTAGACAAAATGCTTATATATTTTATTGCATAAGTCAGATTTGAAAGAGCTTTCTGGGATGATTTTTGAGAAGATATTTTCAAAGGGAGATATGACTAGATTTCAGAGATATTATGAGGATAAAATCAGATATTTTCTCAGACAGATGGACTCAATTTTTAAAGGATATATCAGATATTTTGGAAGACTTGGAAAGACAAGTAAAATCAGATTTGTGAAGTCATCCAGAAGGATCAGATATTTTCAAAAGAAGGAATTGGTGCAAATCAAATTTGAAGAGAAGGACAGGTGTTGGCTAG
>MU223461.1:3046884-3058962 GCA_018584345.1 Thuja plicata | reverse complement strand
TGTGTAAACAGCAATCATAAAAGGTAAAACCTGCCTGAGTATATGTGGAGCTCAAAAATGAAGAAGGACCTTATCCAGTCCTTAGCAATTAGGCTTTTCTTGTTCCTGAATCAGTATTAGAAAGCATAGTGTTCAAGTAGACATTTCAAGCACTGTGGTTCATACAAGAAAAATCCCTAACAGTGTTGATCTCTAAGTTTTGTTGATCATTAGTGTCCTACACTTAGTCATTTATCTAAGTAGGTTAGTCGGTCATCACTACAACTGAGCTATCCAGCATAGGCTGAGCAGTAGTTATTTTTGAGTAGATAGTAGTTGCCGAGTTACACAGAAGCTGAGTGAAGTTGATTAGTTCATGTCGAGCACTAGATTCTTCATATGTTGAGCAAGAAAGTTTTTTCATACATGACAGGAATGGCACAAACTTCAAGGTAAACTTTTTTGAGCCAACTTGTTTGGGTATTTAATGTCTTCAACAGAGTTAATTACGCATTAAATCATTTGATCCAATACGTGGCATAAAGCCAATTAGAAAATTGGAATGCCCAACTGGCATAAGTTTTTGATCTTGATTATTGATCTAGATCTCATTGCCAGATCTGTAAGGTATATAAGATTTCTTCTTACCCTAATTTCAAAGAAGGTGTGTGTCTGCATACAAAAGAGATATGAGAAGGGTTATTTTGAGTTAAGAAGCATAGATCTAGCAGAGCAACATTGCAGTGAGTAGCAGAGTAAAGTTATATCAGATTATTTGATCAGAGAAGGTATTGAAAAGAGGAGATCCATCATTAGCATCTGAGTGCATATCGAAGGATCAGATCTTGAGACATTCTAACAAGTGTATCAGGTGAAATCTCTTAACATAGTGGTTCTAATAGACCTTTCTAAATCTCTTAGTCGAGTGCTTACTTTATTATAAGTTTAAATCCTTTTACAAGGTAGATTATAATGATCTATATCTCTTAACCGAGCAGACCTTTAATCTATTAGATTTCAAGTTGTGATCAAACTTTGTAGCCCTAACAGGCACACTTTATTGCTACAGTAGTGAAGATTTTTGTGGGTGTCATCCCCACCCCAGTTTTACCTTATTGGGTTTCTAGGTTACCAAATTTTATGGCTTGAGTTACTTATTTTATGTTATGGATGCTACTAGTTGATAGATCAATTACATTTATGTTATGGTTGTGGATCGGTTTGTTTTAAGTGTTAAAAGTTATAAGATCTAATTGACCCCCCCTCTCAGTATCTTTCTTTCCCATCTTGTATTTCCAACAATTGGTATCAGAGCTCAGTTCTCCAACAAAAAGGTTTTAATCAGCTTGAGAACTCAGATCCTAAGATGGAGGTTTAAAAATTGGGTAAAGTCATTGATAATCAAAAGATTGATATTCAGCTAGCATTACATCAGCTTGAGATACCAAGACAGGAATTGAAGAATTCCTTGCTAATAAGGAAAGATTTGGCCAAACAAATGAATGACACTCATTATCAGGAAAAAGACATTGCAAATCTATTTTAGAATGGAAACTCTACTGAGAGTGATGCATCTATTTCAGATCTACTAGAAAGGAACAATACATAGTGTGAAGAAGTTAGAAACCTGAAAAGAGAACAAGAAATGCAAACAGTAAGACTATGTGAAGTAGTGGAAAAAAAGAAGAAAGCTAAAGATGACAAATCTATGGATTAAGAAGACAAAAGAGTGATGATTATCAGACTTGATGAAAGGACACATGATGTACAAATGATGACAAATAATCAGGTTGACATGGTGAATCAACTGCTACTTGCAAATCAGGAGATTAGTAGGAAAGACATGGAAATTGTGAATCTGAGATCTAAGAACAGTTAATTGAAAGATGAATTGAGATTTGAGAAATAATTTAATGAGAGATTGAATAAACCAAATGAAGCTTTGAATTATTTTGAAAATCTGATGGAAGCATCAAGAAGATCTAAGGACTCTTCTAGATTAGGTCATACCGAACAATAGACATCTTCTGAGAAAGGAGAATCATCTAAGACTGGTGAGAGGAGGAATGCAAAGACAAAGAATAACAAGCATGTATGCTACCACTATGGAAAACTAGGACGCACAACAAATATCTGGTGAAGCATGAATGGTAAGTCTAATCCTAAAACTAAGTTCAATGGTTATGTTTTAAATGTAAGAAGTATGGACATCAGGCACATGAATGTTTGGCAAAGGCAAGCAATGAATCTCCCACACCTAGATTCAATGGGTATTGTTACAACTGTAAGAAATTTGGACATAGAGCACAAGATTGCAGATCTAATGCTAAACAACAATGGACATCAAAGACAAGAAAAAGTACCTAGGAAAGGCAACACTTATAATTGGGATTACAACACTTGGCATAGTTGTCATTACTGTGGTGAGTATGGACATGTTCCAGAAAACTACATAAAGACACATTTCAGAGGAAAATCTAAGATTTGGATGAATGGAAGCCTAGTTTATTATAATTGTCTAAAAATTGGCCATACTAGGAGAGATTGCAAAACAATGGTACCTGCTCCTATTGTTGAGCATATTAGAGCACAGATGAACTAGACATGGACAAGAAAAGAGGAACCGAGCAACAATGAAGCTACTACAGTCAAGGTCACCCAATCTAATGGATCAAGTGATCACACCATCACCAACTAAGAAAGTGAGGTATGTGAGGAACTGTATTTATGTTTCACATCTTTCATCAGTTCCTAACATATAAAAGTGAAAAAGTCCATATCTGCATATGTAAAGATGCATTAGGACACATTTTAAGACATGTATTGAGAAAATTCAATATGCACTATAGGTGCCAAGCAACAGTCTTATTGTGCACTAAGACCGAGTTCTCTAGTGTATTTCGAGATGGTATGATGACCGAGTAAGTTTTGTGATAGAGAGATAGGTGAGTTTTGTGAGTCGGCCGAGGATAGTTGTATGGCACTCACTCAATGGCTAGAACATTTAATGCTAACCTAATTTTGACAGTTGAAATTTATATAAAGGGAAGAACTGTTCATTTTCATTTTCACCATGCGATTGAGCATTTGAGAACTTGATTTCAACAAATATTTTTTAAAGCTTTCTACAGTGTGTTGTCAGCAATCTTGAGTGAATAGTGCAAATTTTGATATCTTTCGAGGTTCTCTGTTCGTCATCTTCAAAACCCTATTTTTGGAAATCATGGCCACAATTTCTTCCACAATAGCTAAGAGTATGGAGAAGGAGTTGAGAAAAGTTCAATTGGTTAGGAGTGACACCTGTGTGCCTCCAAATTTTAGGGTAGTTCCTGAAAGTGCCATCTAGGGTGATCTTACTGGAGCCCTATCATCAATTTCACCCAATGTACTTATGATTCATGATGTTAGATCATGTTATATGTGCAAAGTGAGTGAAATTGGAGATCATGAGTTAAGGGAATCCTACAACAAATTATGTGTGGATGGAGTCCTAAAAGATGAGTATAAACATCTAGCCAAGAGAGGTTTAACTTGTGCCCTAGATTTCTCGATGGACTTCAAAATGGAATGGATCAAGATGTCCTTAGTCGCATACATGACATGAACATATGGCTGGATAATGGACCATTTAGGATTACAAAGGAGATCATCCAAAGGGTAACTGGCTATCCAACTATCAATGGGAAGAGATCCATGAGATATCAAAGTAATGAAAATATAGAAGAATACACTAGAGCTGTCTAGAATAAAAGAGGAAGGACAATCTCAACAATCAAGGATTTGGGGCTTGATTTTGTAGTTAGGGTTATTTCTCACAAGTTCTATCAGTCAAGCCGACTGGACAGTGTCTCATGTATTATAGTCGACCAAGCTTGGAAGATTGTGAAGAAGGACCATACATATGACCTTTCCAAGCTTCAGTTGACACAGCTAGCCGAGAACCTTTCTTCAATCCAAAAGGCAAAGAACTCAATATGTAAGTTTAGTTCTCTGCTAGTTTGCATATTTTTCTATGTACAGAATACATTTCCTACTAATATTTATAATGCCTTACATCAAATATACCCCAATTAATCAATCTCTACTAGTGAATCCACCTGCGTATTCAAATATGCAATTACCTACTCAAAGTTTTTAACTCTCCCCTTGGAAAAGACCCTAGAATAGACAATACATTAATCAACATCCAGTGAAATACAAATTGACATACCCTTGATACCCCAACTCATACATATCTGAAGAAAAATTCTAAATCATGGCCATCATTTAAATGACTCTGTTGTTGATCAACAATGGACAAAACCAAAACACCCTTGATGCCTTAGTCTCTATGATTTATAAATCAAATGGATACAACTTGATAAAAAAACAACAGCACTAAAATTTTATTCATAAAAATTTCTATTACAATGATGTCCTTCTTTGGGACCAGAGGGAAACTAAGAACACCCTATCTGAAGAGAAAAGATAGAAATGGTTACAGAGGAATGACACTTGGAACCTGCTCTAAATTCTTGTAGAGAAATGGGAACCCTTACAATAGAGAAAATAAAGATACATATAGCAGAAGGAAACCCTAGAAATGATATATGATTGAAATTTGTCCTTCTTTGGAAATTGGTTTATCTTCTTTCCTCCATCGAATTGATCTTTCTTCAAAAGATTTGAAGCACAATCTGATCTGAATATCCACTTGACTGAAAACATTAATGCACAAAAGATAGGAAGCGGACTAGGGTTATAGAAGATATAAAAATCTGAATAAAAAAACCCTAAAACACCACCACACTACATCAATGAAACCACAGACAACAAAAATCATCCCCTCAGCATTGTATAACTTCAATGAATCAACCAAAAAGATCAGATCAATCCACCAACTACCTTTGCAACCTAGAAAGTAGTGCCACCGCCTGAAACCTTGAGAAACAATTTTAAATACCCAAATATCCAGCTCTAACGGCTATAGATGGCACAGAATCCATCATCAATGGCCCACATTGAAACTTTATCTAACTTTAAAATTGATTCGTCGATCATCCTTTAATTACTCGTGAGCCAAGATCTCATTAGACAGGTGGAACTGTGTCGCAATGCCTCATACATTATCTCCCGATCATCTCTTGTTCTAGGCATAACATTGTCCGTCCAATTCATTTACATTAGCTTTCCCTTTAACATGTCCTTGTTTTGGCCCCACAAACACAAGAGGAAAGGTGTCAGCTAGACACAATGCCTCAAAAACTAATCTTCAATCATCTTTGGATTAAGGCAATGCGTCATCGGTTTGATCAACAGAAATTTGTTTTACCTTTATGTTATCCTTCAGTACTGGCCAAAACTGACTTGCAACATGGTAGGCTAGCGTAATGCCTCAATAACTATCTATCGAGCATTTTTTCCTTAAGGCATAACACCAACCTGCAGTCTCTTTAACTTCCTTTGAAACTCAGGATCCATGACCTCAGCAATGCTATGTGTCAAGAAGGCATAATGCCTTGATTACTATATGTCGTTCATCTTCCCCTTCAAGGAATAACGACCACCATCAGATCAAATCTAACTTGACTGCACTTTATCTTTCCTCTAATTTTGACCCGGATCTGACATTTGTTCTTTTTTTTTAACCTACCTTTAACCTAGATCATCTCAATCCTTTGTATCTCTGAAATGCCAGATGCTTGGCTTAACCCTGGTTTGATCACAAGATTCAAAGATAAAGCATATCTCTGAGTTGCCGAAAGCTTGTCTTGACCAATGGTTTATTTAGAGACAGCGACAACCCTTGATCCTATTTTGAATCAATGGTTGGCATGCAATCTCACAAGACTTGGCTTTACTCAAGTTCCATCATGAGATTCGGTGATAAAAGCATATCACATAATCTCCAAATGAAAGCATTAACCCTGGTCTAGTCTCAAGATTCAGAGATAACACATATCTCTGAATCGCTGACTCCTATTGCTAACTGTAGTTCCATTTTGAGATTTAGTGACCCCTACACATCTCAATCTTGATCAACAGCCAGTGTTGAATCTCTTGATCTTTTGAGACTTAATCGTGACATTACGAGATTACGAGATAAACATAAAAAGTCAATCCTTTACCTCTGTCGCCAAATCATTGAATTTTAAGAAATAACTACCAAATATTATGAGATTCAGAGATAAAGACTTAGGCAATGGGCCCACCAAGAAAAGTAATGAGCCTTCGCCAAACCTCGAAATGAATAAAGAATATTATTTTCCCTTATGAGATTAAGAGATAACCTTGTCGCGCTCAATCTCCAGATCAAATGAAATATTCGATCTCAATTGCGAGATTAGGAGACAAGGCTTGGGGAAAATAAATAACATGGGAAGATAATACTTAAGTGACTCAAAAAAGGTAACTTCATTTTATGAGCTGAACCAAAGACAGGATTTTCACGAAAATGCAACAATGGCTACAAAATTGAAAATTAGGGCTTGAGAACTAAGCCAAAAACCTTACGAAAATAGGCAAAAATAGGACCAAAGAGTAAAGAAACTTTGAGCACTAATAGAGGGTCCGATTGAGGAAGGTTGAATGCAAGTTCAACTCTAGATTCCAGATCTCTGAGAAGAGAAGACCAAGACAAAAATGAAACCCTATAGAAGATGTTGGTTGTATTCCTTGTTTTTTAAATTTACCTAAAAATTCTTGAATTTTCTGAATTTCCTATGCCCAGAAGGTAAAGATTTATGGTTGAACCCATTTACATATCTCTACAATTGGTGTTTTTTGTCCAAAACCTAGCTCAAGATGTCAAAAACCCTAAGCAAAAGGTTAATTTTGTATGCAAATGCAGAAAAACCCTAAATGCTTAGTCCAAGTTCTATTTCTACATTACCTTTTTCATATTTTAAGTCAAGATTTATTCACATGTACTTATTACCTTGTCGCTGAGTCTCATTAGAAAATAGAATATTCTTTATGCTCTCGAGACTTAGCGGAAATCTTTGGTCGCATTATCTCTTAATGAAATAGAATATGCCAAAATGAACATGAGACTTAACACAAATCATTCATCTCAGAAAAGATCCAACGACAGTCACTTTGTCTCTTAACAAAAGTAGGGTTAGTTATTTCATTTGGAAACTTTGATTTTACCCAGTCATGTTGTCTCTTAATAAACCTATGGTTTTGAGTTAACTTTATGAGTTAAGATAAACAGTGTTGTTGGGAGGTCTCATGATTATAACTATGGTTGAGAAGTTATTAAGCGACATGGAGATTACATGGTCGCCAAGTCTCTGGATAAACTAAGGGTTTTGGTATGAGTTTAAGTAAAGGTGTTGTCATGTAGTCTCATGAGAAATGGTGAGTTAAGTTGAGTATTAAGAGACACAGTGACAACCATCCGATAAAGAAAAATCTAATGGTGGTTGTGTGGTCGCTTAATAAAGTTGAAAATTTAGACATGATTAAGCGATTAAGAGACTCATGTGTTTAGTCACAGGGTCGCTTGATTAAACAAGAGTTAAGAAATTTATTCAGTGACATAGAGATATCACAGTCGCTGAGTCTCCAGATATAATCAGAGGTAAAAGGCAGTTAAGAGAAGTGCTTTGTCATGAGGTCTCCATAAGATGAAAGTTTAAGTCAATATATCATGAAACATCGCAACAACCGTAGATCAAAGAGTTAATCTGACAGCGGTCATTGAGTCTCCTGAAGAAACTACAGTTAGTCAAAATATTAAGAGACAAGGAGATTACTTAGTCGCCGAGTCGCTAGAAATGAATCAGAGTTAAAAGTGGACTTTTCAGCGGTGCCATTATGAACAGTTGTTAACCAATCAGATTTTAAGGATTATGACAGATGGAAAAATAGTCGTAGTATGAGTTAATGCAGCCAATCAGATTTGATTTTGATTATATTTTGAATTTTATAAGGTTTTTTATGTGAAATCACTCATCAGGAATTGATTATCTGACAGTATGAATGCCATGGCTGATACCAAAAATTGATGTCGCAATATGTGAAGCTCATGGTGAAGTGATGGAATTACCAGCCAGAAGTGACAATCCACATTCAATTATCAATTATAAGTATACTTTTCCGTTATCATTTCATTTTACCAAGCTTTTATTTTTAAGAGCAAATATTTTACAGAGTTTTTAGTGTTCTTAAGAGAAATTGAGATTTCTAGTAGCAAGTTATTCTAAGGGTGATTGCTTGATATAGAATTCAGTAAAGGTTGCAGTTGACAGTGTTCCAGAGTTTAGAGTTGCAGAATTCAAGATAATTGACAATTGTGGCGAGGGTTTAATAGTATTTGTTTCAATATCGATATCTAGGGTTATGATCAGAACAGAAGTATGAGTCAGGCCCAGAGTATGGCGTCTACCAGTGGGAGAAGCAAAGATGTTGAGCATTCAAAAGGGAAAAGAAACTTCTCAAATGAATTCCTCACTCTGCTTCATGGTCCTAGTCAGAATCAAAAGGTTAGTGCAGATGTTTTGATTGATGATATGTCATTTGTTAGAGATGAAAAAACACCAGGGTCGTCAAGATATTCACTTTTCAACTAATTTTTTAATAATAGTGATGGACCCATGCCTATCTTGAACCCTTGAACATGTGGTTTGGCCAGATTATTAGTTCCCGATGTCTTTGTTGATGTAGATTTTATATTAGAACTAGCCAGTAGATATGACCCTTTGAAAAAACCATTAAGAGGGCTGAAGGGAAGCCTCTACTCACCTTGGACAAAAATACCTTTATGAAAGCCTTCAATGTGTATTACCCAATGGCCACTAAGATAAATTTGAAGAGCTTGGAGAATAGATATACCGGGGAGTCTAGTATTGTTGCTAAGTTGATCAGGGAGCATGATGTCCCTAAGAAGATGAAGGCCTATATAACCCCTATGGTAGGAGCTACCCCATACTTCTACAAGGACCTAAATTTCTACATTAAATACATCTAATATGCACTATGTAGAGTGCTTGGAAAATATGCCAGAGAAAAAAGGATCACTTCAGACATCTTGATGATGGTGTTGGATATGCAGAGTCTCCACACCACTTCAAGTTATGATTACATTTAATATATTATTAATCAAATGCATCATGGATTTATCAATATAAAAGCTAAGAAATATCACCCAAGGTTCATGCATTATTCAATCCTTATGCATATGATCCTTTTTTACAGCTTCCCAGTTTTGGATTGCCAATCTCTATAGCCACAGAGGTTTCACCATAATCATCCCAACCCTATTCAGTTCTGGATCAGAGTGTGGAATTACACATCTATAGAATAGGAGTTCTGTGCCTTTGAGAATTGGATAATCTATCCATTGCTTAAGTGTTTAGGAGTTGAAAAGCCTAGATTGCCCATTAGGGTAATTCAGTTGTTGAGGTCGTGTCAGTATTTGGACAAATGGTCAGGAGACCATAATTGGTGATTTATATTATGAAAGGAATTTCACAATTATGAGGGTTTATGGTTTCCCCTACCCGCCACATATTTTTCCATATCATGTACTACCTAGGATAGCTGCCATGGTGTTCATTAGGTAGCTCATTTTAACAGATAAGGAGAACCTTACTTCACATAGAAAGGGTACTTTCACCCCTAGGCAGTTCAAAGTTTACAATTTTCTGGTTGGAAAAGGAGCCCTAGACCAATTGAATGCCTGGTTGATTCACTACAAAATGAATGTATCCCTACATAGACATATTGACATAGAGGGGTTCATTCTGAGTGCAAAGAAGCTGCTTACACCCACTATCCCTTATACAAAGGTACATGAAGAGTGTATGGAAGAGGATCTGATTAGAAACATCTTAGAGGATGAGGAGGTGAATAAAAGAGAAACTAAATTCAATGAGCTCATGGATTTGGAGAGACAAATGAGGAGAAAGGGAATAAGTTTTGGAGGATTTTACCCTAACATGCCTTATCTCAAAAGGCTAGATGCAATGATTGACAACCACACACTTTTGTTTAATCAGTTAGAAGATGCACTAGTGGTGCCAGAGAAAGGTCACAAAGATAACTCAGAATTTGAATATGATGATGATAGTGACTAGGGTTACCCTTCACCTACTACCCATCCAGGATATTAGGCAATTGCATACGCTCAGCCAAATGAGGGTGAAAATATTATTGACCTAACAGAGGTCCCAGAAAAAGAGGTAACAGATGAGCCCCCACTTAAAAAATAGAAAATAGAAGTAGGGGAGCCTTCTAAGAAAAAGAGAACTGATAAGATTGGAGCCCTAATAACTGGGAATAGGCCCTATGATCATCAACTGAGAAAGCAGATCAGGGCAAGGAATAAATTACAGAAAGATGTTGAGGAAGAGGAGGAATTACCTCTTAGATCTTGTACTAATGAGAGATTATTGCGTCAGGAGGAGTTCCTCAAAGATGAAAATTTCATAAAGACCAGGGAATTCAAAGATTTCCTTATTTGGAATAAGCAGCAGTAATTTGGGAAGCAGTTGCAACTAGTAGGAGGTGATCTAGTAACTGAAGAAGCCTTACAAACATTACAGGAACATGATCCTGAATCTAAGGAAATAACACCAGAGCAAGCTAGAGAACTGGTTAAGGCCAGTGGTATATTATTTGTGGAAGGCTGGGACTTGTCTTCAGCCTTTATTATAGATCAAATTAGAAGACACCTGACATTAAATTGTCATCGGAAACTCAGGTTGGAAACATGATAAGAGGGTTTGGCTGTAACCCCAAATCTCAAGCACTTGCAATGTGGAGCTTAGCTCCCAAGGATCAAAAGCCATCTATTCTCAACATTCAAGAGAAGATGGAGGGAAAAAAAATCATATGGACACTGGATAACATAGGGGACATGGAGATAGCCCAAGTGATGACTCATTTTTATCACCTAAATGAGGCAAAAACAACTCAATTATCAGATAAATTACAGAAGCTAACTAGTGACACTAGTGATATTGTCAAAGATAGGGAGCTAGCACTCATAAAGATCAAAGAAAAATATAAGCTTATAGATGAGCTTACCAAATAGCTAATGGAGATAATAGAGCCTACCCTTGTTGAGCCCAAAGAGGTTATGGATGCTGAGATCCAAACATAAGGTATAGGTGATACATTGGTTGAAACAGAGCAGAAAGTTACTAAGCATAATAGTATAATTTTGGAAGCATTGGCTTCAATTTTGTAGCACAGAATTGATACTATCAAGGACAAGGTAGATGTGTTGTATGGAGCATATGATAGGTTGCCAGGCCTGAAAATAGAGGTGACAAGTTTTTTGACAATTTTGAACCCCTACTATGCAACTTGGTCTAGAAGAACATCACTTTTTGAAAGACTAGCATCAATACAGCCATTGAGATCAGATTTTCCTAAAATAGTGACTTTGGTTGGGACTAAAATAGAACAAATTGGGGCTACTTTATCCTTTTTCAAAGGTAAAGCCAATCAAATTGATGCCAAATTAAAGATGTTTGGGCTAGATTATAGTAGATTTGTTCCCCCAATAAGAGCAGAGGATGATCAAATCAAACCATTAGGGTTATGGTTATCATATTTTGATAGTGTACTCCCCAATAAAGACATTTATGTATCAGATAAGGGAGAATTGGTTATGGAAAGGTTCAATGCACTTTTGGATGAGGCATTTAAGGAAGAATCAGACTGCAATAAATTCATATTGGATATTAAGAGCATAACAGATGTTAGGTGGGAGAGGCAAAAGATTCAGTTGGAAAATATTCAGAATTTTGAGTGGCCATAGGAGGAGGATGTGACTGCATGGGACATTCAGGACAAAGCCCAAGAAGAAGAAGCCAGTAATAGTGGATTTAGATATCATAGATGAAGAGTAAATGACACCTGGCACTTAAGCAGCACACATAAAAGACAAAGATGCTAACATCTACAAGAAGACAGAGTTTAAATCAGATTTTATTCTCTAGTTTTGTCTGTTGGAAATAAAATAATGGGAAAGCAAGATGCTGAGAGGGGGGTGAATCAGATCTTCAAATTTAAACACTTAAAACAAACTGATCCACATTCATACATATATGAATCTAATGTAATATCAAATAGCATCCACACAATGAAATAAATAACTCATAACAC
>MU223461.1:3016355-3041673 GCA_018584345.1 Thuja plicata | reverse complement strand
AAAAAGGGAAACTAACAGAAAAAGAAACTACCTAAGATTAGCTTAAGCAAACTAGAGTGAATAGGGAAGTTACTAATTAGATCATAATGATTTAAATTAGTAACCCCGATAGACTATTACTCTAACAGTTCAACCTGTTTTATTGCAATCTCTTCTGAGATTTTCTCCAGAACTTTTCTCTCAAATCTCCTCTCAGACCATTGTAGAAGTTTTTCATTGCTATTTATATCATCATCAGTTACCTTTTGTACAATGTTAAATAACTGATCAATAATTGGATCTTGATTCATTTCATCTTCTAAGTCAAAAGCCTTTGCAAATATGTCCTTGATGTCATGCAACACCTGCTTTTGCTTCTGTTCTATTTTCATCTCTTCCTGTCTCTTCTTCCTCTTAAGTAATTCTTGAACAGCCCCTATTTGTTCAAAAGATAATTCATTGGGATCCTATTGTGGAATCACAATTACCTCATCTAATGTGACATCTATAATTTGAGACTTCTTCTTCAGAACTTTCCTTCTCTTCAACTCTAGTGAACTAATGCTCAGCTGCATAATACCTTTTCCTGTCACAGTATCAATGTCCATTGCCTCTTTTAATTCTGTCAATATTGTCTGTGCATTAGGCATACCTCCAGTTTTAGGACCTATGGGAGTGGATGATGCAGAGTGTGGTAGATCAACCAACACTTGCATTGCCTCTTGTTCCTTAGGCTTATCAACATTATCCTTCACCACTATACCACTATCTAAAACTGTTTTGACAACCTCTAATATAGGTGGATTTTGTGAAGTTATCTCTTGTGCATTTTTTTGTTGTTTCTCTTCACTTATCTGATCATTGATTTCTTCAATTATCTCATCAATTTTCTCTTCAGATACAGTGGTCTTTTCTCCTTCAGTCTCAGTTTCCTTAATAGGCAAATTAGTGTTTGTACCACTCGGCATGTCCTGTTCCTTGGCATTCAAATTGTTGGAATCATCAACTATGAATTCCATCTGACTATCTACAGTCATATCAAAAAAATTTGTTGAGTCTAAGGCATCTTTAGTCATGTCTTGTTCTGTAGCAATTTGATCTTGAGTCACCTATGGCTTAGGGGTGATCTCAACTTCTTTAGCCTTTTGATTAGATGTTCCCCCATCAGATTTCTTATCTTTTGGAACTATTAGTCCAAAGATTTCCTTCCAAATCCTTGTTCTTTGTTGTACTAATCCTTCAATATCATTTTTCAAAACAACATAACCTCTAAGTTTGGGAACAAACCTACTCTTATATTCTTCAATGAATTTGGCTCTCTATTTTAAAGTCAACTCAGGTATTACCTTGGCTAAAGTTCCTTCCCTGATCTATCTTTCTGTGGTAAGTGCAAATTCTCATTTGCTTGATAGAAACTCATACAATTAATTTGGCACATGGTTTCCTATCTCTGTAGGAGTTAACTTGAAAGTACTCATCATATCAAAAAGTGCTTCCTAAACTTTGTGCTTATCCACATTATTCAATTTCTCATACTTAATGAACTTGAAAGTAGCTAACCCTGTTGAATTCCTCAAATTGTCACATACCTCATCAAGACTAGCTGGTTTCTTGAATTGTGTTGTAGGTGTGTTACTGGGTTCATCAATCTCAGTCTTTTCATCATCACTATCTATCCCCAATTCTGGTCTCCTCCTTAGTCTCTTTGCTGGTTTCCTCGGCTCATCCTTAGGAGCAATTTTAGCTTCCTTTCCAGAACTGCTTTCTCCAACCTTCTTCTTTCCATACACTTTTGTTTGTACTCCTGGAGAAGTAATAGTAGATGCTCTAGTCCTCGGATGATTAGCTACAGGAGGTGTAACCTCAGATTTATCTTTTCTTGGCTTGGTTACTATGACAATTGATGGTTTCTTACCCTTAGCTTTCTTAGTGATCTCCTCAGATGCACTGATTTCCTCTTTTGTAGACATATCATCACCTTGTCCTATGGACAGGCCTAAATGTGAATCCTCAATTTCTTCATCACTTCCTAAACCAACCATTTTCTTTAGATTTTTCACAATCTCCTTCCTTTTCCTCTCCATGGTTCCCTCCTTTAAACATCTTGAAATTTTTACTTTAGCTTCATCAAAATTACCAAACCTTTCTACTGTAGTATCAATTGCCTTGGCTAGGAGTGCAATGATGGTTGTTGATGCTTCATCGATGTTAATTTCATAGGGAAATGGTTCTAAATATGTTACCCTAGGTGTCACAGCCTGGATATATGTGTTATCCATATCAACTAGAAAAAAAAATTGTTCATAGTGCTTCTCCACTAGTGATCTAGGAATCCTAGTTCTTAATCTCATTCTTTTCTTAAATTCCACAAAATAGCTCCCCATAATGTTATTGAAATTTCTTCCTAATTTCTCAATACATTCACTAATCTGAACTGTAATGGGTCTATCATTTTTCCAAACAATATTTCCCAATGTAGGAAATGTATCCTGAATGTAGAAAAATATACAAACTAGTAAGGAACCAAACTTACATGATGAGCTCTTAGCCTTTCTTATTGATGCTAGGTTCTTGGCTAATTCTGTCTGTTGTAGCTCGGCAAGATCATATGTATGATTCTTCTTAACAATTTTCCATGCCTATTCAACAGCTGTACAAGGAGCACTATCCAGTCTACTTGACTGATAGAACTTATGTGCTATTACTCTTACTCCAAAATCAAGTTCTAGGTCTTTAATTATAGAGATAGTCATACCTCTTGTGTTCCATACGGCTCCAGTGTTTAGTGTAATTTCCTCTTTGTTGTTATCCCTCATTATTTGTTTCTTGTTAACTACAGGATATCCACTCACTCGATAAATCATGTTCTTAGTTATCTTGACTGGTCCATTATCCAACCACATACACATATCATGAACTCAGCTAAGAATAACCTTAATCCATTCATCTTTGAAACCTTGTGGAAAATCTAGGGCACGAGTTAACCCTTTGTCTATTAAATGTTTGAATTCTCCCTTCAGAACTCCATCGACACATAGTTTTCTATAGGATTTCCTCAATTCACTATCACCTACTTCACCAATTTTAACCATGTAACACGATCTTACATCGTTGATCATAAGTACCTTGGGTGGAATGGATGAGAGAGCTCCGGTAAAATCACTCTAAATTGCACTTTCAAGAATAGCTCAAAAATTGAGAGGTGCACATTCATCACTCCATACTAATTGAATTTTCTCTTGTTCTCCCTCCATACTTTTAACTAGTGCAGAAGAGCTTGTAGCCATAATCCTTAAATTAGGGTTCAAAAGATGAAGAACAGAGTACCTCAGAAAGTAGCACTTCGTATTGTTCACTTTAGGATTGCCAACGGCATGCTGACAAAATCTTTGATGCTAACTTCGTTAAGATCAATTCTGTAACTACTTCAATCACTCCATAAACAGTGAAAATTGCAAGGTAAAAATGAATTATAAAATGTTCATCCTTAATAGACTTCGAAGGGTCAAGGTAGGTAAGCAATAAATATTTTGTCCATTGAGTTAGTGCAAGCCAGCTATCCTCAGATTTCTAACATAACTTACATCCCACTCAACTCGGCCATCACAGAACTTACTCGGCCAACAAACTTGTCACACACTAAAGAACTTAGCCTTAGTGTCCACAATTGGTGCTCGGCACCTATAGTGCAATTGGCTCTTCTCGGCCTTTGTCTTCAAAATGTGTCCTAGTGCATCTTTACATATGCAAATATGGACTTTGGCATATTTCATGTTAGGAACTGATGTAAGATAATATTTTTAGATGTAGTTCCTTACATACCTCTTTTGCTTAGTTGGAGATGATGTGATCACCTGATCCATTGGATTGGGTGACCTCGGCTGCACTAGCTTCACTGTTGCATGGTTCAGATTTCTTAACCCATGTTGGGTTCATCTGTGCTCTAATCTTCTCAACAGTAGGAGCAAGTACCCTAGTCTTACAATCTTTCCTTGTATGACAAATTTTCAGACAACTATGACAAACTAGGCTTCCATTCATCCAACTCTTAGACTTTCCTCTGAAATGTGTCCTTATGCAGTTTTCTAGAACATGTCCATACTCACCACAGTAATGACAACTATGCCATGTGTTGTAGTCCCACTTGTAAGTATTGCCTTTTCTTGGTTATTTCTCTTGTGCCTTTGATGTCCATTGTTGTTTACCTTTAGATCTGCAATCTTGTGCTCTATGACCATATTTCTAATAGTTATAGGAATTACCATTGAGTCTAGGTGTGGAAGGTGCATTGCTTGCCTTTGTCTTACATTCACGTGCTTGATGTCCAAACTTATTACAGTTAAAGAAGTAACCATTAAAGTTAGTTTTAGGATTGGACTTACCATTTTTTCTTAGGCAAATGTTTGTTGTATGACCTAGTTTCCCATAGTGGTGACAACTAGGTTTGCTATTTCTTGGCTTTGCATACCTTCTTTCACCTGTCTTAGATGATTCTCCTTCTTCAGTGATTGTATGTTGTTCAGTGTGACCTAATCCAGAAGAATCTTTAGGTCTTCTTGATGCTTCCACCAGTTATTCAAATTAGCTCATAGTTGCATTGGGATCATTCACTCTATTGTTAAGTTCTTTCTCAGATCTCAATTCATCTTTCAACTAACTGTTCTTAGATCTAAGATTTACAATATCCAAGTCTTTCCTGTTGATCTCTTGATTCACAAGTAGTAATTGATTTCCCATGTCAACTTGATTGACTATCATTATTTGTACATCATGTGTTCTTTCATCAAGTCTGATAGTCATCATTCTTTTGTATTTTTCTTCCATAGCCTTGTCATCTTTGGCTTTCTTTTTATGTTCAACAACTTCACACATTCTTATTGATTGGGCTTCTTGTTCCTTTTTCAAGTTTCTGACTTCTTCACATAGTGCACTGTTCTTTTCCATTAGATATGTTATTGCTGCATCACTCTCAGTAGAATCTCCATTCTAAAATTGATTTTTGGTGTCCTCTTCCTGATAATGAGTGTCATTCATTTGTTTGGCCAAATCTTTCCTTGTTGTCAAGGACTTCTTTAATTCCTATCTTGCTATCTCAAGTTGTTGTAGTGCTAGCTAAATATCAATCTTTTGATTCTCAATGACTTAACCCATCTTGTAGATCTCTATCTCAAGATCTGTATTCTCAAGCTGATTATGACCTTTTAGAGAACTAAGCTCTGATACCAATTGTTGGAAATACAATAATGGGAAAGCAAGATGCTGAGAGGGGGGGTGAATCAGATCTTCAAATTTAAACACTTAAAACAAACTAATCCACATTCATACATATATGAATCTAATGTAATATCAAATAGCATCCACACAATGAAATAAATAATTCATAACACAAGAACTTGGTAACCTAGAAATCCAAATAGGTAAAACTGGGGTAGGTATGACACCCACAAAATTTTCCACTATTGTAGTAATAAAGTGTGCCTGTTAGGGCTACAAAAGTTGATTACAAGATTCAATCTACCCTATTAAAGGTCTACTCGATTAAGAGCTAAAGATCATTACAATCTACTCTATTAAAGGATTTCAACTTACAATAAAGTAAGCACTCTGTTAGGAGATTTAGAAAGGTCTGCTAGAACCACTCTGTTAAGAGATTTTCACAAGATACAATGATTAGAATGTTTCAAGTAATGATCCTTCATTATGCACTCAGATGCTGATGACGGATCTCCTCTTTCCAGTACCTTCTATGATCTCACAATCTGATATAACTTTACTCTGTTGTTCACTATGCTATCACTCTACTTGATCTCTGCTTCTTAACAAAATAACCCTTTGTACATTTCACTTCAAAATGCAGTCACCACTTCTCTCCACACACACACTTACAAAATAGCATTTAGAAGCAATCTTATATATCTGTTCAATTCTGATAGCGAGATCTAGATCAACGATCAGGATCTAATACCCATACCTTCAAGGTATTACAATTAATGATTACAATAGATCATGCATAGGATAAAACAATTAAATGCATAAATGACTCCATAAATGCATACATAAGTTTGAATCATTCCAGACATGTATACAAAAATTATTCTGCTCAGCACTTAACACCTCTGTCGCTCGACACTAACTATTCTACTCGGCTCAGAATGATACAACTCAGCAACCTGAATACTACTCAGCAATGTTGCTCAGCCTTGCATAGTTTTAGCTCAGCCACAGTGATAGCCAACTAAAACTGCCTAAGTGAATGACTAAGTGTTGGTCGCTAATCATCAACAGAACTCAGAGATTAACATTGTCTTCCCACCGCTTGGAGTCTTTCTATCTTTTGTCTTTTTCCTTGTTTTTAGGGTTAGGTTTTCAAATCATCCAAAGCTTGTTGCATCCTTTTCTTAAGGATTCCAAGATGATTCAAAACCTATATATACATGTATGTTTAACCTTTTAGAGGGGGTTGGAATATTTAATAGAATTACAAGGCAGAATAAAATTTGTGTCTGAACCTTTGTACTATTTGTCTATCTAAATGCAATTGAAGCTTTTGATATATTAATATAATTATCTTGCAATCTCTTTTCTACATCTAAATTGTCTCTTTGCATTTTTTTATTGTTCTTGTATGTTTATTTGTAATACATTTAAGCATACTAATCACAAGGTGGTTATGCACTTACTTGTAAGTTCCTTGAAGGAAGGATTAAAAGGTTTCAAGTAACCCAGGGAACATAGCATTATAACTTTAAGGATTGGATGATAAAATTGTAGGAAGAAGATAGTCTTCAAGGTATTTTATCTTTGTTGCAAGTGTTATATTGATCACCTCACTGTGGATTTTTACAAGATATTGACTCATAGCCCAAGGATTAGGCACTGGTTCTTATTTGCTAAGTGATTGATTCATAATCCAATACTTTCAATTTACTTAATCATACATAATATAATATAGATAATTCCATTCAAGTGATTGTATTCATTGGATACGGTTCAGTTTGTTGATTCTTTGAAGATAGGATCATTAGGTTACCCCTCCTAATATCAAAAGGAAGAAGGATTATTATCCTTAAAGCACTACTATTTGATGTTATCCTTTTAAAAGTTTTCATGGTTAAACTCTGTGTTAAGTTGTTATTAGTTTCATGTAGAGTAATTTATAAGATAATACTGTAAACAAGTAGAAAATCAGTATCCACATTTACTAATACTGTAAGACAGAAATCATATATAGGTAATACCTTCATGGGTGTTAGGGAACCTAAAAAGGAGGTGATAGTAGTTTCCCCAGATATTATCATAAACCCTCGTCAATTAGAGTTTTCTCTTGCTTGATTCATAATATTCAAACATTGGGAGTCATATAGTTAATCAAGCATTATTTTAAGGTTCAGCGAGAAAAATCCCTAACATAAGACATGTTGGTAGGCAAAAATACAAGGGTTTTTTAGTACCTTGTTAAATTTTTGCTTTTTGACCCCTTATAAGTGCTTTTTGAGCCTATTTGCCCGAATGGAATTTTCAAGATTACCATGCAATCCAGGTGTTCATCACTCTTGTTTTGACCTATGAAGACATCCTAGGTCATCAGTTTCAATTTTTGAGTTAGTTTGTGATGTCTTGTTTTGAGCACTTGTCCATTCTGCATTTGTTGTTTAGGTGTCATTTTGTTGTATCAGGAACTGTTTGCATCTGAATAACTTGCATTATTTTGTGTTTCATGGGTCACCATTTTGGGAGTGTTTAATGTATATACCAGATATCCTATATTTCAAATCCCAATTCATTTTGAATCTATTTGATAAGTTTGGAGATTCCCCAAAGTTGGTTTTCTAGAACTGTCTAGTTTCTCTGTTTTGCCCAGAATGTTGAATAGCCTACTTTCAACTTTTGCAAATTGTACCCAGTTAAATTCTATAAAGAATTGAATGTTCCCCCATATGTTAAACCTGGAAGTGTACTTCCTCAAATATTTTCAGACTTTGACCAATCCATTTAGCCACTTTGCCAGCTTGATTCCAAATCAAATTTCTGCATATTTACTGAGTTTAAGTTCACAAAGTTGTAAAGTGCTGACTTTGCATGTGTGTCAGTTGATAATTTAATCTTCAGAGAAAGTTACTTGAAGTTTTGCATTCCTAGTGTGAAAATGAGTCAAGTTCCAAAGGTTCATACTCTAAGGTTCTCTTTTGGTTGTTTTTTAAAGTCAGAATCAAAGGCAGTTTATGTAGATTTACAGTGCTGAACAGAATGAAGTTTACAGAATGGTCACTTTCATAGAGTGAAATTTTTATCTAAAAGTTGTTTTCAAGAACCGATTGTGGGACCATTCTCTCTACATAAAAATATACTACCTGGATTATTGGGTAACCCTCATAGCATTTTTTTATATTTTTGTAAATGTCAGTCCAAATGAAGTTTATGTTGTTTTGCATTTGCTCCTGCACTGTTTGCTGGAATTGCCAAAGTTTGATTAGTTGTACCTTGCACCTAAAGTTGAATCTGGTGAAGCCCTTTTTCATGCATATTCACTATGTTTCAAATAATCAATCTGTTAAGTGACGGACCCCCTAGAGTTAATCCAGTATCTTTGGAATTTGCATTTTTGGCAAGGTTTGCGTGAATTTAAATACTTCAAGTTACAGATTGAATAAACTTGCTCACTTTCAGTATTATTATCTTTTGGCCTTGATCTTTTCAAGCCAATCTAGTTGGCAACCATGTTCAAATGTTGGAGGTGAGTGGGTTATTCTTTCCTCACATTGTCAAGGGGTCATGCAATCCATTTTCAAAGCTCGTTCCGGAAGCTACTTTCTATTAGTGAGTTCAGTTCGCAGAAATATGAAAATTCATTATAAAGACCGCCAGTTTGATGTGTTGTGACAAATTTGCATAATGGTTTGTATTTAGAATGTGTATGTAAGTCTAAGGAACATAAGAACCTGAAGGATCATGAGATGAAAACAATATTTGAAACAAATTCTATTGGGAGGAATGTTGGGCAAGAAAGTAATTTGGAGTGGCCATGATCATTTATTCAGTATGGATGCTCCGCCAGTGGGATTATTTTCACAACTATATACCCAATTCATTTACATCTATTTCTATACTTTGACTTGATCTTGCAGCCTCATGGTTTATCTATACATTTATCTGAGCTAGGGTGATTGTTTGTGTAGTTTCATGCTCTGTAGAAACTACCAATTAATGTTGTCTTTGTTGTTACACAGTACTCACTTTTTTTTTGGAAACAGTTTTTTGTGAGAGATATATTCTTAAATCTTTAATAGAATGAGGAATTTCCTAATGATCCAACTTGGGAGTTTGAAATGTTAATTAAGTGGCCTGCACTAATATGAATGTTTTAAAACATTAAAAACCAATACACAATCAAAGTGCATTGGCAAATATAGAGGCCACGCAGCAAGAAGGCATTAAAAACAAATACTTTTTAAACATGTCAAAGAGAAATAACCATTGCCAAGGCTTGGAAAGAGAGGACATTGCCACTGCATGGAGGCAAAATATTATCTATCCAACCGTTTGAGAACATATCACAAGACTGAATTATAATTTGTTTGTGTATGTGGCATCAAGCTGGTTAATTTTTGCAATGGAGGAAGCTATAAAGAAATGTCAAACATGTGAGGAAGTATATGATTTATTTTTAAATTCTTGAATGGAGATTTTCTACAAACAAAAATTTGAGCGTGGTGAAACATTTCAAAAAAAGGAGGTATTGACCTATAGATAGGAGTATAAGAGACCCAGTGAAATTTTGTTTGGAAGGGAGTAGAAACGGTTTTAAGACCAAATGCATATCATGAAGATCAATGCATAGGCTGCGTAGTTGACTGAAGATTGGAGGAAGTGTTTAAAGATTAGAACCAGCACATTAATTAAAGAATACGCTAAGCAGCATTTGGTGGAGGAGCCCACGCTTGGTAAAGGGAATGTTTAAAAAGACATAGCAAATGCATATGGAGGAATCAATGCATCGATTACAAATTGAATAAATGCCTGCATAGAGTTATAGAGTGTATGCCACACTGACAGTGGAGGAAGCTCTTTAAACATTATCAAAACTTTAAATTGCAATAAAAGGAAAGCCCACACAGCATTACGATATGAGATAATGCCTATGCAAAATTGAGGGAGGCAGAATAGTTTTTTTTTAAAACATTCATGGTAAATGCAATTTGCATGTGCTAGACCAGTTTGGAAGGCCCACGCCAAACATAGAAAAGGGTTTAAAGAATATACATCTCAATCAACAAATGTATTTGCAAAGTGTGATTGCTATTGGCAGTTAAATAGAAGCCCACGCAGCAGGTTGAAGGGGCATTAAAAACTAAATTGGATTCCAAGTGTTGCACTAGATTTGAAATGGAAAACCCTACGCAAGAAATCAACATGGACCTGTGCTAATTGTGAGAGGAGGCTGCCTATGTGGAATCTAGTTCATTTTAAAGACAATTCCAAAGCCCACGCAGGAGTTAAAACCAAATATACATTACATTAAACAACTGGAGGACATGCGCATGATTCTATGGTTGTGCTGGAGTTTGAATAAAGATTTTTAAAAAAAATAAAACTTCAAATCCAATGTTGTGAGATTTGCAGAAGCTTCAAAACATTGAATGGAAAATACTGGAAGAGTAAAGACTAGTGCAATTGGCATGGAAAGAAGCCTACATTGGAATGAATAGCAAGGACTTTGCAAGGTAAAAATGTGTAAAAGATTTAATCCTACATTCTTTAAACGAGGAAAGTTCTTAATCTCTTTATACTTCAGCACTTACATTTTATTGTGAATAATAATTCAAGAGGCCACTTGGCAAACCCCTTGGTTGAAGGACTCAGTGCGCAGGTGGGCCCCATATTTTGAGACAAAATATAGAAAGACTTTAAAAACTCAAAGGGGATTTAGTCCCACATTCATCCCACAGGAGACTTTCGAGATGTTTATAAGACAAAAGACAATCATATAGAAATGTGAAGCAGAGAAAGAGGCTCTCTTCACACGCGTGTGTGCAGGTGACAGCGGGTGCATTGGGAAGCATGTCGGTGACTGAAGAAAACCAAATTTTGCAGATAGGTGGAAAAAATGATAGATTACTTGGTGGACACATGACGGAGGGTCGCGTGGTCATGAAAGGATTGGAGATAACCACCAAGCTTCCGAGATAATGTGACTAACAATCGGGCAAAGTTGTTGAAGGTTTCAAGCTAACCGCCAGGGCATCCGAGATCACACGATTGTGCAGTCATGCAGTCAGGAAAGAGAGCTGTGGTTGAGAGATAACTATCGAGATTGAGCGACTGGAGACTAGTTAACTAGGTTGTGTAGTTGTGAAAGGAAAAATGCTAAGTCCTTATCCTTGCGAGATTCAGTGACCACCGTCAGATCAGGATGAAGATCAAGGGCCTACGTTTAGCCTCTAAAGGAACCCAGGGTTAAGGAATTCTTATAGAGACTTGGAGACTTCATTGTGTAGGATAATCAGGGTTAGAGGTGAGTTAAAATCTAGTTAGGAGTAGCCAATCAGAGCATGCCAAGTGTCAAA
Organism: Thuja plicata; assembly: GCA_018584345.1. NCBI lineage: Eukaryota > Viridiplantae > Streptophyta > Pinopsida > Cupressales > Cupressaceae > Thuja > Thuja plicata. The sequence goes on along the minus strand of MU223461.1, from coordinate 3,030,130 downwards.
ATCTGGTGCTTTCTATGCAATAAAAGGCATAAAGTTGAATTTCAAAATGGGAATGTGCACAGGATATTAAAAGATAAATGAATTCAAAAATCAAAGACTATGCAAAGTATTAAAGATGAATTTAAAGCAGATTTACTAGAATGAGACAAAATGAAAAGATTAAATAATGTGCAGGATTGAAATATTAAACAATGTAGTTCTTTCCTATTTGTCTTATGCAATGTTTTTTATTTGCAAAACTTGAAAATCTGCATTTTGGGAAGATTTTGAAAAAGATAGAAATCAGATTTGAAAGAGCTTTCACAGAATATTTTTTAGATTTTGTCAGAGATAGATAAAATCAGATTTGCACAGAGGAAAAGAAAAAGTATAAAGGATTAAAATATGGTGCAACGTCAGGGCATTATCTTTTTCCTATAGTTTGGTGCAGTATTTTTATTTCAAAATCTGGAAGATATGTTTTCACGGAGGATGATTTCAGAGGATGAAAGTCAAATTTTGAAATTAGATTTTATTGAAAAGACAGTTGCAGGAGAAGATTAGAAAAAGTCAGAGTTGAAAGGGCAAGTAAAAATCAGATTTTGGAGGCAGTTGAATCAAATTTTGAAGTCACCGACAGAGATCAGAGTCAGATTTTGAAAAGACAAAATGAGGTCAGATTTCAGAAGAGAAAAGAAGGAATAAGTACATATCAGAGTTGAAAAGGATGACAGGTGTGAATCAAACATATTTCTTAGGGTTTTCTTTCTTCTCATATTTATTTTCATCTTCTCTCATTTTTAGGGGTTCCTTCCTTCTACTCTTTTTTTGGGAGAGGTTTCAGACTGTGTTTTGTCTCTGCAAAAGTTTGAGAGCATGTTCCAAACATTGTATCTTCTTTAATATTTTATCTTTTCTATGCATATAAAGTGTTATGTATCCTTTCTGGTTTTCTGAGAAGAACATCATTGTAATAGTAGCTTTATGAATGAGATTTAGCACTTGTTATTTTATCATCAAGTTGTCTCCATTTTTGTTCTGAATCATATAAGCTAGGGTATCAAGGGTGTTTTAGTTTTTTATGTTGTTGATCAACAATAGTGTTATTCAAGGAGTAACTATGATTCAAGATTCGTATTTAGATTTGTATGAGTTGGAATATCAAGGGTATTGCCAGTCTTGTCTTTCCAGTGGATGTTGGTTATGTACTATATGTTCTGAGATCTCTTCTAAGGGGAGGGTTAAATTCTCTGAGTGGGGAGTTGTAAATTTTAGATACACAGGTGGATTCATAAGTAGAATTTGATTAATACTATCTGTCTTATTTAAGGCATATAGACATATCAGACTGTGTTGTTTTCCTTTGTTCATAATCTTCTTTGCAATGTCATGTTTGACTCTGTTGCCCAATAGATAAGATGCTGGTCTATGCAAGATTTTAGGTATTTCAGAGATCCATAAACATCAAAACATAATTGAAAAATCATTTCCATTTCATGTTCTTAGGAGTTAAGATCGCTCTGGTTTTCAGACTTACAATTTGAAAGTAGAATATTGCATAAGATTTGATAAAACATTGAGGTAGTTGTTATCTAAAGGTCTTATAACTATTCCACAGTTATATATCTGTAAGCTTGTATTTGTCAAAAAGGAGTCATGTGTGTGCAGATTAGGCAATACCCACCTGAGTGATGTGGAGATCGAAGAAGGAGGATCTTATCCAATCCTCATCAATTAGGCTTAGTCTTGCTAGAATCAGGAGTTGGAGTTATAAGAGTTGATTAAGTTTTTAATTTTTTTGTGATTCAGCAAGAAAAAGACCTAAAAAATTAGTGATTGTACTAGGGAAAGAGATAAAAAATCTTGCTGAACCTTTATAGAAATCTCTGGTGCTTTAAAAGTTTAAATCAAATTTCAGATTGAGTTGGCCCATCCGAGTCGCACTAACAAATTGGCGACTCTACTAGGGAAAGAGATAAAAAATCTTGCTGAACCTTTACATTAATCTCTGGTGCTTTAGAAGTTTAAATCAAATTTAAGATTGAGTCAGCCCATCCAAGTCGCACTAACAAATTGGAGACTCTACTAGGGAATAAGGAAGTAAAAGGACATCAAAGTTTAAGATGATCATTTCCTTGCTTTGTTGAATTATCCCAGAGTCTGATTGAAGAGTCATTGTTTTAAAATAAATATTCCTCAATTTTTTGTAAAAGAGTCAAGTATGTTATGTTTGTCATTGCAAAGTGTCTGAAAGTCCAAAATAATCAAAGATATATTCATACTATCTCACATGTGGTGAGTGGTGACTCTGAGTTCTCTGATTTGCACCAGTGTGCATGTTTGAAGAAAGACTACTAAGAAGGTGGACTTGCAGTGATAGAAGCAGCATATATTTGGGCTCTTATGGCTGAGAACATAATCAAGAGAGGAATCATTAAGAAACTCTATATTGGAGATGTATCAAAGTTTCTGATTCGAGGAAGGTTAGGGTGGGGTAAAGAAATCTCAGCTGATTCAAATCTTTTCCTCTGCAAAGAGGTGGAGGCTCTACCAAGTTTTGAAGGTGATTTGGAGGTGACTTAAAATCAAATAGCTCGCAGCAGCTTCATCGTACTCTAGGTATTTTATTTTCATTGGATAAATTCTTTTGTTCCATAAAAATTAGTTTTACATATTTTCCCTACTAAGTGGTCAGCACTAATTAAGAGGGAAGAGAGAGGCAACTAGTAGTTATCCAGCCTACTAAGATGTCACACCTATATTGGGTTAGGTTGTGTAATGCTATAAATTTTGAAGGTATCCCCGAATACCCAAATCCTATTCCATCAGTAGTCATGGATTGTTTGCCTAAATTCACTGGCATGGGTGAGCAACCAGCGAAGGAGCATATTAAAAAGTTTTCTGACTTGATAAATGATCACAACATTATACATGAGAATGTATTAATGACCCTTTTTTTCAATATCTTTAGTTGAGGGTGCTAGAGATTGGTTTAGAGAATTACCTCATGGTTCAATAGGGTCTATTCCTGTACTTGAAGAGTGTTTTGTTGATAAATATGGTGATATAGAGCATGAGGGTTATTATGGCATATCCAAATCTGGAGATCTTGTATCAGAGCTTGAACTTGTTCATGCAGAAACCGAAGTGTTAAGACAAAATCTTCAAGAAAGGATTGTTTTGACATTACAAGAAAGTATGAGAAAAGAAGAGGGTGAATCTCAATTTTATTTTTACATAAGGTTTTCTGCTAAGATTAATGAATATAATGAGTATAGTCTTTCTTTTTGTCCTTGGGAGTTTGTTTGGACTAATTTTTTTGTGAAGATTTGTGTTCCTGAATCAATTATTTTTTCAAGCTTTGAGAGGGTGGAATATATCTGGCATACCATGAAATGGATAGAACATGTAAAAAATCTTTCTTCTAAATTTATGTCTGAGGTTGAATCTATTGATATTGAATCTGAAAATTTTGAACATATTGAATATGAATCTAGTTATGTTGATGAGACTGAGTTTAGTGATATTGAATCTAACTATTATGAAGATGATGTTGAGTTTAATTTGGATGAAAATGTTGATTATGATGTTGACAATGAATTTTATGAGCAAAAAGAGAATGAAGAGGTAAGTTGTTGTGATAATTCTTTTAATGAGAGTGACATCAATCCTGAAATTTCAGACCAAGTTTTTGATATTAAAGATCTTAAATGCACAGTTTCACATGAGGTTGTACCTAGTAATCATGCTATTGAGAGTGATGAAAACAAAATTGTTATACATGAGTCTAATATGAATGTTTTATCTTATGATAATGAAAGTAATGATCCTTCTCAATATGAAACAAAAGATACTGATTGTGAGAGTATATCAGAGATGAGTGTAAATGATGACATTTGTTCACTTCATAGTGAACAAATTTTAGAATTTTTGTCTTGTGAGTATCTCAGATATTCAGGAAGGGATAGCTCTTAACTATCATGCCCAACACACATTGATTTTGATAAAGAATATGAGACAGTAGATCCTGATTTTGAAATGTGTGTTTTAGATTTTTCTTGTGCTTCCATCTCACTCGACTACAACAAGATTGAATATAACCTTGCAGATAATGAGAGTATCGGCATTTGTTCCTATTCAAAGGATGAAGAGACTCTAGATATGATTTTGAGTATTGACTTGGATAATCGTATTGATAACAAATCTTCTTCTAAATCTAAATCTTTCATTGAACTATTTCATGATGAACTTTTAGTTACTCAACATATGCAATTGTTTGATGGGTGTGTTGATATGTATCCTCCCTCAAAAGAACAAGATAATGGTTTATATAAAGATGATAATGCATATGGATATGAGATATTTGTTGTTGTCATATATGATGAGTATGAAGTTTCATGTGCTAGTATGGATTCAGATTTTCATGATCCTAATGTCAGTGATAATTGTTTAAGCCATGATGTTGAAGAAAGAGACAAATCTGAATGTGTATTTTCAGATTTACAAGTGATTAAGGAGCCAGTAATTGACAATGTTTTCTCATGTTTAAAGGATGCTAATAGAACTTGTGATCAGCAAGCTACCCCTGATTGTTTGCAGACAGATTTTTATTTTGACACGTTCTATTTTGGTTTGCAAAGTGCTGATGAAAAAGAACAGTATCATTTGGTGCAAACTAATTTTCAGTATCCTTTGTTGCAAACTAATTCCCAGTATATGATTTTTTTCAGCCCTGAGAATGAGCTAGAATGTCTCATCTTTCAGCAAGTCGGTAGTAATGAAGGGTGTGATGTTTTGATATCATACAGTGATCACCATTCACAATGTTTCAGTGATTTTGTTTTGCCAAGTGAGGGTGAGTTTGTTGATAACTTTTTTTTTTATATGCTGAAGATTCAGGGCAGCATTTGTGATCAAGTGCATTGAAATGATAAGTTCAGCTTATCACTGATTTATGAATATGAAAACCAGGTGTATGACAGAGGTAAGAACTTATTTCAGTTTTGGGGCTTCGAGCCTTTCATAAATAATGTGCATAATTTTATAGTCTCTTTCCCTTTTAGTTGTGTGGTGTTTGCTTTCAATAAAGAGTTCTTAGTTTTTCAAAATAGTTATAAGTGAAAAGGAAAGAGATGAGAAGAAATACATGATTTGAAGTATCGGGCTGGTCTGCTTCTAATATGAGATTCTAAAAGTTCTCTACATGCCCCCATGGGGCACGTGTCCACATTCAGATCCAATGTTGGTACTCAAAAATACAACAAGGGTTTTTGAGTACCTTGTTAATTTTTTGCATTTTGACCCCTTATAAGTGCTTTTTGAGCCTATTTTCCCGGATGGAATTTTGAAGATTACCATGCATGTCAGGTGTTCATCACTCTTGTTTTGACATATGAAGACATCTCAGGTCATCATTTGCAAGTTTTGAGTTAGTTTGTGATGTCTTATTTTGAGCACTTGTCCATTCTGCATTTGCTATTTAGGTGTCATTTTGCTGTAACAGGGATTGTTTGCATCTAAATAACTTGCATCCTTTTGTGTTTCATGGTTCACCATTTTGGGAGTGTTTAATGTATATACCAGAGAGCCTATATTTCAAATCCCAATTCATTTTGAATCTATTTGATAAGTTTGCAGATTCCCCAAAGTTGGTTTTCCAGAACTGTCTAGTTTCTCTATTTTGCCCAAAGTGTTGAATAGCCTACTTTCAACTTCTGCAAGTTGTACCCGGTTGAATGCCATAAATAATTGAATGTTCCCCCATATGTTAAACCTGGAAGTGTACTTCCTCAAATATTTTCAGACTTTGACTAATCCATTTAGCCACTTTGCCAGCTTGATTCCAAATCAGATTTCTGCATATTTACTGAGTTTAAGTTCATAAAGTTGTAAAGTGCTGACTTTGTGTATGTGTGTCGGTTGATCAATTCATCTTCAGGGAAAGTTACTTGAATTTCTAAGTTCCTAGTGTGAAAATGAGTCAATTTCCAAAGGTTCAGACTCTAAGGTTCACTTTTGGTTGGTTTTTGAAGTCAGAATCAAAGGCAGTTTATGCAGATTTACAGTGTTGAATAGAATAAAGTTTACAGAATGGTCACTTTCATAGAGTGATAACTTTTTATCTGAAAGTTTTTTTCAAGAACCAATTGTGGGACCATTCTCTTTACATGAAAATATACTAAGTGGATTATTGGGTGAGCCTCAGAGCATTTTTTGATATTTTTGCAAATGTAAGTCCAAATGAAGTTTATGTTATTTTACATTTGTACCTGCACTGTTTGCTGGAATTGCCAAAGTTTGATCAGTTGCACCTTGCCCTTGAAGTTGAATCCAGCAAATCCCTTTTGCATGTATATTCACTATGTTTTGCAGAATCACTCTATCAAGTGACGGACCCCCAAGAGTTAATCCACTATCTTTGCAATTTGCATTTTTGGCAAGGTTTGCGTGAATTTGAATACTTCAAGTTACAGATTAAATAAACTTGCTCACTTTCAGTATTATTATCTTTTGGGCTTGATCTTTTCAAGCCAATCCGGTTGGAAACTATGTTCAAATGCTGGAGGTGAGTGGGTTTTCCTTTCCTCACATTGTCAAAGGGTCATGCAGTCAGTTTTCAAAGCTCGTTCCGGAAGCTACTTGCCATTAGTGAGTTCAGTTCGCAGAAATATAAAAAGTCATTATAAAGACCGCCAGTTTGATGTGTTGTGACAAATTTGCATAATGGTTTGTATTTAGAATGTGGATTTAAGTCTGAGGCACATAAGAACCTAAAGGAGAATGAGATGAAAACAAGATTTGAAACAAATGCTATTGTCAGGAATGTTGGGCAAGTTAGTAATTTGGAGCGGCTATGATCATTTATTCAGTATGGATGCTCCGCCAGTGGGATCCTTTTCACAACTATATACCCAATTCATTTACATCTATTGCTATACTTAGATTTGATCTTCCAGCCTTATGGTTTATCTATACATTTATGTGAACTAGCGTCATTATTTGTGTAGTTTCATACTCTGCAAAACTACCAATTAATGTTGTCTTTGTTATTACACAGTACTTGTTCTTGTTTTTATTTTTGGAAGCAGTTTTTTGTTAGAGATATATTATTCAATCTTCAATAGAACAAGGACTTTCCCGATGATCCAACTAGAGAGTTTGAAAATGTTAATTAAGTGGCCTGCACTAATATGAATGTTTTAAAACATTAAAAACCAATACAAAAGCAAACTGCATTGGCAAATACAGAGGCCACACAACAGGAAGGCATTAAAAAAAAATGTTTTTTAAACATTTCAAAGATCAATAACCATTTCCAAGGCCTTGTAAGAGAGGACATTTCCAGTGCATGGAGGAAAAATATTATCTATCCAACCATTTGACAACATATCACATGACCAAATTATAATTTTGTTGTGTATGTGGCATCAAGCTGGTTAATTTTTGCAATGGAGGAAGCTATAAAGAAATGTCAGGAAACATGTGAGGAAGTATATGATTTCTTTTTAAATGCTTCAATGGAGTTATGCTGCAAAAAAAGAGTTGAGCATGGTAAAACATTTCAAAAAAAGGAGGTATTGACCTATACATAGGAGTATAAGAGACCCAGCGCAATCTTGTTTGCAAGGGAGTAGCAACGGTTTTAAGACCAAATGCATATCATCAAGATCAATGCATAGGCTGCGTAGTTGAATGAAGATTGGAGGAAGTGTTTAAATATTAGAACCAGCACATTAATTAAAGAATACCCTAAGCAGCATTTGGCGGAGGAGCCCACCCCTGGTAAAGGGAATGTTTAAAAAGACATAGCAAATGCATATGGAGGAATCAATGCATCAATTACAAATTGAAGAAATACCTGCATAGAGTTATAGAGTGTATGCCACGCTGATAGTGGAAGAAGTTTTTTAAACATTATCAAAACTTTAAATTGCAATAAAAGGAAAGCCCACGCAGCATTAAGATATGAGATAATGCCTGCGCAGAATTGGGGGAGGCAGAATAGTTTTTTTTAAAAACATTCATGGTAAATGCAATTTGCATGTGCAAGACCAGTTTGGAAGGCCCACGCCAAATATAGAAAAGGGTTTAAACAATATACATCTCAATCAACAAATTTATTTGCAAAGTGTGATTGCTATTGGCAGTTAAATAGAAGCCCACGCAGCAGGTTGAAGGGGCATTAAAAACTAAATTGGACTGCAAGTCTTGCGCTGGATTTGAAATGGAAAATCCTGCGCAAGCAATCAACATGGACCTGCGCTAATTGTGAGAGGAGGTTCTCAGTGTGGAAGCTAGTACATTTTAAAGACAATTCCAAATCCCATGCAAGAGTTAAAACCAAATATACATTGCATTAAGAAACTGGAGGACCTGCGCATGAGTCGAAGGCTGCGCTGGAGTTTGAATAAAGATTTTTTAAAAAGGTAAAACTTCAAATCCAATGCTGTGAGATTTGCAAAAGCTTCAAAATATTTAATGGAAAATACTAGAAGAGTAAACACCAGCGCAATTGGCATGGAAAGAATCCTATGCTGGAATGAATAGCAAGGACTTGCGCAAGGTAAAAATGTGTAAAAGCTTTAATCCCACATTCTTTAAATGAGGAAAGTTTTTAATCTCTTTATACTTGAGCACTTACATTGCATTGTGAATAAGAAGTCAAGAGGCCACTTGGCGGGCCCCTTGGTTGAAGGACACAGTGCACAGGTGGGCCCCATATTTTGAGACAGAATACAGAAAGACTTTAAAAGCTCAAAAGGGGTTTAGTCTCACATTCATCCCACAAGAGACTTTCGAGATGTTTATAAGACAAAAGAAAATCATATAGAAATGTGAAGTAGAGCAGGAGGCTCTCTTCATGCGCGTGTATGCAAGTGATAGTGGGTGCATTGGGAAGCATGTCAGTAACCGAAGACAACCAAATTTTGCAAACAGGTGGAAAAAATGAAAAATGACTTGGCGGACATGTGGCGAATGGTCATACAGTCAAGAAAGGATTGTAGATAACTGCCAGGCTTTTGAGATAACACGACTAACCACCAGGTGAAGTCGCTGAAGGTTTCAAGCTAACCGTCAGGGCATCCCAGATCATGCGAGTGTACAGTCAATTAGTCAGGAAAGAGAGTTTTGGTTAAGAGATAACTGTCGAGATTGAGCGACTGGAGGCTACTTAACTAGGGCATGCAGTCGTTAAAGAAAAAATGCTAAGTCCTTATCCTTGCGAGATTCAACGACCACCGTTGGATCAGGATGAAGATCAAGGGCCTACATTTAGTCTCTAAAGGAACCCAGGGTTAAGGAATTCTTATAGAGACTTGGAGAATTCATTGTGCAGGATAACTGAGGTTAGATGTGAGTAAACATCTAGTTAGGAGCAGCCAATCAGAGCATGCCAAGTGTCAAAATCTGGTGCTTTCTATGCAATAAAAGACATAAAGTTGAATTTCAAAATGGGAATGTGCACAAGATATTAAAGATAAATGAATTCAAAAATCAAAGACTGTGCAAAGTATTAAAGATGAATTTAAATCAGATTTACAAGAATGAGACAAAATAAAAAGATAAAATAATGTGCAGGATTGAAATATTAAACAATATAGTTCTTTCTTATTTGTCTTATGCAATGTTTTTTATTTGAAAAACTTGAAAATCTACATTCTGGGAAGATTTTGAAAAAGATAGAAATCAGATTTGAAAGAGCTTTCACAGAATATTTTTCATATTTTCTCAGAGATAGATAAAATCATATTTGCACAGAGGAAAAGACAAATTCTAAAGGATTAAAATATGGTGCAACATTAGGGCATTATCATTTTCCTATAGTTTGGTGCAGTATTTTTATTTCAAAATCTGGAAGATATGTTTTCACAGAAGATGCTTTCAGAGGATGAAAGTCAAATTTTGAAATCAAATTTTATTGAAAAGACATTTGCAGGAGAAGATTAGAACAAGTCAGAGTTGAAAGGGAAAGTAAAAATCAGATTTTGGAGGCAGTTGAATCAAATTTTGAAGTCACTGATAGAGTTCAAAGTCAGATTTTGAAAAGACAAAATGAGATCAGATTTGAGAAGAGAAAAGAAGGAATAAGTGTAGATCAGATTTGAAAAGGAGGATAGGTGTGAATCAGACATAGTTCTTAGGGTTTTCTTTCTTCTCCTATTTATTTCCATCTTCTCTCAGTTTTAGGGGTTCCTTCCTTCTGCTCTCTTTTTTGGGAGAGGTTTCAGAGTGTGTTTTGTCTCTCTACAAAAGTTTCAGAGTAGGTTCAAAACATTGTATCTTATGTAATATTTTATCTTTTCTATGCATATAAAGTGGTATGTATCTTTTCTAGTTTTCTGAGGAGAACATCATTGTTACAACTTTATGAATGAGATTCAACACTTGTTATTTTATCATCAAGTTGTCTCCATTTTTTTTTTGAACCATATAAGCTAGGGCATCAAGGGTATTTTAGGTTTTTTTGTTGTTGATCAACAATAGTGTTATTCAAGGAGTAACTGCGATTCAAGATTCATATTCAGATTTGTATGAGTTGGAATATCAAGGGTATTGTTATTCTTGTCTTTCCAGTGGATGCAGGTTATGTACTGTCTGTTCTAAGATCTCTTCTAAGGGGAGGGTTAAATTCTCTGAGTAGGGAGTTGCAAATTTGAGATACACAGGTGGATTCATAAGTAGAATTTGATTGATACAATATGTCTTATGTAATGCATATAGACATATCAAACTTTGATGTTGTCCTTTGTTCATAATCTTCTTTGCAATTTCATGTTTCACTCTGTTACCCAATGGATAAGACACTGGTCTATGCAAGATTTGAGGTATTTCAAATATCCATAAACATCTAAACATAATTGAAAAATCATTTCCATTTCATGTTCTTAGGAGTTAAGATTGCTCTGGTTTTCATAATTACAATTTGAAAGTAGTATATTGCATAAGATTTGTTAAACATTGAGGTAGTTGTTACCTAAAGGTCTGAAAACTATTCCACAGTTATTTCTGCAAGCTTGTATTTGTCACAAAAGGAGTCATGTGTGTGTAGATTAGGCAATACCCGACTGAGTGATGTGGAGCTCAAAGAAGAAGGGGGATATTATCCAATCCTCATCAATTAGGCTTAGTCTTGCTAGAATCGAGAGTTGGAGTTATAAGAGTTGATTAAGTTTTTAATCTGTTTGTGATTCAGCAAGAAAAAGACCTAACAAGACACACTTAAATCAGGAAAAAGTTGGAAATTTTTACAAATATATACATTGCTTAACATATTCATATTACCTTTGCACCTCTTCTCTTGATTTGAAAGAAACAAACTAGGCTTGATGGCCCTCTTCCATCAACAATTTTTTGATTTAGCTTGCCCCTTTCAAACACAAAATCTTCTTATCTCTACAATAGAAACAAGATAAAAACATAGTTGTCATCTGAATTATTAGATATACTAATATTTTTCAATAGCTTATAGAAAATATTGTCAGTATTTATGCCTTCATTTATCACTTGTAAATCAAGGCTTATTTGAAAATACTAAACATTTTGTGACCAATGCCAATCATAGTTGCTAAAGATTCAGAACCCCTAGAGAATTTTATATTGTTTCTTGCATTGTCACATATGGGAAAAACATCCTGCAACTGATAACAATTACAATAATTTTCAGTTTCACAGCTAGAGTCATCAAAACTTGCATTTCACATCTAGGAAAAACATCCTCCAATTGATAAAAATTACAATCATTTTCAATTTCACAGCTGGAGTCATCAAAACTTATTTTGTCACTAGTTTGCATAATTAAATCAGAGTCCTCTAAAGATCTTACTTTCAAGTTTAAGACCTTATGCAAACCACCATCTTATCTGTCGGAGGGAGAGAACCTATCCACACATTTACTAGGTATCTGCACAGTTTGATTAACTGAAAGATCATCCTGAAATAATTCAATAGATGATTTAGAATCTGAACATATTCACAATCCACATAATAATCCCAATCAATACTCAAAATCATGCGAGGAAATTCTTCATCCTTTGAGTCTAGAAATACACTAATGCTTTCATCATCTGATCTATCATATTCAATTTTGTTGTAGCCTAATGACATAGGAGTACAAGTAAAATTAGAAACACACGTGTCAAAATCAGGACCACCTGATTCATACTCTATCAAAATCAATGTGTTGGATGTAAGAACTTAGAGCTATCCCTCCCTGAACATCTGAGATATTCACAAGTCAGGAACTCAAAAAAAATTTCACTATGAAGTGAACCATTGTCATCTATTTCATCCATTTCTAATATGCAGTCATGAGCAACATTTTCATTTATACCATCATTATCTTCTTGCTGACTACAAATATCCTCTTCCTTACACTAAAAAGGATCCCTTATGTGATTCAAAACTAAAAAAATCATGGGATTCATCATAACCTGATAAAGGAATGCATATCCCTTCATCAACACTCTTAAGCTCATTTGAATCATCAAAACAACAACTTACATCTTCATTAATATGATCTACTTGTTTATCATAGGTATTTTTTGTTACCTTGTGAGAATAACCATTAGTTTCATAAGAGAGATCATCCCTTATAGAACCATCAGCATCACTTTTTGATGACATGTAACTGATTAAATTTTTGATAATGTTAAGTTGAAGATGATGCAAACTATTAAATCAGTTAATGGTTTGTATTGTCATTGATGTCAACTTGATATCATATGTACGGTCATGTACATAATGCCAAAGACTTCAGAGAATCAATGGAACAATGATTATGCTTTTAGCAATGCATAAAATCAAGTATTCACTAAGTGACAGACAACACCGACGGAGTGCACACCACCGATAAAGACAAAGATAAAGTCACAGTGATGCCCGACGAGCAGAAGACAGTGTTTCCTGACGAAGCAGAATCATAGGATGCCCGACAAACTAAAAATAGAGTTGCCTGATGAGAAAGATCCAATGATTCCCGATGGACGGAGATCCCAAAGCTAACTGAAGTTACACCGACGAAATTGGCAGTTGTCACCGGAGACGAACTGTAGAATTGACCGGCAGAACAGAGAGATCAGAAAATGATAAAATATCTAGCTGGTGGAGCTTAAGGATAGACTTAACTATTTTTTTAATTTATTCTACCATAGTTAAAGAAATTGATTTATACAGTTGGCAAGAAGATAACTACGAGATAAATCAGGAGTTAAAGCCATAAATCAAATTGGCTAGATTATTTTTCACGCCAAGAATCAAGAATTAAAGAATATCATGTCTATATAAGAGACAAGCATAATTTATTTTCCCTATGCACTCAGATACACAGGGGAGTGAATTGAAAGAAGATGCTGAAAAGAAACTGGTGAAGGATAAACTTCATATAGTCCTGATTAATCAAGATAAGGGAGAGCTAAAGAATTTTGCAGACACCGACAAACAGTGAAGCCCAGCATCACAGAGTAGAAAGTGTGAAGCACAAAGGAATTGATTTGATACATTGATCAGAAAGGTATTGTACATAAATAGATCTGAATATCTGCAATTCAAAGTTGCATTAGAAATAGGTCATTGTATTTCAGTTTAACCATTGAAGCATTAAGTCTCTTAACAGAGTAGGACTTAATTGTCTTCTGTAATTGAGGTATATCCTAACAGAGTACCAAAAAGTTTGATTCATGATAGTAGTAGCGGTCTTACCTAAAGCCTATTGACAGTCTAAGAAGGAGGTTGATTCAAGGATGGTAGTAAGATTAGCATAAAGCCTATTGACAGTCTAAAGACTGATTCAAGGATGG
>MU223461.1:2998694-3009364 GCA_018584345.1 Thuja plicata | reverse complement strand
TTCACCCCCCCCCCTCTAAGTTATTACTAACACTTTTATACCCACCACTCTCACCATCCTTATCCTTCACTCCATTCTGAGAAAAAGAATCACTATCATGATTGCAAGAGATGTCATCCCCACTAGACCTATCTCTATTATTTTGGTTTCCATCATTCTCAGAAACAATATCACTAAGCACAACCTCATGTGCAATCTCGGACTTAAGATTTTTAATAATTTCTATTCATTTTCTAGCAGACACGGCATATTCTACCCTCAAGGAGACTGGCCAATAGATTGAATCGGGAAAACAAAGTTCCACAAATAAACTAGCCCAAACAAACTCCTTAGTACATAAAGGAATAATATACTCCACTACAGCAGAAAACCTCATATTAAAAATAAGTGCAGATTCTCCCACCATTGGTCTCGTGTTCTTCCTTAGTAACAAAATAACTTGTTCTTGCAGCTCTTGTTCTAAAATTTTGTCGTCTGCAAAAACCTCTTCAAGATCTGGCATAGATCCTCCACAATTGGATATAGTAGAATCTCTAACCTCTATGTCCTTCATTTTTCAACTAATACATGCTCCCACTTGATTTTGCAAAATGTAATTTTAAACTTGAAGCATGCAAACCTCTACTCACACCTTGTTCCTTTTCTTAGTGCTTAAATCACTTTATAAGGAAACAATTTTTTTACCTTGAAACATAAAATACTTGGATGTATTAGAGTAGCTGCAAAAAAAACTTGATCTGAAGTCACCCTCAACTCACCTTTCAAAACTTTGGTAGAGTTGCCACCTCTTTGCAGAGGACAAATTTGAATCAGTTAATATCTTTTTACCCCACTCTGACCTTCTTTAAAACTAGAGAACTCCCAACACACCCCACTAATAGGGTCTCGTATTGATTGCTCCCTTGACTATGCTTTAGTCATAAGATCCCAAACATTTTCCTAATCATCACTGCAAGTCCACCTTCTTGTTCATTTATAGCCTTTCTTCAATCATGCACAATAGTGCAAATCAGAGAACTCAAAGTTTCCACTCACCACTTTGTGAGATAGTATAAATATATCTTTGAAGAACTTGAAATTTTAGACATTGTTACAATGAAAAACCAAACAAACCTTGGCTTACTTTGAGTAAGAGGAATACTTCTTTGTAGCATATGACTCTATAACAATCATATCACTCTGGGATAGATTTTGACTAAACAGAGAACAAAGCTTTCTTATCCCCAAATGAGTTTATATGTTGTTGTTGACTCTTGGATTGATTATCTCCATCTGAATATTGGATTTAATAATTTGTACCAAAGATTCAAACTAGGTTTTATATCTCTTTCCCAAGCAGAGTCGTCATTTCTGTTGGGTCTTTTTCTTGCACTCTCCTTTCCTAGATGAGATTCTGAGACCAGGATGTGAGATTGCAAACCTAGGACACAAACTCAACAACCTAAGTAGAAAGGAGACAAGAGAAAGATAACATTGACAAGGTTCAAAGACCTGCACTTTGAGTTCCACATCACTCAGGTGGGCACTACCTAATCTGCACACACATAGCCTCTTTGTGACAAACAATAGCTTGCAGATACATAACTATGGAATAGATTTCAAACCTTTAGGTAACATGTACCTCAGTGTTTTACCAAATCTCATGCAATATCCCACTTGCATAGAATATGTCTAAAAACTAGAACTATCCTAACTCCTATCAACATGAAAGGGAAATGATTTTAATTTATGATTTGATTAATGGATCCCTGAAATACTCCAGATCTCTCATAGACCAGTGCCTTATCCAATGGGAAACAGAGTCAAACATAACATTACAAAGAAGATTATGAATAAAGAAGATGGCACTGTATAATATGTCTAATCCCTTACATCAAACATACCCCCATTAATCAAGCTCTACCTGTCAATCCACTTGTGTATTAAAATATGCAATTACATGGTCAAAATATTTAACTCTCCCCTTGGAAGAGACCCTGGAATAGACAATACATTAATCAGCATCCACTAAAAGACAAATTAACATACCCTTGATACCCTAACTCATACATATCTAAAGAAAAATTATAAATCATAGTCATCCTTCAATTGACTCCATTGTTTATCAACAATGGACAAATCCAAAACACCCTTGATGCCTTAGTCTCTATGATTCAGAAATCAAATGAAGACAACTTGGTACCAAAACAACAGCACTGAAATTTTATTCATAAAACTTGCTATTACAATGATGTCCTTCTCTAGAACCAGAAAGAAACTAAGAACACCCTATATAAAGAGAAAAGGAAGAAATATGTACAGAGGAACCAAACTTGGAACCTGCTATGAATTCTTGCAGAGAAATGGGAACTCTTACAATAGAGAAAAGAAAGATACATATAGTAGAAGGAAATCCTAGAAATGATATATGATTGACATATTTCCTTCTTTGAAAATTGGTTTATCTTCATTCCTCCACTGAATTGATCTTTCTTCAAAAGATCTAAAATACAATCTAATATGAATATCCACTTGAGTGAAAACATTAATGCAGAAAAGATAGGAAGTGGACTAGGGTTACAAAAGATATAAAAATCTGAACAAAAAACCCTAAAACACCACCATATGGCATCAATGAAACCACATTCAATAGAAAACATCCCCTCATCACCGTATGACTTTAATAAATTGACCTAAAAGATCAGATCGATCCACCAACTACCTCTGCAACCTAGAAAGCAGTGCCACCGCCTGAAACCCTGAGAAACAATTTTAAATATTCAAATATCCAGCTTTAATGGCTACAGGTGGCATGGAATCCATCATCAACGGCCCACATTGAAACTTTATCTAACTTTAAAACTGAGTCATTGATCATCCTTTAATTACTCACAAGCCAAGATCCCATCGAACAGGTGGCACCCTGTCGTAATGCCTCATACATTATCTCCTGATCATCTCTTGTTCTAGGCATAGCGGTGTCCATCAAATTCATTTACATCAGCTTTCCCTTTAACCTGCCCTTGTTCTGGCCTCACGATCACAGGAAGATAGGTGTTAGCTAGGCGCAATGCCTCAAAGACTAATCTTTGATCATCTTCGAATTAAGGAAATGTGCGAGCCGTCTAATCAGCAGAAACTTATTTTACCTTTATGTTATCCTTCATTGCTGACCAAAACTAACTTACAACGTGGTAGGGTAGCGTGATGCCTCAATAACTATCAGTCAAGCATATTTTCCTTATAGCATAACACCAACCAATAGATCAACACCAACCTGTTGCCTCTTTAACTTCCTTTGAAACCCAAGATCCATGACCACAGCAATGTTGCATGTCAAGCGGGCGTAATGCCTTGATCACTATATGTCATTCATCTTCCCCTTCAAGGCATAGCATCCACTATCAAATAAAATTTAACTTGACTGCACTTTATCTTTCCTCTAATGTTCACCTGGATCTGACATCTATTCTTTGTTTTTAACCTGTCTTTAACCTAGATCGTCTCAATCTTTTGTATCTCTGAAACGCCAGATGCTTGGCTTAACCCTAGTATGATCACGAGATTTAGAGATAAAGCATATCTCTGAGTTGTTGAAAGCTTTTTTTGACCCATAGTTTATTCAAATACCTAGCAACATCCCTTGATCTTGTTTTTCATCGATAGTTGGCGTGTAATCCCACAAGACTTGGATTTACTCAAGTTCCATCATGAGATTCAGTGACAAAATCATATCATGTAATCTCCAAATGAAAGTCTTAACCCTGGTCTAGTCTCGAGATTCACAGATAACACATATCTCTGAATTGTTGAATCCTCTTGCTAATTGCAGTTCCATACTGAGATTCAGTGACCCCCACACATTGCAATCTTGATCAACGACCAGCGTTGAATCTTCAGATCTTTTGAGACTTAACCGTGACATTACGAGATCAAAAGATAAACATAAAAAGTCAAGTCTTTACCTCTGTCTCCAGATCGCTGAATGTTAAGAACTAACCACCAAATATTATGAGAGTCAGAGATAAAGACTTAGGGCATTAGGCCTACCAAGAAAAGTAATGAGCCTTTGCCAGATCTCGGAATGAATAAAGAATATTCTTTTCCCTTATGATATTAAGAGATATCCTTGCCACGCTCAATCTCCAGATCAAATGGAATATTTGATCTCGATTGCAAGATTAGGAGACAAGGCTTAGCAAAAATAAAGCACATGGACATATCAGACTTAAGTGACTCAAAAAAGATAACTTCATTTTATGAGATGAGCCAAAGACTTAGGGTTTTCACCAAAATGCACCAAGGGCTACAAAATTGAAAACTAGGGCTTGAGGACCAGGCCAAAAACCTTGCAGAAATAGGAAAAAATAGGAGCAAAGAGTTAATAAAATTTGAGTCCTAACATGGCATCCACATAGGAGACGCATAGGAGACACATGGGAAAAGGAGATGGTAATACAAAATTCAAAAATGCTCACACATTTGTGAGAAACTTGGGAAGTGATAGGGCATTTAAGGTTGGAGAAAAAGGTGTAAGAGGGGAATGGCTCAAGGTTTCTCACACATGTGTGAGCAACTTGGGAAGAGGAAAGAGGGGACAAAGGTTTAAGAGTGTAGTTGGCCATTTATGAAAGGTAATTGGTCACCTTTGGGAATGTGCTCACACATGTGTGAGAAAAATTCAAATTGGAGGGAAATACTAATTGTTGTAGGAACTACAAAATTAGCATAGGTAATCTAAGATTAACCATAAGGGTAGGTTTAAGGATGATGGTGATGGGTGTAGGTTAGGTTTTTAGGCTAGATTAGGATTTAATTAATTAGGAATTAATTAAACCAAGGGATTAGAAGAAGACATAATTTAAATAAATAAATTTATTCAAATAGGAATGGAAAGGGATAAATGTATTAAATAAAATTAATACATTAGGGGGATAGTATTTAAATAAAATCCAAATACTTTAGGTTTAAAAGAACATTTAATTAAATTGAATTAAATATGTAGAGTAAATGGATAAATACAGTTTATTATTAAAATCTACTATATGGCTAAGGAGGATATTAATTAAATTAGATTTAATTAATTAAGAGGAAAATAAAGATGTCAAGGAATGTTTTTAGATGTCTACATTTTTCCCCTCTTTGATATAGCATCACGAAGTGACGTTAGATCAAAGAATAATAAAATATAATGGATAAAAGGGGATAAGACTAGAAGCATGATGCCCCATTCATGATGAAGAATGATGATGAGGAGATAATGGTATGGCCCCTCGAGAGGATTGGCGGTTTCAAAGAACACGAGTGTGCTCTCGAAATGGATAGGAGGATAATATTGGAAATAGGGAGAGGTAAGGTTACATGATGCATAGGGTGACAGAGATGGTCAGGGGAGGGAATAAATAAGATCCTCTATGAGAATTCATAATGCAAAATGGAGCTCAAGAAGCAACTATAAAAATTCAAGGGGATTTTTCATGTTGACAATGGAGAGCATACCTTAGTTTGATTTTATACATGACATTATGCATCAAGGTATGAGGAACCAGGATGACAAAGTGTCAAGTACGTGATTAAAAAGGTCAAATAAAACCATATGCCTTATGACATCATGATATAGAAGACCATGATGCCTTTATACAATAGGATGCAAAGACCATGATAAATGAAAACAATACTAACATGTACAAGAAACAAGCAAGCATGCACATAAACTAAAACAAAACCAACATGTTGCCCCTAGTCAAGCTAAAATTGATTGATGATTGAGGATAGAAATGTTAATGATAAGAACAATACACATCCAAAATATTGAGAAGGATACATCCCATGATGATGATTGGATTAAAAGTTTGATCAATGGATTATTAGTTGATTTGGATCAAGATGATGAATTGATCAAGGATGATGTGCTAGGTTGCAAGAATGGATTGCATGGATTAGTATTGAGCGTATTTGATTGGATTGATTTGGGAATTTTGGATTTTAGGGAATTTTTGGATGAATAGATTGGATAAAAGAGGATAAATTCTTGGATATGATTGGATTGGAGAATAAGATGAATAGGAGAATATGATAGAATTGGAGGATAAGATAGATTGGATTAGAAGATAAATGAATGTGATATGAAAGGATTGAATGTATAAGATGGAGTGAATGGAATGGAAGGAGGATTAATGGATTAGACATGAGATGAAAAGGTCAAAAGGAATGGATGAGATCTAATTGAAAGACTGATAATGGATAGAATGGATTGGGACCAATGACAAGGTAGAACCAAGTTATGGTAGAGGATGGAAAGATGGAAATATTGTGCGTATAAGAGATGGATGGATGGAATGGATGGATAGGTAATCTGGTATGGAAGGATATGGGTGACTAAAGGATGGAGATCCAAGAACTATGTGGAAAATGAGTGAAATGCCCTACACTAGAGGGGGAAAGGAAGGATAGGAAGATGGAGGATAAAGGATATATGAGATGAAAGAATGGTGTGTAAGGGATGTGAGTAAAGGATAGTGATATAATATGTAGGACTAAAGGATGGGGAATAAGTGAATGAGGACCCAAGGCTTATGTTGTAAATGATGCCCCCAGACTAAAGGTGAGAAAATAAGGATGGGAAGATGGTGGATAAAGTGAGTGAGATGGACAAATAGTGTATAATAGATATGCATGGAGAGAATGAAGGCTTGTATTGTCTAAAGCATGCATGGATATTTTAGCACCTCTAGTTCTTAAGAAAGATCAAAAGTATGAAAGTGGAAGGTGATGTATAATGTATATGAGAGTATGAATAGGATAAGAGATACTGATATGAAAGATACGGATAGGGTAGGATAACGGATAATGTATGGAGGAAATGCATGGGATAATCAAAATCAAATACATGGGAAAGGAGGATGGAGTCATATATAGGATTATGGATGGAGGATAGAGGAAATTAATCAAAAAAAGACTATGAGATGGAGGATTGAACAAGGAACATGGAGGTTATAAATGGAGGGAGTGGATATGAGAGTCAAGATCCAAGATGGGAAAAGGGTGATGCATTTAGATAGGATGATGCGTGGTGGATAGGGGATGTGGAGGATATGTATGGTAGGATGGCATGTACGGATCTTTCCCCTGAGTATAGAGAGCAAGGGGATGGAGGGATTACTCATGACATTTTATTGTCAAGTTTTCATCATGCTACTTGTCCAAGGCGCTTGAACTTGCCAAGTTTTCATCACTGGATGATTATTTCTCTTTACTTATTTTGACATTTTTGACATTTTTGGGAGTTGTTGGAAGGATTATATGGACGGAATGATAATGAGAATATGGATGGAGGACTGAAGCATAAATTTCCATGGATGGTATCCCTTTAATATGTTTTATAATTTACCAACGCATTTTGGATATATGCTCATAGATGTTGATAGGATGGTGGGAAGGAAATTGAAAAGATGGGGGATTGAGGGGATAAGGAGTTATGAAAAATTTTGGATCAAAGGGGAGGATTCGTGGATAATGGATGAGAGGTTGAAAGACTTGTGAATAAATGGATGAGGGATTTGGTATTACAATGGTGACAAATACTGATTGCACCCTTGCTCTCCTTGGTTTTTCAGCGCATTGGTGGTTCGTGACATGGCTTAACCTCCTCCTGTGTCTTCTATTAATCTAGCGGTTGTATCAGGAATTGACAGGTCGATCTTTTGGTGCAATGACATACACTAGTTGTAACAAGTGGTATCAGAGCTTGGTCACAGGTTTGAACCCCGTGCTTGCGATGGGGGCAATTGTTACAATGGTGAGAAAGACTGGTTGCGCCCTTGGTCTCCTTGGTTTTTTAGTGTAGCAGTGGTTCGTGACATGACTTAACTGCCTCCTATGTCTTCTATAAATCTAGTGGTTGTATCCGAAATCGATAGATCGATCTTTTGGTGCAACAACAACCGCTTGTTGTAACAATTGGAAAGATATTCATTGGCACACATCTTGAAGGGGAGTGGAGTAGTGGAGGGGAGGGTGGAGTATCAAATATGGATTTTTAAATGTAAGGACCCAAAATAGAGGAAGGAGGTGATGGATTTAGGATAGTGGTTTTTGTTGCATAAGGGCCCAAAATGGGTTTGGAAGATGGAGGATTGTAGGACTTATGAGTGGAGGAAGTTTTTGGATTAGCAAGTTTAGATGCCAAATTTAGTATTTCTTTGATATGTCTTTCTTCAATAAGTACTTTTGGAATCCACATTTGGTTTGAATTTTTCTTTTTGGGCCTTTGTGGCCTGTTGAATTTTTCTTTCTTTTGGATCATATATTTCTTTTCTTGACCATGTATTTTTGATGGGACATGTTGATCCTTGGATTTTTGTGGATTTTTGGCTTTATGCATTTTAGATTTGGCATCTAAATTGCTTCCAATAGAAATGGTATGGGTGCATTAGGATGGATGATGTGGAGAGTTTATGTATGGAATAATGGAGGGTGAGTGTTGAAAGGAATTCAAGGATGTGTGCCTTTGTTGATCTTTATTAGGGTTTTGAGGTGATGGAGTGGTGAAATTGGATATGGCATATGGATGTATGTAAGGACCCAAAATGGATGGGAGGGATGAAGGGTTTGGCTTTGAGACATAAGGATGAAAAATGGATGTGGATGAGAAAGGAATGGAGTTTTGGACATAAGGGCCTAATATGGATTTGGAGGATTGGGGATTTATATTTATATGGAGATATTTTAGATTTGGAAGGGGTGGAAGGTTTACCAACATCTTGATCATGATCTTTGTAGCCAAGGCCATATGAACTTAGATGTTTTATTTTTATAGGTTTCAATATGTCTTGTTCATGGAGGCCTAAACCTTTACCTTGATAGTTTATTTTTTCACAAATTATTTTTCCAATGGGATACTTGTTATTTTGAAAACAAGATGTGAGTCCATGTGGATGGGGAGGGGAGGTGGAAGGAACGATAAGCGCTTGGAGGAAGCCATGATCGATAAAAGTGGAGGAACCAAGTTTATATGTATGGGATTCATGGATGGATTGGATAGGTGTGATGGGATCTTGTGGATGATTAGGATCATGTGGAATATGAGGATCATGAGGGGGATTAGGAGGGATAATAGGATCTTGAGATTGATTGGGATCATGACAAGGATATGAAGGGGTACCTTGATCTTGACTTTGGAGAGGATTATGTGGTGAAGTGGAAGGGATGATTGGATCTTGAGATGGAAGGGAATCATGCAATGGGGTTAAGGGGATGGGATTGTGAGATGGATTTCTTTGTCATTGACATGGAGGGGAATCATTAATGGATGAGGTATTATGGATTTCTTGATCTTGATTAGGAATGGGATTATGAGGTGGGTTAAGGAGAATAAGTGGATCTTGATATGGAAGGTTGGGATCTTCATATAGAAAGGTGTCATAAGATGGAGAGGTGTCATAAGATGGAGGGATGTTTAGATCTAGAGGAGAAGAGGAATCCATATTACCATGCTTTGGAACAAGGTCTTGACATGTTTGGACTTGTGAGGGTGATGTGATGGAGGAGATGGAATCTTCAACTTGGGTGGATGGAGGGATGGGAGACTTATGAGACTTGGGAGATTGAGGGTTGTTTTCATTCGAAGGGGATGAAAATGGGTGTATGACTTGGGGGGATTGCACAACTTAATTTAGAGTTGGGGATTTATACTTCTCTGCTAGCCCTTGGATCCAGTCATTGGAAAAGTTATTGTGGAATGGGGATGATGTAGGCTTTGGAGGATTAAGAATATGTGGAGGTTTAGGATTAGGTGTAGAATTGGGATTAGATGGGAGATGAGAATTATGGATCTGGGCAAAGGGGGAAGGACATATGTCTTCAAAGGTAAAATTTTTCTTTTGAACCCTATTTTGTAAGCTAACGACAATGTTTTGAATCTTTTGAATCTCTTGGGAGAGCTTATGTTTGTTGGAATCACATGGGGTGAATGATAATGATATGAATTTCCCTTTTCAAAGGTAGACAAAGGATAATAAATGGTATTTAGATGTGGAGTTATGGGATTGACTTGGTAAGTGGGTTGTGGTGAGAGATATGAGTAGTTAGGGGTTGGATTATTTTGATGAAGGCACGAGTTGTATGAGTGTGATTGGTAGGTTGGTTGGATTGGAAGTATGGTTTGAGGATTGGGGTTTGGTATTTGAAAGTTCTTAACCATTTTTTCAAACCAATCCATATTCATGATGTATAAATGAGGGGTTTTGGATTTGGATTAGAGAGGATGTGGATGAAGATTAAGAAGGGATGAACTTTAGAAGATAAATAAGGGATGTTTTGGAGATAGATTAGATAATGGGTGATTGGTGTGTGTGTGTGTGTGTTTGTATTATGTACCTGATAAGAGAGACACAACACATCAATAAGTCATTGCATTAGTTCAAAAAGGTTAGATAAGCATGTAAAACCAACTAATATCAACCTATTACCTTCTAACTAAGAAGAGTGTGACTAGCAACATAAAAGCCCTTAGTTTATGCTACCATTAGTGACATATACAACCTAGCATGAAGGGTTTTAGTTTAAAACAAGCTAAATGATGAGAAAACATGTATTCTAGCTCTAAGAATGGAAATAAGAACAATGTAAAAGCATGAATTATGAAGTGAAATATGAGTCTAAGATTAATCTAATAGCATAACAATACATTT
>MU223461.1:2948459-2998606 GCA_018584345.1 Thuja plicata | reverse complement strand
TGAGGGACTCATTAATGGTGGTGTAAGAACCATTAATGCCTTGGGCATTAATAAGGCATGGAGGAGACATAGGCTTAAGGCATCTTCATTAATAAGGCATTAATGAAAGCCTTAAAGAAGCAAGGGGGGGTGTAAGAGGGTGGCTTGAGAAGGTGGACTTGAGAAAGTCATGCTTGAGAAAGTGGACTTTCTCAGGTGGGTTGAGTTGCTAATCATTCCTTAATGGAATGTGACAACATTAGGAGGTGGGTTAGGGTAGAATTAGGATTAGAATTATATTAGCAAGGGTGAATGGGTTGAGAAGGGTTAGAACCCAGGGTAGAAGTGGTTGAGATAGGTTAGGTTGGGGTTTAGGAGAATATTAATTAAATGAATTAAACTTATTTAATTCATTTAAAAATATAGGAATTAATTACTTAAACAATTTAATTGTTTTTTAATAATTAGGGGACTATAGCCATTTTAATTAAATTAAATAGGCTAGGGGAATGAGTTATTTGCAAGTGGGTAATTGATTTAGGGATTTATTTAATTCTTTTATAATTAAATACTATAGTCATGTTTGATTTTGATATGATTTAAATGGTTTGAATTGATTTAAATTATATAGCTATAATAGTTAATATAATTCAGTGATAAAAATACCTAGGACATTAAATTGATTCAAATAATTATGCCAACCAGTAACAGGGTCATTTGGACATAATCGATGATATTATCACACTTAGGGAAAATAGGGTCCATGGTTGGAACAGACCAAATTCAGGTGGTTACATTTGCCCCTCTTTGAATTGATGTGCGAGCAACACATTGATTCAAAGAAAGTTTTTGATTTTGACTTCAGAAAGATTGAGAATACCGTTCTTGGTTGTCGAATGAAATGTTGATGAGATCAGTCTCGCACTTGATTGAACCAAACTGATAAAATTGATTTTGAACTTGGTTGTCATTCAAAGATTAATAAAAGATTTTAAAGATACCAATTTTTGAACTTGGTTGTCGTCCAAAAATTGATAATACTGATTCTGAACTTGGTTGTCATCCAAAAAGCCAGTATGAAGCTGCCAAGAGCTTAAATAAAAATCTTTTAAAATGAGGAAACATAAGATATCCCAAAGCTTTATCATGAGAACCAAAGCTTTATATCCCACAGTTCTAACTTTAGTCAAGGTAACTGTTATGCCCCTAGTTTGTTTGATAACGAAGTCATTTTGATGCTCTTTCAAGAAAAAATTTAATTGATGATAGTGTGATCATGCCCCCTCGGGAACGAAATCGAAAGAAAAGAACAAAATCCCTCAGTTGAAAGAACGTATCACTTGTAGGAAGCGGTTAGGAAAAGAAAGCATGGAGTAGAAGAAGTGGGAAAAGGTGTGTTTAAAAAAACACGTGATTACCAAGTTAATTACGTGAAAATGGGAGTGATAAGACTGATAAAATGATGTTTATACCAAGATGTATGATAAAATGTGCAGTATTGACCAATGTTTGGAACAAATGAAGCAAATTTGTAGTTTTTGAAACTGTCGCAAAAATGACATTGTGTTGCTGAAAACATCTTAGGCACCTTCAATTTGGTTCCCGATTGATCAGAAAGAGAACATAAATAAAGTTGTAGTTGTCTGGGAGGAGTTTCAGAACTCCTAAATGTCTCAAAAGACCCATATAAGCCTCCAGCATTACCATTTCACTATTCATTTTCACTTTCCTCCATAGTAAATTAGAGAACTCTGTAGAGAAGATGCTAGTCCCTGTGAGGAAGCACCATTTTGAGATGAGCCGTCGACATCAGCGTCCAGCCGACTACCCACCGTCGGTAAGTGCTCGATAAACTATCCTATGAATTTTGCAATTTTGAAATTTATACATTTTTGTGGCTTTTAGAGCCCTTTCAATTTAGAATCGCATCCAGGATTCCGGATCGCATCCTGCGAATCCCGTGTCGCATCCAATTTTTCCCAGATCGCATCCAATTTTTTTGGATTCCTGCGTCGCATCTGGTATTTCTTGGATCGCATCCAGTTCCATTGTTTTTGCTATGTTTTTAGGGAAATCCATCAGTGTGTCGCACTCGGGGTGCTTAGGATCGCACCTCGCATTTAGGATCGCATCCTATAAACGCAGTCGCATTATATTTGCAGGATTGCATCTGGCAGAATGGATTGCATCCTTCTATTTCTGAATCGTATCTAGTCAAAAGACTTAGAATTTCAATTTGTCTGATCTGTTTGTGTCCTGCGAACTTGGAATTGCTTCGCTGATTAGGAGTTTGCCTCTTTGTAGATAGGATACTGACGTATTGTCATTTTTGTCCAAAATAGGCCCAGTTTGAGGTAGTCACTTTTTGCGGCACTTACCCTGCACGTGTACTTGCATTGTCTGGCCGATTGTCAGATGATGAGCAGACAATTGTGATCCGATGCGGATTACGTTCCTTGATAGGTTTACCCGAGATCGGGGTAAACCGTGGGTTGTTGACTGTTCTTGCCAAGAGATGGCACTCAAAGCACAACACCTTCCATTTATCGACTAGAGAGATCACCGTGACTCCGGAGGATATCTGGAGGATACTGCGCATGCTGATGGTCGAATAGGAGGTATTCTTTGAGTCTAGAGCTGGCGTGGCTATTGGTGCAGCATGCAGATTTTTCCAGGATGATAATATTGACCGGAGATATCTATCATGGGACTACATGGTCGATCACTATGATCGGTTATCTATTTATCTAGCAGGTCTAGTAGGCGGCATCCTCATGCTAAATAGGGGCCAGCATAGATTTATGGTTGGTTGGGTGGGTATGATAGAGAAAATGGTTGTCCACCATCGGCGATTTGCTTGGGGTAGTTGTATATTAGCTCACATGTACAGAGAACTACACGAGATAGTGTACCATTATACCCGTATTATAACTGTGGGTATCCTCATTCTTTAGATCTGGGCCTGGGAGCACATCCTTGTTACACGACCGATTGTAGATAGACAGAGGGCACCCGAGTAGCCCTACGTATACATGTATGCAGGCCTTCTTTAGCAGCCAGTTATTTGATGACATGACAGAGGTTGTTTGGTGACCATATTTAGATTGTGAGGTATGGACTTTAGATGCCCGGCAGGTGCCTTACCTGTGTCAGAGTCGATATCTCATTGGTAGGACCATATATTTTATAGAGCGGTTCGTCATTACCAGAGTGCTAAGGCAATATGGTCAGTGACAGGGCAGGATAGAGGATATTGCAGTATACTCCGGTACCAGAGACGAGACACCTTTATGGGGGGCACAGTTGACATATGACAGTGCACACCAGGAGACTCGGGATATGGTAGCAATAGACTGGGATCTCCATCTCGATGTAGCTGATGCAGGTGTATCAAATGGTTAGAGACTTCAGTACCCCTTTCCTCGTTTCACTGTACGAGAGGAGATTATTCCTCGTATAGAGGATCCCTTAGATTATGACCCTGATGATCGACCAGTCAGGGGTAGAGGAGGTGCACAGAGAGACAGGGCTCCCGGCAGGCATGGAGGTTGTGATGGTGGCAGGGATGGTGGTAGAGATGGCAGGCATCCTCCTCCTGATGATGGCCATGATGGAGATGATAGGGGTGGTGGTGGAGAGGTTGTCGATACAGGTGGAGCTAGTGGTAGTGGGCAGGGCAGACGTTAGAGATTTAGATTTATGGCCCCTCGAAGAGATACTGGCCCATTGCTTACAGGAGAGCAGCAGCGATAGAGGCATCAGGGGTCCAAGGAGCAGGATGCAGGCAGAGACGGAGATCCTCTGTCCAAGTGTGAGCAGGAGAGGGAGCCGCTCCGAGCCAGGATTATAGCATTGGAGGCTAGAGTTACTACTGTTGATGCCTTACTGGTGGACAAGGATAGACAGCTTGAGCGGCTGAGAGCTGAGAGGGATGCACAGGCTCGGACAGCGGTCCATCAGGGACAGAGGGCTACATACTATTATGCCCTATATCATGCAGCAGTTCTAGAGGGTCAGAGAGCATCTTCATTCTCTCGAATGACTCAGCAGTCTGAGGGGGCCATGCCTCCTCCAGCGGTGCCTTTTGTACCACCTCCTCCTGACCAGGGAGAGGGGGCGGGACAGAGTTGATTTTTTGTATCATGTTCATGACATGTGTATCTTTGAGATTATATTTGTATATCTAGATCCTGCTGAGATCCCCTCTTTTGTATATCTGGATCCTTCTGAGATCCCTTTTTGTAGATGGTATTCATACATGTATATCTGATTCATTTTGGCTCACTGATACACTGATACACTTTATGCATATTGTTCTATATTTGATCTGTACCATGTTATGATGATATATATCTGATGCAGCTTCTTGATTCTGACATATTTCATGAGTTCTTTTTGCTTTCATAGAGGTGGTAAATGTATCTTTGCACATGTGATGATATCTTGGTCTCTTGATGCGTTAGTTTCTAGATGATAACATCATTTTATGATTGGATGTGATGAGTCATTACTGTTATAAATATGTTTTAAATGGTACTCATGTGAAAATGCAAATGTATGTTTCTTTTGATTTTTCGGTTATGCAAAATAGATGTATGGATGCACTTAGGATGAAAAAGTAAAAATGCAATACATGGATGCTTTATTTTTGTATTTTCCTATTTCTTTCCTTTCCAATGAATGCAAAATGTATGTTATGGATGTGCAACGATATTTGATATCAGTAATATGGATGATGTAATTAACTTGATTGTTAGAAGAAGATAGAAATCATTTTTTAGCACAAAATTCCTTATGCTGTTATTTCTGTTATAAATGCACCATGCAAGTTCTAAATGCAGTTATATGCAGACTCTTAGGACTTGTCACTAATTAACAAATATTGCAACATTTTTATCATCATTAGGCATTTTGGAAATGGATACCATCAGATAGTACAACCATCACTAATACCCACTGATATTATGAAAGTATGAATACTATGTTTTACTGAAATGTTAGAAATAGACTTAGGCATCAAGACATAGGAGCCTGGATAACAAAATAGTCACCTTCCTTTTAATATACCAGATTCTGACTAAGGCAAGATATTGGACCCGCAATGACCTTGAAAATTCATATCCTTGGGTACATTATGATTCGTATACCTTAGTGAGAATCTGGATCAGAAAATAGACAAGGAAATTATTTCAACCTCACCGTAGTTTACACATATCAAAGATCGAAATATATGCGACTATCCACCTTAGTGGCAGCTCTTAACATAAACATCCAAGTTAGGTGAAATTTGTAGGATCATTTGGAACAATCATCATACGCAAAAAATCAAGAAAACATTATGCCCCCTATCCTTGTGACTCTTTGTCTTTGCGCAGACGTCATTTGAGCAACTAAGAAGACATAATAAATTATCAATTGAGAATCAATCAATAAAATTCATAATTACTTAAATGCCCCTAGTTGAAAAAATCATCAGGACATAAAAGAATCATAATCAAACCAATAGCAAACTGTGTGTTTAAGTAGTACTTGTTCATTCATATGTAAAACACAGTAAAGATTCATCAATTAGAAATTTGCAATACAAGCAATATGGTGTTCCATGTCTGTGCATTGGTAGGATAATCCATTCCTGTTTGCGATCCAATATAGCCTTGTAGGACCTCCATTAATGTAAATGTCGTGTCCAATGTTTTGCAAAGACACCCTTGTTTTGGAAAGTGACATTGTTTTGCATGTATCAAGAAACATTGCGTTCATGAGGCAAACCATCCTAGAGCAACCTAGCAACCACAACTGACTATGCCGGCAAAGATGCCCCCAGTGCAGAATGACTTATTCCTAAGACATAAAGATAGACAAATCCCAAGCGAGGATAAGATAGTCATGTAGGAAGATGAAGTCAGCGTATGAGCACAGGCAAAATTATGAAGGCCTTGTGTCAGTAGTGCATGGAACGTAGAACACAAGTGACGCCTAATTGCCACCAAGATCCTTTTCTTTTTTTTTCTCTTTTTTTTTTCTACCAAGATGCCTGTTTTACCAGGTTTTCACCAAGGATACCCTTTTTGTAGGAATTTTTCCACTGTTTTTGGATTTCTTCAGGATCAATTTTCTGAATGTTTTTGGTGTTTTGCAAGAACTTTTTGTTGTACAGGCTCTGCTAGCCGAACATTAAGCGTAGAACCGCTTTAAATGTAGAGTGTTGATAGGATCTGGAAGAACGTCTCCCTCAGGTGTAGCTAACTGATAAGCTCCAGTCCCAAAAGTAGCAGTGATAACATAAGGTCCCAGCCAGTTAGGTTCAAACTTTCCTTTCTGCTCCTTGTTAGGCTGGTTCTTAGGATTCTCTTTGAGGACGAGATCTCCCACCTCAAACTTGTGTGGTTTGACGTTCTTATTGTAGCCTTTGGACATACGTGCTTGATACACTTTGAGGTAATCGAATGATTGTTGTCTGCGCTCATCTAGTAGGCCCAAAGAATTCACCCTATCTATGTAGTACTGCTCATCAGTAACTAGTCCTTGTAAAGATATCCGCAAATATGGGATTTTAACCTCAATAGGTAGTACTGCCTCAGTGCCATAGACTAGAGCAAATGGCATGGCTCCAATTGGTGTTCTTATGCTTGTTCTGTAGGCCTATAGTGCCGGATTCAGTTGTAGATGCCAGTCTCTGCAGACTTGCTTACAGTTCTATGTAGAATCTTGAGAATATTCTTGTTTGATGCCTCGGCCTGTCCATTACCTTGAGGATAATAGATTGAGGAGTAATGTTGAGTAATATGAAACTGTTCACAAAGGTCATCAATGTCTTGATTTTTAAATTGGCCCCCATTGTTTGTTACAATTGAAGAGGGTATCCCATATCTACAAATAATGTAGTTCAGAATGAACATAGCCACCTGTTTGCCAGTGGCTTTGATCAGCGGCATGCCTTCGACCCACTTCGTGAAATACTCAATGGCCGTAATAAACTTGTGTCCATTTGAGGAGTTGGGATATTTTTGTCCAACCAAGTCGAAGGCCCATTGCTGAAATGGCCAATGTGTTACGAAAGTTATAAGTTCTCTAGCAGAAGCATGGATAAGGTTTCCATGTGTCTAGCATTTAAGACATGCTTTTGAAAATTGAATAGCATCTCTCTCCATGGTAGGCCAATAATAGCCTACTCTGAGTAGTTTCTTAGCTAATGAAAATATGTTCGAGTGTGATCCACATACACCTTCGTGGACATCTTTTAATGCTAGATCAGACTCTTTGAGTTCTAAACACCAAAGAAGTGTATCGTCGAGACTGCGTCGATATAGGTTGTTATTTATGAGGACGTAACATGATGCTATCCTAATCAGGGATCTTTTCTCATTTCTAGATAGATTGGCGGGAATAGTTTGGTTGAAAAGGTAAGCAATGATACTGGCATACCGAGATTGATCTGGGGTATTTAAGGTACATATTATCTAGTATTCAGGGTTAGCAAAGGCAGGATAGGATATTTCTTCCACCAAGAAGTCATAGCGGAATTGATGCTCCTCCAGTTGTAACATGGATGCTAAGGAAGCCATAACATCTGCAGCTCTATTCTCTAATCTTGGTATCTGTTGGAAGGTGACGAAGACAAAGTACTTTTTCAGATCATCAACTAGTTTCTTGTAGGGCATCAACTTTTCATCTTTTGTTTGATACTCCCCATTGACTTGATTGATAATTAGTTGGGAGTCACCATACACGTGTAACTTTATGATCTTCCATTCCATAGCTAGCTTGAGGCCATTGATCAATGCTTCATATTTTGAGATATTGTTGGTGCATGGAAACATCAATTTGTAAGATTTGGGAATCTTGTATCCTTGTGGAGTTATGAAGAGAACCCCTGCTCTAGACCCTCGTTGAGTGAATGAACCGTCAAAGTACATCTTCCAGGGATGTTCAATGAGATGCATGATTGTTTCATCAGGGAATTCAATTAGTAAAGGTTCATCATCTTGGAGTGGTGAATCGGCCAATTGATCTGCAAGTACCTGTCCTTTGATAGCTCTCCGTTCTACATATTCAATGTCAAACTCACTTAGGATTAGGACCCATTTTTCCAAACGTCATGTTAATGTTGTTCTGCTCAAAAGATACTTTAGAGGATCGATCTTAGCAATGAGTTTTACTATATGAGAGAGCATGTAGTGTCTCAATTTTTGTGATGCGAAGATGACTGCTAAGCATGCTTTTGCAATAATGCTATAATTGAGCTCATAAGTGACTAGTGCTCTACTAATGTAGTAGATAGCTTGTTCCTTCTTTGTTTCATCTTCTTGTGCCAGTAATACTCCTAGGGATGTAGCCGTAGCTGAAATGTATAGGAGTAAGGGTTTTTTGTGAATAGGCGCCATAAGAATAGGTGGAGTAGCCAGGTACCCCTTTAATTCTTTTAAGTTTGCTTCACAGTGTTCATCCCATTTGAAGGTAACTCCTTTATGTAGTAGCTTAGTAAAGGGTTGTGCCCTATCTGCAAGTTGGGACATGAATCTCCTGATAGACTGGAGTCTCCCTTGTAGTGTCCTCATTTGATTGTTGTTACGTGGAGGAGCCATCTCTAGAATAGCCTTTATCTTTGCAGGGTCTACCTCGATTCCCTTTGTGGATACTATGAATCCTAGGAGTTTCCTCGATTGGACCCCAAAGGCACATTTCTTTGGGTTGAGCCTGAGTTGGAACTGTTCCATTCGATCCAATATCTTTCTTAGGTCAGCAATGTGAGTACCTCTCTCCTTGGATTTAGCCAATGTGTCATCAACATAGTCCTCCATGTTCTTGTGCATCATGTCATGGAATATTGTTGTCATGGCTCTTTGATATGTTGCACCGGCATTCTTTAACCCAAAAGGCATGACATTCCAGCAAAAGGTGCCCCATGCACATGTGAATGCGGTTTTCTCTTGATCCTCAGGGGCGATCTTGATTTGATTATAGCCTGAGAATCCATCCATTAATGAATACATCTGAAAGCCTGCTGTAAGATCTATGATCATGTCAATGTTTGTTAGAGGGAAGTCATCTTTCAGACATGCTTTGTTTAGGTCTCTGAAGCCCGTACAGACCCTGATAGACTTATCAGATTTAGAAATAGGGACCACATCAGAGATCCACCCTACATAGGCAATGACTCAAATAAATCTAGCTTTCAACAACTTTTCTAGCTCTGCTTTTACCAATAATGCAACATGAGGATGCATTTTTATAAATTTTTGTTTTACGGGCTTGATCCCAGGAGCTATAGACAAGTGGTGCATGATGAGGTTAGGATCTATCCCTAACATATCCATATAAGACCACGCAAAGTTAATCTTCCTCTCTTTCAAGAACTCTATGAACTGTACCTTCTCTTCTTCTGATAAAGATTGTGCCAGATGAACTATTTGAGGATTTTCAACAGTGCCCAAGTTTGATGGCTGTGTTGGTTCAATCAATACTGAAGATCTTTCCTGAAAGTGTTCCGGGAGGATATCAAGAGTCTCAACCTTTGGCGCCTCGGAAAGGTTTTCACCATTGGATAAATATTTTTTCTTTACTATTTTGGGATCTGGTACTGCCACAGAGTGGTTTTCACCATCAGTCTGCTTTTTCTTTTTATTTTTTAGTTTGTAACTAAGAAACTTGATATCCTCCAGTGACATGTTCTCGCTCCTTGCATTGGTGGAAGAAGGGTAAGGTTCACAAGCATTGAGATAACAAGCTAGAGAGTGGTCATTGAAAAAGTTGAGGATAGGAGTAGGATTTGTTTCAGTCCAATCAATTAGGTCGAGAAATACCAATGTTAGGGAGTCAGCTTCTAGGAAGGACAGCATCGTGTTAGCATCAAGACCATTAACCGACATGACACGATCTGTTAGGTTAATTTCTTCAATATTTAGATCAATAAGAGTAAGATCATTGTTAAAAGGGTCATTGTTAGTCATATGTGGATCAAACTCTAGCGACTCGTCAGTAGAAATATCATCATCATTTCTCTGTAAATGGAGGTTTCTTGCTTGTGGCCTATGAAATTCTTCCAGATTTACGTATTCACCTATGTCTTCATCAATGATCGAGGGAACTCTTCTTCTGCTTTAGGGGGATCAGTATCATTGAGAGGAGTGTCAGATCATTTTCTAGGAGTTGAGGGAGCTGCAAACATGTGAATTGTATCTATTCCAATATCTTCAGAGGCAATAGATAGCCAATCCCATTCATAGTCATGAGAGTCTGTGACATCATCATCAGATCTGTTTAAGTATTCAACAATGGTTATTTGATGTACTCGATTAGCTGCTTGTAGATCAAAGTGGGGTAGATCAAGGACATGTGAAATTGTGACCAATTGTCCCCAGTTAGGATGTAGATTTTGTGGTCGGGGTATCTCTTGAGTGATTGTTGCTATGGTGTCTCCTACCTCTTGAATGGGAGGTTATGCTAGCAAAGGAGTGTGAAGATCTTGTGGTACCTCAAAGCTAGGTACATAGTGTTCTCCTTGGTAGTTGGGGTCTTGCACGCCAACATGTAACAATCTTTCATAGGAACATTGCTCTAGTTCATCTGTTTCATCACTCCCTTTATCTGAGTGTGGACTCTCTATTGGAGCAGGTTTATCAATTTTAGTTTTAAAACAAAGTCCTGTTTTATCTCTGGTATTCCATAACTCCATGGGAATCGGTTCAATGAGCCCTTGTCCTGTGTCATTTAGAGGTCCCTTTCCTTTGTAACCCATTTGTGTGAGGAAATCATATCCCTTTCCATACTGTTCGGGGGATATATTTACATGTTTGACCTCAGATTCCACTGGTTCTCCCTTGTAAAGCCAGTCCAAGACTGCATGTTCTTCTATGTTATCTAAAGAATATGTGGATGCCTTTATCATGCCAGTCGCCTTGTGTACTTCTGGCTCCTTGAATGCTACAGGTGTGAATGTTGATGAAGGTTTTTCATAGGATCTTGGTGATACCGGAAGTTCTGTCAATGAGGGAATTAGGTCCAGCTTGTACTCTCCCATACCTATTTCTTCAAGTTTCAAGGTTTTGCTAAAACTCTTCATAACCATGTCCTTGGTAGTTTTAGGAGCATTTGCATCTATAGCTTCCTTGTTGTGTGGAATCATGCTACCTTCTTTGATATTGTTGCAAGTATAGCTAGCATCTGCAGGAATCATCACTTCCACCCCATTATGTGGGAATTTTATGCATTGGTGATAAGTGGATAGTACAGCTTGCATTTCGTGAATCCATGGTCTCCCTAGTAGGATATTGTAGGCCAATGGTAAATCCAGAACTTGACATATGACGTTCCTCTCAATTGTTCTGACTCTGATAGGTAGAGCAATAAGACCTCTAGAGGATCTTTCTTCCTCATCATAAGCTTTGATGGTTATCTTGTTTTGAGTGTCAATTGTTTGTTCTGAGAGACCTAGTCTCCTGATTAGATCCAGTGTACAGATATTCAATCCTGCGCCTCCATCTATCAATACGCGTCTAACACAGGATTTATGAATAAGGACTTCGATATGGAGGGGTTGATTGTGTGGATGGGTCAATGACTTGTCATCATCTTCAGAAAAGGAGAGGTAGTGTGGCGCTGAGATGTGATTGACCGTTGCTTGAAACTTGTCTATATCAATATCTTTTGGAACATTAGCAGTATGTAGGGCTTGTTCTAGGATTTCCCTATATACCATAGATATTTTGAGCAATTCAAAAATAGAAATTTTGGCAGAGGTTCGTTGCAATTGATCTACTAAGTCATATTTTGCTCCGGGGATAGTGACCATGTGTTTTTCTGCTGGTTTAGGAATAGTTACAATAGGAACCTTGGATGTTGACGTTGATGTCAATTTTGGAAGTCCTTTGATTGTAACTTGTGCTTGGCTCTGTGTTATAGCATTTGAGTGGAATGAGACACCTTTAATTGTGACCACATTGATGGATTCAGTTTTAATGTCAAGCATATTAATCACATTGTCATTTTTAGAATAGGTGTAGTTTACCTCATTACCCTTCCCTTTAGATGTTTCTCCTTGATTGTAATTAGAAAAGGGTTTGTTGAATGTTGTATGATCCTCATTGGTAGTATGTCTGTCTACTTTGATCTTACCCCCTTCGATGAGGTATTGGATGACATGCTTAAGCTTGAGGCAATTATTAGTTTTGTGTTCCTTGTTTTTGTGGAAGACACAATAGGAATTATCATCCCACCACCTGGGTTTGACCATTGGTTCTCATGGCTTAGAATTGGGAATTGTAAGAACTTTGTTATCCAATAGTGTTTTCAGCACAGTCTCAAGAGGCTCCCCCAATGGAGTGAATGTTCTTTGTGGTTTCGAAGTCCATGTTCGTTCCTCATTGTTATCATTGTTTGCTTTGGGGATAGGAGGTGTGACCTTAGCATCTTTTCTTGCTTGCATGCCATTGGTTAGATTAAATGCCTCGGGTTTAGGATTAATGTTAGAGGCGTCAACTACTCTGTCATTAACA
The DNA here is from genome assembly GCA_018584345.1 of Thuja plicata. Classification (NCBI taxonomy): domain Eukaryota; kingdom Viridiplantae; phylum Streptophyta; class Pinopsida; order Cupressales; family Cupressaceae; genus Thuja; species Thuja plicata. The sequence continues at coordinate 2,986,133 of MU223461.1, read as the reverse complement.
ACATTCTTGTTTTTTTTCCACCATTTAGGCTTGGAGTTGGAGTTGTTGGTTTTGTTTTCATTTTGAAGGGTGATCTCTCCCCTTTTGACCATGACTTCCTCAATACGGAGGGCATTTTTAATCATTCTATCAAAGCTAGGAGAGTCTTGCATTTGTAAAGCATAGTTTAATTCAGGCACTAGATTATTAACGAAGATTTCTCCATTTCAGGAATGGCCCTTGAATATCATGCAAAAATCTTCCTCCATCTTTGTAGGAAGTGTGTGAATGATTCTCCAGTTCGTTGTTTGGTGTTACATAAGTCCATCATAGTTACATCATGTTGGATGTTGTAGGAGTAATGTTGAATGAATCATTGGATCAACTCCTCAAATGTCTTGACCTTAGGGCTTAGTTTTGAGAACCACTCCATGGCATTACCTCCTAGACTTCCTGGAAACAGTGGCATGAGGTATGTAATTTCATGCATGTATTCTATGCTCAAAGCGTAAAATTCTTGTACATGATCGTGGGGGTCAGTTTCTCCTGTGTACTTGTCATACTTTGGCCTTGCCATGTTGGGAGGAAATGGGACCATAGTGATACTTTTGTCAAAAGGAAATGGACAAATGGCGTCCAAAGAGTATTTTGTTTTAGGTTTCTCCTTCTCTTGTTTGAGATTTATGAGCTAAGTTTGCATCAGATTGAGTTGTTTGGTGAGAATAGATATTGGGTTTGGTACTTCCTTTTCTTTGAGCTTTTCTACATCATAATCCTTGAGCAATTTGACACCTGTGGATGCTAGATGAAGTATTTTTCTTTATCATCATTAATTATCCATTCCAATAGCTTATGGATCCGCTTACTTTGTTTGAGTTTTTCGTATTCGTCTTCGGGGATCTCCTCTTCACTGTCTGATCCAAATGGGCCATGTTCAGATTTGGGTCTTTCCTCCTCATCTGTGTCTTCGGGCTTTTGGTGTTTTCCATCATTATAATCTTCAAAAGCCTCACTCCATCCCTGAGTATCTTTATCCATTTGAGGGGAATCTAGATCGAGAAGGGAACTACGAGAAGTTTCTCCTTGAAAGTGTGGTGTTTTAGGAGGCACTTTCGATCCTTTAGTTGTGTACTTGGTGTGTCTCGTGTTAATCATGAAATTGTTTCTTAACTTTGTTAACGTTTCCCAATAGTGCAAGTAAGGATTTCAGATCGTTCAAGTGGGTGTGTCTAGGTAAAAGTAACTATTTGTTTTTGGTGGATGTAAATGATTTCAGCATCAGAGGGTTAGAATGTCCTGATAGTGAGCTGGGAACCAAGTTGTTGATAAGAAGTGGGTATACCACACATATTGAACTGATCGTGAAAGACTGACAAAGCATGCAAGGTGGACGTTTCAAAAGTGTTTTGAAAATACAACAGAGAGACCAGAAGGGACAACAGGAACCAGCTAAAGAGCAAAAAGGGTATCCTAATCAACTGAGACTTTCTAAGAAAAACTTCTACAAGTACCCACTGCCCTGAATGCGAGCTCCCAGATGCGAGCCTCTAATGGTACCAGATGCGATCCTAGAATCTGGATGCGATTGTGTGCTGACTAAATGCGATCCAGAAAACCAAATGCGATCCTAGACACTGCATACGACTTGGGAAATACAGGATGCGATCTTATGATGTCTTTGTCAGTTTTGGTTAGTTCTGAAAAGTTTGTTTTCGAAATGCATGAAGTTGTTTGTTTCCAGATTGCGTTAAGAGGTGTCGTAAGGTGTGAAAAACACTTGTACTCCAAGGTTTGAGATTTTTTGATTGTTTTGAAGAGCTTATCTTTTTTTTAATGATCTTTTGAACACGTCAAACAGATTTGCATTGTTAGGAGGGTAAAACAAACACTCATCTTTTCCTATTCTCTAGGTGGAGGATGAAAATCTTTGCTTATTGACTCAAGTACACACTCAAATACTAATCAGAATACAACCATCACTAAGCATGCAATGGCTATTGTCATGATGTTGTATTAGCCGACTCCAAACGCAAGTGAGGGCACAATATGACGAGTGTCTTGGGGCAATTACTTTTTGCCTTGCACAAAGATTATCACCCTTTCGGGGATGAATTGAGAATTCTTTCATTTGAAGTTGTAGATTATTGGGCAATCCGTTCGAAATTGTCTCCCATAGAATTGCACAAGGCAAAATTTAGGCCTATAGCCCTATGAGTACCTAAATATATGTAGTCTCGCAAGCAAGATCCAAGCGGCTCCGCTCTACATATACCCTGATATGTTCAAGGAATGATGTCAAAATTCTAAGAATAAAACTAGTTCCATCTTCTGAGGCTTTAGCCTACGAGGAAGCAACTATTTATAGTGAGTTGGAAGGGTCGGCGTAAAACTTGTCCTCACCTGGGTCGTTCCTAGGAGATTTTTTCCTCAACCAGCAGGCCCTCTACTTGTTTAAATGTATGTAACCAGGATTGGCGAGCTTTAGATGTCTGGATTTCTGATTCTTCTAAAGAAGAAGAGCATACTCTCCTAATCTAAACCATTTTCTCTCAAAACATGTAAAACAAAGTTCATTCCTTCAAGCTATGTTGAGCTCGATTTAGTTTGTTCCTATTTAAGAGAAACAGGATGCTTGAAAAGGAAAGTTGCCTTGTTCAATTAACCAAAAAATTTAGTGAGTTTCTTGTTCAATTACTAATCCAAAAAGAAGTTATACGATTGAACTTGTTCTTTGATCCCACATATTTAATGATTTGTGTTGTTCATTTACTGTTTCCAAATTGAATTAGATGATGTGTTTGCTTGTTCATTTGCCCCAAATTCCGTTCAATCCATAAACTGATGTATGAGTTTCTGATTTTTCTTAAAAAGGAAAAGAGCATAATCCTCTAGTCAGTTTAGTGATAGATTAGAATATGTATCTTAATTTAGAAAGCAAGGAAAATAGAAGTCAAGATGGAGGGTTGGCAACCTGTAAAACCGAGTTAGTATTTGTTTAATTCAACTCCCACGAAAACCTCCAAAAACAACCTACAAACACTTGTTAAGCTACAAAACACCAAAAACACAACTTGTTGAAATTTTAGAGTTAGGCAAGCGAAATGCACAAACTTTCTAACCAGATGCGAGTTTACACTTCTACTGAATGCGATGCAGCATGTTATATGCGAGCTTCCTTACCAGATGTGATCCCATGCTTACCAGATGCGAGCCTAAACCGAAAATGACATGGGAAATCCCGAATGCGAGCCTCGTTTTCCACGGTGTGAGGGCGTATCCCGGATGCAATTCTGAAAGGTTAAAAATGATCCTGTGACAGAATTTTGAGCATGCAAATTAGCAAAAAAGTGTTAGAAAATGAGGCCAAGTCATAAATCGTGCCCCACGGTGGGCGCTAGAAATGTGTGTGTATTATGTACCTGATAAGAGAGACACAACACATCAATAAGTCATTGCATTAGTTCAAAAAGGTTAGATAAGCATGTAAAACCAACTAATATCGACTTATTGCCTTCTAACTAAGAAGAGTGTGACTAGTAACATAAAAGCCCTCAGTTTATGCTACCATCAATGACATATACGACCTAGCATAAAGGGTTTTAGTTTAAAACAAGCTAAATGATGAGAAAAAATGCATTCTAGCTCTAAGAATGGAAATAAGAACAATGTAAAAGCATGAATTATGAAGTGAAATATGAGTCTAAGATTAATCTAACAACATAACAATACATTTAGAATATAATGTGAAGGCTTATTTGCTCTCAAAAATGGCTTCTATTTATAGAAGAATGAGAGAGAGAGAGAGAGAGAGAGAGAGAGAGAGAGAGAGGTGGGTGGATTAATGAGTTGAGGGACTCATTAATGGTGGTGTAAGAACCATTAATGCCTTGGGCATTAATAAGGCATGGAGGAGACATAGGCTTAAGGCATCTTCATTAATAAGGCATTAATGAAAGTCTTAAATAAGCAAGGGGAGGGTGTAAGAGGGTGGCTTGAAAAGGTGGATTTGAGAAAGTCATGCTTGAGAAAGTGGACTTTCTCAAGTGGGTTGAGTTGCTAATCATTCATTAATGGAATGTGACAACATTAGGAGGTGGGTTAGGGTAGAATTAGGTAGGATTAGATTAGCAAGGGTGAATGGGTTGAGAAGGGTTAGAACCCAGGGTAGAAGTGGTTGAGATAGGTTAGGTTGGGGTTTAGGAGAATATTAATTAAATGAATTAAATTTATTTAATTCATTTAAAAATATAGGAATTAATTACTTAAACAATTTAATTGTTTTTTAATAATTAGGGGACTATAGCCATTTTAATTAAATTAAATAGGCTAGGGGAATGGGTTATTTGCAAGTGGGTAATTGATTTAGGGATTTATTTAATTATTTTATAATTAAATACTATAGCCATGTTTGATTTTGATATGATTTAAATGGTTTGAATTGATTTAAATTATATGGCTATAATAGTTAACATAATTCAGTGATAAAAATACCTAGAATATTAAATTGATTCGAAGAATTATGCCAAGCAGTAACAGGGTCGTTTGGACATAATCAAGGGTATGATCACACTTAGGGCAAATAGGGTCCATGGTTGGAATAGACCAAATTCAGGTGGTTACAATTGGTTGGAAAAGGGGGGTAGATAGATTAGATAATGATGTTAAGAAGAAGAGAGGATTGGATTAGGATATGATGGTGAGATTGGATTAAGCATGAATGATGAGATTGGATTGTTGATGTGGGTTATGAGGATAATTAGAAGGGAGATGATTATGACGAGGAGAACGATTGATGATCTTTGGGCTAGGTGCAAATACTTGGACCTTGATTGGTTATGAGGATAGGGCCTCAAAGATGTGGGATTGGATGTTTAATTGTGAGGGCAGGAGCTCGAGATTCGATTGATTTTGATTTGGATGATTGGATAACCTTAGTGAAATAAGATCCTCTTAAGAACAATGATTTAGATGTTGGATGATATCCTTCTTCTAATTGGAGATAGAATAGTGATCCCAAGCAAAATAGGATATGAACTAATTAAATAAATCACTCAAGATGGAAAATGTTCTCAAGTAATCAAATTCAACTAGGATTGTTGCTAAGGATGAGGATCTTAATGACACTTTGATAATCTTCAACCTAAAGATTGATGATGAAGGTATGAAGAATTGACTTGATTTGATTGGATTTTTCTTGACTATGGTTCAGATGTGGGTCAATCAAGATAGCTAGGATGTAAGTCCAAATGAATGATGGTGCTCCTAAGCCAAAAGTGGAAAGATTTGGTGATTTATGAAAGACTAGAAGGATGAAGGATTTATGAAGTGTGTAAGGTCTAGCTCTAGTCGTTGTAGGTTTCTTTTGTGGGCGCGGTAAAGTCACAATTTACTTGGAACTTGATGAGGAAGTTGACGACTTTGTTGTTGAATTGTATCATGTCATATTGTTCAAACTCTTTGGCACAATCTTTGGTTTCTTGCATAACATGTTATTTTATTCTAATGGTTCTATCAGTTGTCTTCTTCTCTTTGTAAGCAAGGGGTAGTTGGATTTTGAACTTCTTATGTTTCCCTTAATCTGACATGGACTATAGGAAAATTGTAATTCTGGATTGTAAAGGGATGACTTTGGCAAAATGATTTGATAGACCTCTAGAGGAACACAAATGAAAAATTTAGCAAGTTTTGGAAGCTCACTATTTTTTGGGTGAAGACGTCGATCGCAGTCGGAGACACTGATCTACGGAGATGACAAACTAAAAGCGGAGACGTCGCTGTAGGAAAATTAACTGGTCGACAAGGTATTTTGTCTAAATTCTAGAGAGGTGAAGACATGGGTCTACTCAGCGCAGACGTTGTTCTACACAGACGTCGATCTGCGCAGATGTCGATCTAGAGGAAAAACAAAATTTCAAGCTTTTTAAGGTTTTGACCAAGATTGACTATTTTTGGATTGGTTTGTTGGATTTGTTTCATGGCAAGAACAAGCACAGTAGGCATAAACTTGAAAAATCATGAAATGTTTAAGATTCAAAATGTATTGTCAAAAATTGTTTTCACTAGTTTAACATCAAACAAGCACTTTCTACCTAAGGAATGGTTGCAATTTAATACTTGTAAACCCATGGGAGCAAGCTCCAATCTTGATATACCGGACCCTAATGCATTATGTCCCTCTTAATCTAAGAGGTAAGTTGATGTGGAGATGAGTAGCAAAATATCCACTTAATAGGGCCTTCAAGGAGTGTATGAATGGGGGATACCCTTGTGGGGGCTTCACCGACTTCCGACGATGAAATCCAGAAGCCTTCACACCTCACATCAGAGGTATACATATGGTGAGTAACTTCTGAGGATGACGCAATCCTCTTGCATTACAAGTGGCAAAGCAAGGATAAAAGGGTGGGCTTCTAAATTAACGGTTTGTAGTTAGGTCTATGACATCACCCCAAACGGTTTGTATGTGCGGAGACACTTAAGTCTCTATTTGACGATGTTGGCTACTTAGGCACTATTTGCCCAATCTAGACTACCATCAACACGCCTCGCCCGAGCTTGGTGGGATAAGACCCAAGTTTACTCAAAGTCTGGTTTATACCAATAGGGGTATTTACCGGTTTGAAGTCATCCTTTGAAGTGGAGTGCTTCCCTCCAAATAGGCCTCTCTAAAGGCAAAGATAAAATTGTCTTTCTCTTACATCCAAGATCTATGAAGGCGAGGGGAGAGGATACGACGAATTCAATCTTTGCATCATGTAAATTAAAAGGATTTAACTTTAAACAATGAGTGAAGATCTTGAAAGGAGTACCTCCACCAACAAGATCTTCCAAGCACACAAAACACTTGATTAGTTCAAAATTGAAGCCTATTTAGAGTAGCTAATGTGCAACTACTCTAAAATCAAACACTCCCATAAAGCAACAAAGACTTTGATTAAAACATGAGAGCATTCATTGAATCAATAAACAAAATCACAAGTGATATCAAGGAAATTCATGCAAGTTGTTAGTTGTTTTGTTTATAAAGTGTCTTTGACAAACAATAAGAGTTGCACAATACTATTTTTGATTAAGGTAAATACAGGTTTTGAAGGGACCCCGAAACCCTGAACAATAAAGTCAAAAGAGATATTCAAAGAAGCACTCTCTAACGAGTCAAAACAACACCACCTCAAGGGTTTTAAAACAGGCTCCCTCAACCTAGATACAAAGGAGGATACCAGAAAAAGAAATCTAGCACCAAAAATAAAATAAAATGCTGCATAAAATTAATTATAGTTTAAACTAGCAGCCCAAAAGCTTCCAGCAAGCAGCAAAATCTGCCAGCAAAGGAAAGCCCAACCCAATTATTTCTTCCCCTTCTAAGAACGAAGAGACATATCAAAAGAGGGCGGACGTTTTGAATTTTTCTTTCCTTTAACAGAGGTCCACCCATCATCCACATTCTTAGCCGTTTCCAGCAAAGAAGTCGAAACAAGATTCAGGACCCTCAAAACCTGAGGCTGTCCCAGGATAGGGCCAGGAGAATCCAAGGAGGCCGCATCGGAAGATGACTCAGAAGCAAACATTTCAGAAGAACTCTGCAAGGATTTTCCAATAAGAGGAGCAGAAGCCCCACTCCCCTCAGAGCCTCGAGCATCAGAAACAGTACAAGGAGAAGGGATAGCTCCCAGGGAAGATCCATCAGCTGACTCAATAGGCACATTGGTCTCATCTAACTTCTGAGAAGAAGAGACAACTTGAGAAAAACTTCTAATAGAAGAATCCTTCACTACAGAATAATGTTGGGAGGTGGCTCCCTTCCACCAAGAAGCGAGTTTTTTAACCTTATCCAAACCATACTGGTCCACTAAGTGACTAGTATTGAAGCATCTCTTGCATCTGAAGGGGAGTCCTTCATAATCCAAAGTTTGGATCCATGACCCTTTAGGATGCACCAACTTTATCTTTTCTGGTAGGCCCTTGGAAGAGTCCAAATCAACCAAGATCCTAGCATAAGTTGAGTGAAGAATATCGTATGATTCCTCATCAACCATCAAGAATTCCCCTAGAGCCTCACCCACAGCCTCAAGAAGAGAGTTAACCCAGAAATGAAGAGGGAGATGAGGAAGCCTTACCCAAGTAGGAACCTAGGAGAAAGATTTAGTAGAAGCATCAAAGGCAGGATGCCAAGGCTTCATCATGAGCATGCTCCGGGCGTTCCAGCTAAAAAAATGATCACATAGTATCACGTTCCTATCAGCAGCCATCTCGAACTTGGCAATGAAAAAACCCCTTGCCATTGGAAAAATGTGAACAGTTTCAGAAATGATTGGTTCCCAATGACGAGAAATCCAGGCATGCAGATCTGGAAAACTCGGCCAGACACCCTTAAATCTGCAAATAAGACCATGTTCCTCAAGAACTAAGGAAGCATAATCAATGGCTTCCACAACCTCTCCTCCCAGAGGGAGGACAAGAGGGTTAGAGAGAGGGAAAGGAGCAGCAACTCTATCTCCAAAAGCTGAAGACAGCTTTGAGGCAGCAGACTTTCGTAAAGAGGAGCCCCCAGCAGTAGGAATATCTGCAGTAGGCACCAGAGGAGTAGAATCCCCAGCCACCGATGACAGAACCCTAATACGCCCAGGAGTAGGCGCCGCTAGGGTAGAAGCCTCCACCTTATTCCGAGCAACAGTCGCGGCTGCCGAAGAGGCTAAAACACAAGCAGTAGCCTCAACAATAGATGGAAACACAGCAGGATTTTCCACAGTCACCAAAGGGATAGCCACACGATCGTCTTCAAGAGAAACGACATCTGTTGGAGGCTTCGCAGCAGGAGAAACCCTAGAGGCAGCAACAGCAGATTCGGGAGCCCTAGCGGCAACAGCAGTCTCCATTTTAGTTGCACAATATTGTTAGCATTAGGAAATTCAAGGTAAAAATTCCAAAAACTGCAACAGGACGGAGATGCCAAAGAACAGACGCGGACGTCGATCAGTGCAGATGTTGATCGGCGTAGACGTCGATTTTGGAATCCATAATGAGTAATAAATGCAGTGAATCTAAAATTTAGCATGTGTCAAATTTACCTTTTAATGACCTAGCAAGGACATTGATCCAGGAAGCGCAGACGATGATCTATGCATATGGAAATCTACCAAGACGACGATGTAACCTCTGGTTAGAAAAAAATCATTTTTTTACCAGCATTACTTTTTTGTAAAAACCTCTCTGATAAAAAACCGAATCTCAAATTATTGAAATCCATAGAAAAGTGATTTAAAATCAATTTTTTTCAAGTTAAAGTAGGTAGGAAATTCTTGGGGCGGAGACGTCAATATGTAGAATGGAGATGGCGTTGCGTTAAACGCAGACGCCGATGTGAGACTCCCAAAATGTGTGCACTCAAAACTTGTTAAAAACTTGTCAAAACGTTAAATTCAAGACTTGTAGGTCCCACCATGAGTGCCAAAATGTATGTGTGTTTTTCTTCAACTTGTGTAGTAAAGCGTAGACAAGGCAAATGTTAATAAAAAACATGCAATCAATCTCAAACTACAACTAAGAAACTCACACAACCTCTGATTGAACTAAAATGGAAGTGCCCATGTTCCATTTGATTTGTTCATTAAGGAGATTTGTGGGTGTCCTCTCCAAACACAATGTAAGATTCACAATGATGCAAAGCTTGAAGGTGGATGAAGCTGCAATGCAAACTGGTGGAGATCAAATGACCACAAGACTAGTATGAGGAATTAGTTTGCAATATTGATCCAAGATGATGATATTATGAAACTAGAATGAGATGCAAACTATCAAGCTAACAGGGATTCAAAGATTAAACCAATATGAAGATTTAAAACTAAGAAATGAAGTTAAACATGTATATGATAAATGCTCTAACATTGCTTGAAAACAAACTAACATAATAACTCTACAATGCAAAATGATGGATGAAATGCAAGAAGAAAGGCCCCTATTTATAGATTTTTGGGAGAGATGAGAGGGCTTGGATGAGGTGGCACCTATGTGGCATCCACATAGGAGCCGCATAGGAGACACATGGGAAAAGGAGATGGCCATACAAGAGTCAAATTTTCTCACACGTGTGAGCAACTTGGGAAGAGGAAAGAGGGGACAAAGGTGTAAGAGTGTAGTTGGTCATTTATGGAAGGTGGTTGGTCAACTTTGGGAATGTGCTCACACATTTGTGAGACACATTCAAATTGGAGGGAAATACTAATTGTTGTAGGAATCACAAAATTGGCATAGTTAATCTAGGATTAACCATAAGGGTAGGTTTACGGATGACGGCGATGGGTGTAGGTTAGGGTTTTAGGCTAGATTAGGATTTAATTAATTGGGAATTAATTAATCCAAGGGATTAGAAGAAGAGGGAATTTAAATAAATAAATTTATTCAAATAGGAATGAAAAGGGATAAATGTATTAAATAAAATTTAATACATTAGGGGGTAGTATTTAAATAGAATCCAAATACTTTAGGTTTAAAAGAACATATTTAATTAAATACTTAGAGGAAATGGATAAATACAGTTAATTAATTAAAATCAACTATATGGCTAAGGAGGATTTTAATTAAATTAGATTTAATTAATTAAGAGCAAATTAAAGATGTCAAGGGACATTTTTAGACGTCTACAGTGGTGAAGTTGAATGGTTTCGAATGAGTCTACCAAGGATCAAGTTTTGTTGAGTTCAAGGCTTCAACATCATAAGGGATGAGGTTGTGGGTGACCTTGAGAAAATACATATCCCTCAATCCTTGGCTCTTAGTTGAAGACGATTTAGCGTGTCAAGGTTGATATAAAAACTCTTCATCAAAAACAATGTTCTTTGTAATTGAAGATGTAAAATAACTAGTAAATGGATGCACTCTCTATTGAGTCTGAAACTTCGAAACATTCTTTTTATCATGTTCTTTTTAAATTTCCAAGGTCATCTTTAACACCTAACAACACCTCAAAAAACTTACAACATCAAATGGAAAAATCATCATAGGTTTATATTGAAGGTTGAAGGCATTGAAGGCTAGATATTTTTTATCATACTGTGACTAAACTTCTTGCTCCCATATGGTGCTTTGTATGACAAGTGTATGTTTTGTAATTATTTAAAGTTGATAATATTGAAGAATGCATATATATTATGAGGTTTATTTTTTGAAGACGATAAGTGATTTAGTATAAAATCAATATAGATTATTATCAAAATAGCTCCAAGCGTTTATGAATCTTGGGACATGACACAACTCAAGAGTTTATGAATCTTGGGACATGACACAACTTGATAGAGCATTGTGAATGTAGCTTGACATGAAATGTTATCTAATAATTTGAATTTTTTATGATTCAAAAGTTCAAGGAGGTTGTAATCTCGTATTTCTCAACTTCTTGCTCCCATATGGTGCTTTGTATGACAAGTGTTTGTTTTGTAATTATTTAAAGTTGATAATATTGAAGAATGCATATATATTATGAGATTTGTTTTTTGAAGACGATAAGTGATTTAGTATAAAATCAATATAGATTATTATCAAAATAGCTCCAAGCGTTTATGAATCTTGGTACATGACACAACTCAAGAGTTTATGAATCTTGGGACATGACACAACTTGATAGAGCATTGTGAATGTAGCTTGACATGAAATGTTATCTAATAATTTGAATTGTTTATGATTAGAAAGTTCAAGGAGGTTGTAATCTCGTATTTCCGAAATTCAATTTAGTTTGGGAACTACGTGTTTATGAAGATTATGATGTACTTCGATGGAGTTCTACCTTGGCAAGGAATTGAATTTTTATTTTTATAAAACTTATTAAGAATGTGCATTTGTATTTTTCACTCACATATTTTGTTGTGTGTGTTGGAATATTAAGATTTACGTTGTAATACGGTCACCTGAATGACTAACAAATCCCTTTGTTAGGTTTTTGCAGAAAAGATTTCAGGGAAAAGGAGGAAGGAGAATTTTCTATTGGTGTGGAGATCATTCTAGCTGTGTGATCTAGATTTAGAGAAGATTTTATGTTGTGGGGGTTATTGAAACCCCCTTTTTTTTACTGTGCGGGAAGGGGAGAGGGAGATGGCGCGAAAAGGTGCTCATCGGAGTAAAGGTGCAAAGGAGTGACTGAGGCAAGGAAATAACCAAGGGAGGAAAATAAACATTGACAAATGGGGGAATGTTTCCTCCAAAGGCCTAGTCAATCTACTCGGCAATTGGAAGACCGTGAAAAAGATTTGATTCCAAGACTCGTTTCCCACGATGACCACAGAAGAACAGTAAAATGAGTCAGGGCTAGAATCGGGGGTTCCGATGTAAGGAAGTTCCCAAGAAAATGGATGTCAAGAAAAGCAATACCACAAAACCTTGCAACAACAAAACATTCGTTTTATCCTGGAAGATAATTACGGCCTTTTTGTCAAATGGAGTGGCAACAGATGCCAGAGCAACATTCTTATGGAATGGTGGTGTGTAGGTTCGAAGGAAAGGTAAGTGTTAGACTGCTTCTGAATTACTTATTTCTGATTCAATATATTGATTCTTCTTGAAAAAATATATTTTGTTTGGAGACCCTCTTCTATTTGAAGGATCTAGTTTTCACCATTTAGATTGGGTCCCCAATTTTGATCAATTGAAACATAATTTTAAGAGGATTCCCATGTGGATTAACCTTGTTGGACTTTACATAGAATATTGGAGTGTTGAAGCCCTAATTAGAATTGGAGATGTCATGAGATCCTTGTTGGGGATGGATGAAGATTTTCTCAACACGGGAATGGGATATATGCAGCAAAATTGTTTGTAGAAATTGATTCGGAGATAGAGATCTTAGAGAAATAAGAGATTATATTTGTTAGTAGTATGTATTCTGGTGTTGTCATTGATGTCAACCCTTAGCATATGTGAAGATCATTTTTGATCAGTATTATTGGTTAGGTCGATTTGTCAACCCTCAACATTGTGGAGTTTAGTACCAATTAGCATTATGGAGTTCAGCATTGTTTAAAGTAAAACTATGGAGAGTTATGATGTTGTTATTGTAGTGTTGAGGTCAAGAGTTGTGATGTCATCCCTCAGCATAGTTGTTGAAAGCAGGATGTGATGTTGTGTTGTGGTGTCTATCCTCGACATTATGGATCAGCATTATGTTTTTGTAAGAGTGATGATGTCTTGTTGAGTTGTAATAAAGGATAGCACAAATGATAGATAGTTGAAAGTATTCTCTATTGTGGATGTCCACCATCTTCGAGTTGATGTCTACATTCAGTATGGTGCGATAGTAATGATTGATTTTTTGTAGAAACGTTGATGATTAATTATTTTGTTGTTCAGAAGTAGTGCCTTGCTAATGCAGTATATAGTTGGTTTATATGGTTGAATGTCATGTTGAAACCCTCCTTGATATGATATGTTGCAGTGTCAATGATGTGTTGAAGATCAGAGATGGTGATGACTGAACCAAGCATGACTTGTTGGTTATTAGCAGAGATGATATCATGAAGATATATATTAACTTTAAGACGAGGACTATAAGCATTAAGATGAGGATTAGAAGTATTGAGATGAAGATTAGAAGCATGACGATGGTATTGATAGTATTGTGATGCTACATAATTTTGTCTTGTCCCCCTTGTTGCTCTTGAGTATGCAATTCCTGCTACAAAAGTGTTTTGGTCATTGCAGGATGTTGTAGTGTGAAATTGCATTGAAGAGCTTTATTGGTTGACCAAAAGAATGCTCTACAATGGGCGCTATGGTCTTGTATTTTGGAACATAGATTGTATGTGCTCTGGATGTTGCACTCATATCTTTTCAAGTCCCCTGTGTTTCCACAAATGTCTTTGGTGTATATTGTGTGTTTGCAGTTTGGGTGTCTGTCAGGACTAGTCCGCAAAATGCTCTACATTGAGGTTTCTATTGTTTTTTATATTAAAAGAAGCTAAACACGGTTGCTGACCCTCACAAAACCACAACTTGAAGGTGTTGAAACAACAAAATATTTACAACGAGGTCAAAAATAGACCATTGACAACAAACTAGCAGCATAGCTAGCAACCCACATCAAAAGTGGGTAAACAACTCGCCCTCAACATTGAGAGGAGGACGAGTGACAACAGAGTGATTTTTTCTTCGTCGGCAGACAATTGTCCAGGCAATACCTTTTGGAGGGTCTCCACCACAAAGAGAGGGTAGTAGAACCCTCAAAGAGGGAGAATCCGCAACAACAGCATCGGGAATAGAATGTTGACAAAGATAAACCTCATCAGCCCTAGGTAGGAGCAGATCAGTGGCAACAACAGTCGAAGAGAGGTCCGCTCCACCAGAGGGGACTAGTATCAGTAACAAGAGGTGGATTCATCTCTGTAGGATCAGAGGGGGCCACCGCATGAGCACCACCCTTGAGGGAGACACCATCAACCTGTAAAGAGTCATTAGAGGAAGAGTCAGAGGCCCGGACAGTCAAATGATCATTATTTGTGTCCTTCCACCACGTGGAAGCACCTTTACGACGTGAGAGAGAACAACCTATGGTCAAATAGCCAGTAAAGAACCACCGTCGACATCAAAAGGGGAGGCCCCCATAATCCAGCGATTGGGTCCCTGGATTATCCCCTACCATGAGAACCACTTCCTCGGGAAGGGATGTGGAGATATCAATGTCAACCAAAATGCGAGCAAAGGTAGAGACACCCATCGTAGTTGTAGCCTCATCCACCTTTAAGAAATTGCCAATAGAGTTGCCAATGGCCTCAAAGCAAGAGTTCTCCCAAAAATGAAGGGGAAGATTGGGGAGACAAACCCACACTGAACGCACACTGAAGTAAAAGCAGCAATGAAAAACCCCTTTGCACAAGGGAAAAGCTCAATATTACTTGAGACTAAGAATCTCCAAGAATCTGACACCCAACGATACAAATCTGAGAGAGAAGGCCAGAAACTAGCGAATCTACAAACCAACCCACAAGGTTGGTAGAAATCAATATTGTCCACCATATTTGGATCGCACACCACCATAGGGGAGTTCTTGGCACAAGAAATGGGTCGAGCTTTCGCCTTTGGAGGAACAGTGGAAGTAGATTTGGCAACGTGAGGATAGCTCTGCCTTCCAGCAATAGCAGACTTTTGGGGGGTGAACCCCACCCTTCATAGCCCCAAAAGAAACCCCTCCAGCTCCATCAAGAAGAGAACCATCCACAACCAATCATGGGGATTAAAAGCCAAGGACAATGCACTCAGATGTTGCTTGAGCACCCCTCGAAGCACCCAGCCCAACAGATGTCTGCAACACGGATGAAGGAGGCAGAGGCCTGGGTTTTGAGTTCAAATCGCAGCCTGGGCGAGAAACTCCAGCGCCAGCCACAAACGACACAGTAGATGGCATCGCGAAAGTTGTCAAGAGCAAATTGGGCTTTCTAAGATTTCTAATGTTGTGGCTTGAAGGACACATTTATTATATTTGTGCAGTCTCTAAGTTCAATTTTCTGATGATGATGAAGTGTATTGTGAGTGTGTTTATGGTGTTGAGTTTCATAATTGTCTTTCTTGGCCTTTCAGTTGTGAAGAGTATGTATCAAAATGCTTGGGTAGCTTGGGTCGAAATGAAAATGTGAAAGACGCATTTGGAAATGATGGATGTTCAAGGAACATTTCTTTGTGGTCTGCACGACAGTAATTGATTATTTTGGTGCTACATTTTGTTTGAAGTTGCTTTTCTGGGTAACTTGTGGATCCCTAGTTGACAGAGTTAATATTTTTGCCTTTACTATGCATTTTGGGGTTAGCATCAGCTTTGGAGATTGTGATGAGTCCTTTTTTGGTACTATTATGCCTTATTGTGATCCGCATTGAGAAAATTTAGTTAGTTATTGTGTTCTTGGGTCGACTGTTGATGTGCTACACACTACATCTATATGTTACATTGGTGTTGACTCTGGAGGATGTGTGCCAATGTATTTAATGTTTGTGGCTACATCAGAGGATGTAATAAGAAGTTTTTAGGTCCTCTTTATCTCCTAGTTTGGACCGCTTTCACTGCATTGTGTTGTTGAGGTCATTGTTTAGGCCAACCTAATTGATCTTTCTCTTGATGATGGCATGGATATATAGGAGATCAAATCATTTGTAAATGTAAGAAATGAATGTGGAGTATGGAAGATGCAAAATTGAGGAAGTAGATGTCTGTGGTAGAAATTGTGGAGCTGAATTGATGAAGACATAGTGTCAAAATACCTACTTTTTAAGGAGATTGTTGGAAGATGTGACTTAAACGCTTATACATTGTAATTCATTTTCATGTAACTTACTATGAGACAGTGAGTCTCCTCTACGAGTCCTTGTATCTTTCCTTAAGATAGTGAATCTTAGTTGCAAGTATGGCAGTAAGCCTCTTTGTAATATTCTTCATATAATGTGATATATCTCTCACCATGGCCTTTCCCTCATTGGGTTTTCTATGTAAATTTGGTGATCTTGTATGCATTGATGTTGATTTATCTATCTTTCATTGTTGCTAATTAATGATATATGTTTTGAAATTAAAATAAAGAGACTAAGTTGTGTTAAAGAAGAACCTTGAAGTCAGGTTGTTGGTCATTATCTCTTGAAGAACCTTCAAGTGAGAAGTTCAGAGCAAGGGCCTAGGGCAAATCCCTCACATAAGTGGGGAAACTTAGTTCGAAAATATTCAAGGTGTATGTAGAGCTACAAGAAGTGATCAAATCTTTACCCTTCTCTACTTTGAAACAAGTTGAGGGAAATGAGTGAGCATAGTGAAATAAAGGTAAAGGAAAAGCCCTAATGTTGGAGGAGGCGACAGGGTTTTTGAAAATGGAGAAACTTGCACTCTATAGCTATGGAGGCAAGTATCCTAGAGGAACTCAAAAATATTGAGCTTAGAAGCTCAGATAAGCACTAATGGAGGGAGAGTTAATGAAGGAATTAGCAGTCAGTGGAAATCTTTATCTAGAAGGAGATGGACAATATTAAGGCTTTCCCACATGAAGATGTTCCTAGTTAGGTGATTCACACAACCTAGATAGCACACAAATGTAGAACAGATTGATGAAGATCATCCTTCCTTAGTTATGGAGGATCAAATTTTGGAGGAGGCATGTGATTTGATAGACGATGTCATTCTGGTTCAAGATGTTTTCAAAGGTGACCCTTCATCCCCAAATCATAATACCCTACCACATGTAGATCCTTAGCTAGTTGATATTGAAGATTGAGATATCGTAGAGGATGGGCAAAAGTTTCTTTATGATGTCCCAAGTGGTCTAGATATTGATTGCACCCTAGGGGACAATAGAGAAAGGTTGGGTGTTAGCCAAAATCCAACTACGAAAAATGCTCTAGACTATGGGAAAAAAAGCACAAGGAAAAAAATCACATTAGGAGAAAATGGATTTGGATAGAGAAGTCAAAAGTCAAGTCAAAATCACAATGCTACTGAAGTCTCAGAAGGGAGGCCACCTTCACGAGGAGTCATGAGGCTCATAGCGTGTAGACACTTAAATGCCCCTACCAAATAGTGTTTGGCCAAGTGTGGAATGAAACTCTCAAAAGGTGAAATATTTCTATTTCAAGAAACTAAAATGCCCAACATTGATATAGATCAGTTTAGAAAAAAGTTAAATGTTTAGCAGGGCTTTTCAATTCAGGCTACTAGGGCTTCTGATGGCTTAGCCATTTTCTGGAATCTGCAAGCAGTATGTGTGGAGAAATTGGCAAAGGGATCAAATTCGATGAGCTACAAGGTCGGGAGCTTTGTGTCCAACCTTCAATTCATTCTAATAAATGCTTCTAGCCTCCTTGCTTGTATCAAAAAGAGGGAACTGTGGGGGGAGGTTGGAACTTTTCATTAATTCTCTTCCTACTCAACACTTCATTTTAGGAGGTGACTTCAATGTCATCCTTTATAGCAATGACAAATTTGAGGAAATTGGCAAAGAAAGCCAATCTCAGAAAGATTTCAGCAATTGGTTTAGTCAGAGTAACTTGTTGAAAATCAACGCCTCCAATGGCAACTATAATTGGACCAATAGATATCTGGGTTTCAGCCACATTACTGAAAAAGTTGGATCGTTGTTAATCACTCTTCAACTAATCACTTTGTTGTTAATCTTACATGCATCACTTAGCCTTAAGGAATAATTTTTTAGGGGATCAATGCATTTAAAAATATTCACACCCCTATATAATTGTTGCTTATACCTCTTAGTTGTGGCTCCTCTTGATCCACATGGCTCTTTGTAAGTTGTTTGTCTTTTGCTTGTTAACTTATTATAGGCAAATTTGTTGATCGACTCTTAATGACTGTCGGCAGGAGACTAGAAAATTGTGATGTCTTATAAAATAAGAAAAAAAATTTGTGTTTCATCAATTTTAGTTTTACTTTATATATTGCCTTTTAAGAATGGTTTGAGGAGATATTAGATAAGGACATGATAGCTTGCCCTTCCCAAGATTGCTTGCCCTCAAGCAATTTTAAATTGACATGATTAGGAGCTTTGATTTCTGGGTTTTTGCTCTTACATCCTGATGATGGATCACGGAGTGTGATCCGAAACGTTGATGCTTAAAAATACACAATCAAAAACCCAGAAATCAAAGCTCAAATTCAATGGATTGTGGAAATCTAATCGATTTAATTGACATGATTAGTTGACTTCCCAATAGGAAATGGCTTGGTGTTTGCAATATTTCCTTTTTGGATTTTGTCTTTATGAAGGTTTATTTCGTAATTCCAATGTGAGTTTCCTAACAATATAACCAATAATTGGTAATTTGTAAGGTTTGTGACCTTAGACAAGTTTTCTCTGATTTTTTTGGTAGAACGAATTGTTAAGTTTTTAAGAACCAGAATAACATAACAGATCACAGATACATTAAGAACACAAATAACACCAGAGATACCCTGGGAAAACCCTCCTACTCAAGGGAAAACCCCAACCACACCAAACAATACTCCTTTATTAAACAATAATAATGAGTCTTAGTACAAAGCTCACAATTATTGAGCATTCACGCACAAGTAGATTACACTGTGCTCTCTTTACAATATTAGTCTATCTACAACTTCAAGAACAATACTCCTAAAGAATACTGCATACTGTAGACTTTAATGACAAGCACTAATGCTACACACTTCATACAACCATCCAAGAAAATCTCAGAGCAAACTACTAAATAATCACAACTCTTCTTTTCAGCAAAACATAAACATGATTA
This sequence comes from Thuja plicata, assembly GCA_018584345.1. Classification (NCBI taxonomy): domain Eukaryota; kingdom Viridiplantae; phylum Streptophyta; class Pinopsida; order Cupressales; family Cupressaceae; genus Thuja; species Thuja plicata. Next base: position 2,966,921 of record MU223461.1, on the reverse strand, counting down.
CAAGAAAATCTCCAAGCACACTAACGTGAATACCATAAGGGCTATATAATGAAGTTGATTCCTCTTCCATCATGAACCCACGACAACAATCACAAAAGTCGTTACATATTATACTAAAATTACCTTGTCATTAATCATCGTCATCAATGGTGAGATCCAAATGCAACAATAATCAATACACAATGAAGGTGAGTCGTCGAGTGAAATATAACTGCCACTGATAGTAGAAAAGAATCGACCATTCCAACTTTGCAATCACGTGGCACAAGAAAGACCTCTGGTAATAATGAAGAAGTCATTTCATAAGCATATAGAGAAGACAACTATCATAGATGAATACCAACAACCATGTACGCATATGGCTCCCAAAAACATGACTCTTCAATCATTCTAAAAGTCTCCATTTAATAATTGAACTGATTGAATTACGTCTTCTAGCTAGCGAACATATGAACCAACCATCACAGGTAGAGACGATTTCTCCTACATCTATAAAACATTAACACTCCCTCTTAGCAAAGGAGAAATCAATTGCAGATATCATGTCTTGGAGTCTCATCATGACAAACACAATGGCTACACCCATATGTATCAACAACAAAACTTTATCACGGATTCTCTCAACGTGATATCATTATGACATTCACCATGGCTACTCCCAGAGGGAGAATAAACAAAAGAGCTAAGTCATGGAGTCTCTCACGTGACATCCACCATGGCTACTCCTAGAGGGTGGAACAAGGGCTTACACCTCAAACTTTTCTCGCGGAGAAGTATGCATTAACAAGGGCTTACGCCTCAATCTTCTCTCGTGGAGAAGAATGCATTATAGCACATAAAAGATCATCTGAAAACTGAGACTCCCTCTCAATAAGGGCAGCATTCTCGTAGCCTTGATTATCACAATATCAGGAAATTAGCTCCAATGTTTGACCAAACAATGAGCTTTAGTAATCACACTGCTACACGAGCTTGTTGATCCTCTTGGCACTCTCCCTCTGCCACACAAGCTCCCTCTAAATCTCATTTCTTCCTCTTCGAAGAAACTAATCACGATGAGAAACTATATAGATTCTTTCTCTTCAATGAAGTTATGTGCCATCAACTCAGTCTCATGGCTGCAAACAGTGTCATGACTTTCTTACAAGATGTATAAAGCTCTTACTTCCTTGAATTCCTTATGTAATCTCTCATCAACCTATTGCTTCTCGATTCGTCCTGGAAGCAATTTAGAGAGATTGGTAATAGACTCAACCTATGTCCCAAAGAGAAATATACAGACTAATGCTAGAAGCATACATGATTCACTATTGCATAAATTAACTACATAAAATTCATGATCAATATTCAAAGGTATAATCATAAATACTTATCTCTTTATTGTTTAAACTTCCTTACAATCCACCAATCGTTCTTTCGCCATCACACAGTTATAGTGCAGGTAGAGAATGTAAAATTCGAACACCAGCACAATTGTTATTCTCATGGACATGAATGCCAAACATGTAAGCATAGATGGGCATGATTACATCCTCCTTGTTGATGCAAAAACGGAAGCTTTGGACAAGGTTGCATGAGAAGCCTCAATAGTTGAGATTGAAACACTTGCAGCGAACACTGAACAACATATTCAATGCCTATTAGACATCCAATTGTCCTAATCTAGCTCTGGATCTTTTCTTTAGACCTAGCTCTGATACCATGTTAAGTTTTTAAGAACCAGAATAACATAACACATCACAGATACATTAAGAACACAAATAACACCATAGATACCCTGGGAAAACCCTCCTACTCGAGGGAAAAACCCAACCACGCCAAACAGTACTCCTTTATTAAACAATAATAATGAGTCTAAGTACAAAGCTCACAATTATTGAGCATTCACGCACAAGCAGATTACACTGTGCTCTATTTACAATATTAATCTATCTACAACTTCAAGAACAATACTCCTCAAGAATACTGCATCTGTAGACTTTAACAACAAACACTTATGCTACACACTTCATGCAATCATCCAGGAAAATCTCAAAGCAAACTACAGAATAATCACAACTCTCCTTTTCAGCAAAACATAAACACGATTACAAGAAAATCTCCAAGCACACCAACGTGAATACCGTAAGGGCTAAATAACTGAAGTCGATTCCTCTTCCATCATGAACCGATGGCAGCAATCACAAAAGCCGTTACATATTCTACTAAAATTACGATGTCAGTAATCACCGCCATCAATAACAAGATCCAAACGCAACAATAATCAATACACAATGAAGGTGAACTGTCGAGTGAAATATAACTGCCACCAATAGTAGAAAAGAATCGACCATTCCAACTTTGCAATCACGTGGCACAAGAAAGACCTCCGGTAATAATAAGAAGTTGTTTCATAAACATATAGAGAAGACAACTATCATAGATGAATGCCAACAGCCATGTACGCATATGGCTCCCAAAAACATGACTCTTCGATCATTCTAAAAGTCACCATTTAATAATTGAATTGATTGAATTACGTCTTCCAACTAGCGAACATATGAACCAACCATCGTAGGTAGAGATGATTTCTCCTGCAACTATAAAACATTAACAGGAACAAGGGCACTTGGTAATAGCATCAATTGTAGTAGCAAGAATTGATTTGGTTGGCCCAATGTTTGAACACTAATAGGGATATATCTCTATGTTAAAGCGAGGATGAGCTCAACACATATTAAGATGAAGATTAGAAGCATGACACACACCTACAGCCTTAAATGTTCTTGCTAGAAAGGTTTAGAGATGGTTTTAGGAATTGTCTTTTTTGTTTCACAACCTTGCGTTCTTTGTACTAGGAGCTATGTTGTTGTCATTTGTTTGCTTGTAAACTCATTTTATTGAGTTAGCATCCTAAAGGGTGACTTGACTGAAACTTCTCATTAAGTAAAAGCTCAAAGTTCATCACCTAGTTACAATGGGATAAGACTGATTGATTCGTTATCATTTGTATTTCACAAGTCTGATTGGTTGGCCTGGCATTTGCATTTCAGACCCTCTTTGACTTCCAGTAGGAATTTTCGGAGCAAAATTTCAAGTTGACACCTTTCAGAATTTGATGTCGAGTTCAGTCTAATTGATTAGATTGAGTATTCCTTGATCTTGAAGAATTGATTAGGACATGAGTAAATCAATCAGTTTGTGGATATGTATTGTACCATATAACATTAGTTTTTATATCATGGAGTTTTGCAGGGGTATTTTAACATGTCAGATACAAATTTTGGGGATATTTAAAGACGTGTTTGAGTATATTTTACATTATCACTTCAGAGATAGATTTGACTACCCTGTGTTATTTGGCTTACAAGCATGTATGCTCTTATGGATTTTCACAAGATCTAAGTGATTTGGAGTTGGTTTTCCATTAGACCATATTTTTCCTAATGATTATTGTATTGTTCGTAAAATCTAGTTAAAAGATATCCTTACCGCTGTCATTGCATATTTGTTCCTGCACTTTTAATGTTAGATTTGTATCAAACATTAACTTATGATATTGAATATTGAATATAAACTTGTGAATGTATTGGAAGAAAAAGTTTTTACTTTGAATGCTTTCAGTGCGTTAAAAAACTGAAAAGGAGAATTAGTGGAGTTTGTTCCAGTAGCTTTCAACCTTCAAATCAAATAATTCCAGTTTCAATTGAGTTTCAATTATGTTTCTCAACTTGATCGATCCATTAATCAAAGAATATTCTTGGCTCAAATGAAGTTAATAAGATGTGAAGATTGAGAGTCAGCAGACATATCCCCACGACTGGGACACAATAACTTTTCTTAAGTACGTTGGTAACCCTCTAGATCCTTATTTACTTTGATTTCAAAAATGAAGAAACTGAAAGTAAGTACTTTTAAAGATAACAACCATGTAACTTGGCTGGGATCGTAATTATGAGGGAATATTCAATGCAACATGATTAATATTGAAGCCTTTCATTGGCTTGTTTAAGTAACCATGAAGGTTGATGTGTCTATCTTAAGTTACCTCCTGTAACTGATAAAAAATGATTATACTGCAACCTTATACTAAACACAGAGATCTTAGAAATAAGGGTAAATTCATATTCAATACAAAATAATTTCTGAGGACAGATAATAATGGATTGAACAGGTTTTGCCCCTTCATAGATAGACAGTAGGTATACGTCCTTCTTATCATAATTCAATAAAACTATTTCCTTTCTGTGTTTATTAACATGAGTTTTGTGGGGTGATTTTACAAGGTTCCTTCCAATGAATACCATAGTAAGATGGGGAATACTGTATCATGATCATTCCAATGGCAACTAGGGAGCTTTCAAAAGTTACTCCTTGCTTACAAAAATCAATTCCCACATACCTTTCTAAAAATACATGTAACAGGCTTAAACTTCCAAGCCAGAAATGGTTTACATATCAGCAGTGTATGAAAAGCTACACCATGGCCTAACTTCTCCTTTTAGGATCTCTATTTGAGGACGAGCAATCTACGTCATGTAAGATAGTCATATAGAACTTCACGAGGCTAGTCTGTGGCTTTGTCATGTTCCTTTTAAGCAAAATACATTTAGAATGAATTAGCCACAATTAGATTGTGGCCACTTCCCTACGTGTGGTAATGCAAGCACATACATATTTGTGTCTCAAACATCCATGTTAAATCTAATCCCCCACTAAGTTGGAGTTAACTGTTATCTTTATACACCCCCTGCTAATTTATCTATCTCCATTCCCTATACAAAATATGCAGAGTGGAGCGATTAACCTCTGCACCGTCTTTTGAAGAGGATAAAATCGATCAAAGATATAAATGAACCTTCTTTCTAACTCTTAATAAAGATTAAAGAGATGGGGCATGATGGTTCGTATATCTAGTCATTCCTCCAATTATCTTATATCAAATGTTTTTCAAGCGAGAACCAAACAAACTTCCTTCTGTAGTAAAGGGATTATTTTGTGTACAGAGGAAATCTCATATAACACCGTAAGCGAGAAGCTTAGTTTTCCGATCCCAGTTATGTACATTTCACAGGGTCATAATGACTCTGAAACTTCAAATTCTTGATGATAGATATTTTCAGAATTGAGAACAAAGAGTGGTGACATGTTGTAGGAACCAAGAAATATAGAAATGCTGTTTTGGGCAGTATTCGAAGGATATTACCCTTTAGACAGAAGGACCTTACCTTTCCAAGCCACAGACAGTGTGGTTCCAGGCCTGTTTTTGCCTGAACCAGCATATGGGATTATTTTAGACAATTGTTCGGGTGGATTTTCTGTCAAGTTTTTGAAATTTATCAACAGATCTGTGCAAGTCATTGTTTACTGCTAGTCCTATCACATTTGCAACAGGGGAAGATCCACCTTTAAGGCATGCAAAGATGCTTTTATTCTTGTCATATGTAAACTTCTGATCTGATTATCTCATACTTTGTTGAGGTTGGAGGATCTTCTTTGTCTTGTTGATTACATTTCTAAGAATGATATATCTCTAGCATTTGTTATAACCTATAAACTCCTAAGTGTTCCCAGTCATCTTTAATGGCTCGGTGTTGGAACTCTTATTTTTCTCAAAATATATTCTTTTAAAGAAAGAGGGAAAGTTGTATTAATATTTTCCTAGTTGTATCTGTTCAAGACAGAAGATCATAAAATTGCAGAGTTAAGGGATTCAGTTGTGAATTATTGTTTTAGTCTTACCCCACAGGCTGGCAGGACTTTTGCTCCGATATCACTTGTAATGTCCCTTTGTTGGATCACCTTATAATTTGCCATAAATTCACAGACCCAAACAAGATAAAGAGCATAATATAGTTAGAGGTACAATCTTTGCTTAAGAATAAGATAAGAATCTATTTAGGAACCCTGCAAACCAAGTTAGATAATAATGTAGATATAATTCAAGAGATACATCCTTTTAAGAGCCTAACCCAGCTGATCAACAAACTGCTAAGTTGGAGAAGAGCTATGAGGATGTGCAAGTTTGCTTGAAGGTAAGAGTACAGGGGCACAGAATTCTTTAGAAAAAGCACGAAAGAGCAACAGGAATAAGAGAAGGGAGAGGAGGTATCCAAAGTGCTGCAAGTGCCTTGCGCCAAGCCAGCGTCAGGTTGCTCAGAACTTAGAAAGGAAGATATTTTAAAAAATACTAAAGTAGATCAGAAGGCATTTGTATTTTCAAATTTTGTTGATTGTGATTGATTTTGAGGGTTTGAACTTTGAAGTCAAACCATGTAGTGTGCACTATAAGCAACAATTTCAAAACAAATGTTGAAAAATCCATATTTCACAATTAATGGTGTAAACTTTCATTTACTTTCTCCCTCTCACTCTCTATGCAATAATAATGGCTTTCAATATAAATAAACATCAGTTCTTTCTCTCTTTTATTTTTTAAATTTTCGGCATTTTACGTGTTCCCAATATTATACCCCAAAATTGAAAATGTTTTCTCTTGGTTTGGTGAGATCTCACTAAAAATCAGTGAAAAGAATTAAGAGAAAGTCCAAAATTTGAATATTTATTTGACTTTTCGAAGATGGGCAATAATCTCAAAATGTTTTTTCCAATTACTCTGAACTTTATATGATTTACATACAAAAATAGCTACTTATCATACTCTCAAAAGCAACAAACTGGTTTCAAAGAAATTGTAGCAATAATCATTTTGAACGATCAATGTTTTTGCAAAAAACCTGATAAACACGATCAATTTTTCCTAAAACATATATCTATAGCCTGATAGAGCAGACAAGCTACAATGGCTATGCAATGGGAGATGTCACGACTATAGCCTGTGAGATTCAAATGTGAACAAACAGTTGGGTTTGTATATCTCAAATGTTTTCGAGCTGAAAATTTGAAAACAAAGGCAAGCATGGGTTCCATCATGAGCTGTCGAGGCTCATCGCAAGCTTTTTAGAACACTATAATTCAAAGAAGAAAATTTTGCCAGCAAGCATTTCATGCAAATCGTCTGAGAGAGGAAATGCAGAAAGCCTGAGGATTACACCAAGTGGAACTACCTCAACCTTGCCAATGATAAAGACACAATGGCCAGATTATCCCTACTTGATTTGGCGCCCACATGGAAGGATTGAATTCATAATCCATATTTGTTTTATTTAAGATGAACTTTTGCACTTCTGGAATTCAGAGGGTTACATTATAAAATACATACAAAATCCATCAATTAATTCCTTGTAGAGCTCAAAAATAACTTTCCAATGAGCAAGTATTTATTTCTATTGGATTTGCCACTTTTTCCCTGAAATTTAACAGCGTTTCTGAACTGCTATTTATAGTTTTCTAAATTCTAAAGAATCTGAAACTTTAGTTGAAAATGGATTCAAGCATTTAGTTATTGATTGCTTACCTGATCAAGTGTGTGAAATTAGATATTCATTTTTACTATGTTGCCAAATCGGGAATGAAAACAGGTACAGGTACGTGGGTACGGAATGCCGGTACGACAGATTTTTTGGGGGGTTGGGTACATTTTCGGTACGATATATATATATGTATGTATGTATGTATGTATGTGTACATAGTACATATATGTGTGTGTGTGTGTGTGTGTGTGTGTGTGTGTATGTATATATATATATATATATGCAGCTAAAAAATAGAATTAAGTTTAGAATGTTATATACCAATACATATGCTAATCAGTAGTCTAGGTCTTCAAATTATCTAAAAGATCAAACTAAAATTACTAAACATTTCGGCATTTAAAAACAAAAATCCCACATGTGTACCCACAGGAGATTCGTTTCAGATTCCGATTCCAGTACGTTTCGTACCCGGAGTCACCCGGGAAAGTCCCACAATTCAGCAACTTAGCATTTTTAAGGTCTAGAATCATTTTCCTTGAAGAGCCGTGTTTTTATGTCTTCTGAAATTTCAAAGGACTTGAATAAAATAAATTCAGAATCAAAATGATGAATGACTATGTCCCTGAAACCATATGAAGATTTCTGAACTGTTGTTTTGAGGTTTTCTGATTTCTTAAAAACCCCATTGCAACTGATTTTTTTTTAAATGAAAACAAAGAGAAAAGAATCTGAGCTTACACAGTAAAATTAGAAGAGACCTTCAGAATGAAGAAAGCCCTGCAACACTCCGAAATTTCTCATAAGTGACCCAAAAAACAAACTGCCATGGCCCCAACCTTGCCCATGTTGGAAAGAAACCCTTCCACAGAGCCTTCAACCCCTCCTTTCTCACAGTCTTTGCTATGCAGTCAAGAGATCCCCTGTACTCTTCCCCAGCCTGGTTCATCATTCTCGTCTTCACCACATCAGCAGGACAGCTCAGTGTGGTGGCACACAGGCCTGACATCATGGATGCCAGTGTGTGTGCATACACATTATCGTCACAGAACCCATGTCCAACAATTGATCTCTTCGCCTGATCGTAGCATGCTAGCTCACCCATATTCACTAAAAAAGCTCTCTGCACATTAGGCAGCAGCCCTCTCCACAGCCCCATCATGCCTTCAGCCCGTAAAATCTTCACAAATGCATCTGCAACTCCACTGTACCTGGGATTCTTATTCCCCATGCGACCATCAGCTTGCATCCTGATCTTGATGAGATCAGCAGGGCTGGCCACCACCTGCAGGGTGATGACTGCGCTGAGAGGGATTTTTGAGAGCTCCACAAGAGACCTTGAAGATTCAGCTATTAAAGATGCAACAAAATCTATCAACTCTAGTCCCACCATTAAAAGTCTACAAGTAGAAAACTCTACATTTGAAAAATAAAAACGAAGTCACAATGCTGCTACAACTAATTGAGACAAGAGATTGGAATGTGATGAACCTTAAATGAGGTTAGAATATCGTAAATGACAAAGATACTAACCCCATATATGATTTAGATCTAGCAAATTATAATCAGGCAGAGGCCTAACATAATGCTAACCAAATGCATTTACACAGCATTTGGCCTCCTGAAATGAGCTCTCAACAGATTAAAAATCTTGTTTATTAGGCGGTTGTCTGTGCAGTGGTTTTTTTTGTGGGAGGTTGTTTGCAGTGTGTAGATTTTCTAGACACAATTGCATAGGATTTAAGCGTCCAACATTGGGTCCTGCAGAGAAACCCAAAAAATGAGGCAACTTAAATCTTGTGCAGTTGATTACAGAAAACCTATTTTGGAAATTATGAGAAGACTATTTAGCTGACCTTGAGTACCCCAGTAAATAGTTCAAAACAGCAAATGACAGCAAAACCCTACATTAAAACAACAATCACAATGTGACTTGTTGTGGAAAATATCTTCTACTTATCAACAATCATTTAGACAAAAAATAGGCTGAAGGTTAAAAGTACTTTTAAATAAAGGTAGTCATAAAGAGAGCTCAAATTTATATTACCACATTGAGAGACAGCCAACAGTAACTGTTAAAATGCTCATCTAATAAAATGTCCAGGACTAGAGCCTGTCCATCCCTAGAACTTGACGTTCCGATTGCCCTAGAAAATTTAAAAATAGGAAAGCTTTGCTAAACATGCAAGCCTAGACCCTATCCATCCTTAGAAAGGTCTGCAAATGAAAGCATAAAAAAGCATTGCTAAATGTCCAGACCTAGACCTTGCCCATCCTTAGAAAGGTCTGGGCCAGTTGATGTTCTAAAAAACCTTTCAGAGACGAAAGAAAGAAAGAAAAAGATGCCAATCACACAAATACACATTCACCCGGAAAAGGGCAATTACCGGCATATAACTCTAGAATGTTGACGTTCTTAACAAATGGAGGGGGAAAATAGTCAATTGAAGCCGATGCGCAAAACTGGAGGAGTGGTAAAGAAGCTTTGTAAACATTTTTCATACCTGGCCGAGAATCCCTGAGAATCCACCCAAGAGTGCTCTGTTGAGGACGGTGAAGTGATCACTTTGGTCTAAGAGGAATCTGTTGCGGAGCTGCTCGTAGGAGAATATGCGAATTGTGGTGTAGAAAATGTGGCGGAGAAGTGCAGGCGGAAGGCCCCTGTAGAGGCCTGCTGGGCCTTCTTGCTGGACTATTCCCAGGGCTGTTTGGAATGAGCCCTTCGACGTCGATTGAAGTTGGAGGTGTGTTTTTGTGATGTCAATGGGGAAAGTAGAGGTCTCCGCCACCATGGCGGATGCACAGGTCAGACCCAGGCGGAGAGCCATTGAATTAGGATTATAAGTGGGACGCTCTTTTGCTTTGTCCTTGTTCTTCTCTTCCGCCATTATTGTGTCAGAAGATTTGGCAGGGGAGTCGAGAGTCTGATTGCAGTTTGAGTCGGAGTTCACTTTGTGTACCCTAACTTCGGGGGTATTGGCTAAATAGCAGACTAAAACGTAAAACATAATAAGGAAGTTGAAAAAAAAACTAAGTGTCCCCCTTGGTAAGAAATACGTTTTAGTCTGCTGCATAGACGTTTCCTCGAACTTCGGGACCCTGCTATATTGAGTTGAAGTTCCCTTTCAAATCACATGTCAAATCATAAATAGCGGCAAATAGAAAGAATTCAAAAGTATTTTATCACTAGTAACTTCAAGATCAAGTCTACGGTTTCTTAGATCCTCTTGGCGTTTGTTTCCAATTGAAGCCTCAACAATTATTCGCATGCTATGCTACTTAAAAATAATGGATAATATGGGTGTGCACTGCTGGCCTAGGATGGTAGTGGCGGAGGATTTAGAACGGAGGAAAAAGACTTGGAAGAAACAAAATAGCAAGTGGTTAAATAAATGGAACATAAACCCCTACGAGTTCCCAACACTAACATTGAGATAAAAAAAGTGGGTGTTAGAGAAATTCAAAACTGCCATGTGGACAAAACAGGAAGGCGGAAAAAAAGCCCACTATATCAAAGAACTTAACCCCAAGTGGGACCATGGTGATAAGGAGTACTTAAGTTCCACGATTAAAGGCAAGGCAAAAATTCTGATTGCTCAGCTGAGGACCAGCTCTCACCATTTACGGTGTGAAACTGGTAGATGGAAAGTTCCCAAAGAAATGTGGGAAGAAAGAACTTGTAATTTCTGCAACAGAGGGGTGGTTGAAACAGAGTGGCATTTTATCAAGGAGTGTGCTGCTTATGAGGACATTCGCAGTCAATATAAAGACAACTTACAGGTGAATAGTTTGAATGAGCTTTTTGAAGAGGCAAACTTACACAAAATGACCACTTTCCTAGTGAGGATCCACAATAGAAGGGTTTACTTGGAGAAACTTCAACAAACAGTTTAATTGGTTCTTTCTTGGTCCCTTAGGCTGCTGGTCTCGTAGACGTCATTAAAATTCCTTCTTCTTCTTTGTCCATTTGGATGTCTTATTTTGAAATCTTAAATTTTAATTAATTTTGTAATTAGAAATAATTGTTTTGGAGATCTTTTTAAAAAACATTAGAAAAGATTAAAATAGGACAAAAGAAACCACATCAAGTCAAACCATTTCAATGTGAAGGAAGTCAGAATCAACAAACATATGTTATTAAGAGATTAGCTATAGAACCGACCACTTACTCGCATCCTTTGATTATGATTATGATTATGTAAGGGCATCTTTCTCTGAGAGTTGAAACAAATTTCATTCCCCTAAATTATCATTGAGCTTTGTAAAGAAGAGGAATTGATCTATCCTTGTATTAGTAAGGTAATCAATCATCATATATTGGCATAAAGTTTGGATCGGAGTTTGCTTTGTGTACCCTAATTTGGAGAATCTATTATATTGAGTTGAAGTCCCTTCTGTTTATTTGGATGTATATTGGATCGTATTTTACATCGAAGCATATTACACTCACAAAATGAATTGAAAATCCTTTGTCAATAAAAACTCAAACTTAAGTCCTCAAGTATCTACAAGATCCAAAATCTCGATTGAAAAAAAAGGCAAACAAAGCAAGGGTGTGGGGCACATGTCAAACAAGGGCTATAGGGGAAAAGTCCTTCTAAAACCTGAAGTCTCAAAAAAAAGGAAAGAAAATGAAGCAACAAGGAGTAGGAGGGTAGGACGATTAAGGATCAAAACACTACATCCGAGTAAATCCTCTCGAGACTCAAAATCTAAACAAAGTTGAAAACAAACCAAAAAAAATCTTAAGGAAGAGAAAAGGAACATAAAAGAAAATGAAAAGAAAGAAAAGGGAAGGCTCACTATTTTGACTTGGCCAAAATATGGGATGTACATTATGTAAGGCAAAACACATAGTTTACAATCCACTTCACAAACCTATTAAAGACCACAAAATAGAACCTTCCACTACAACCCAAAATCCTTCAACACTTAAACATAAGTGTCACCTCTCAACAGAACAATTAGCCTAATAGCAAATGTTGAATACAAGGTAAAGTAAAGTTGCAATAAGATTACTAAAATTGATATTAAATGATTACTAAAATTGATATTAGGTGATTACACATTCAATGTTTATAGAAAAATTAGCAAACTATAAGAGACACTAAATTTACATGGAGAAGCACTTATATGAAAAACATCCACACAGAGAAAAGGACAAGTATACTATTAATCTTCAACAAATAGAATTACAACAATAAAATTCATTACCCTCCTCTAATCAACTCAAACATGCCCTATTACTTGTAAGAACTCAACCCATGACACCACCATCTCATGGCTCCAATTTATAGAAACTTGTGAGAGGGAAAACCACTATGGTGTCCTGAAATAAGAGGAAAGAAACCATTTGCAAAAACCAATGTCTAGAATAATGGAAAACCAACAAAAATGATAATAAAATAATATGATTTACATGGCTCCAACATTGGTGCCTTACTCATAACCACTCAACTCTTTAGCTTCTGGGATGCTCCATAATGTAAGGAAGCTAAGGTAGTAGAACAACTTCCTAAACAAACATTGAGAGGAGGATTATGCAAAAATATTTTAGATCTTTATAATAGTTAAAAAAAAATTAACGAAAATAAACATAAGTAACATGCATACCATAACACAGTGACTTAGGTGGGGAAAACCCTTTTGAGAGAAAAACCCCTCACTCTAAAATCCACCCAATATATTATTCAAAAATCAACAACATATTACAATATAATTGTAGAGCAAGCTTCTCACAAGAGTATCACCAATAGAGAACTAGAGGCAACTCAATAGCTATTAGACTCTCTATCGACATCACAATACATAGATATAATGTAATTCCCTCATAAAATAGGGTTTCCTTCTAGGAAAAACAAAGCATACAAAATATCCATTATTAGGTCTATGACCTAATGGTAAACGGTTAGGATTTATTGTGACAAATTATATATGAACTTTTGTTTTGGGGTGTTGTCATCGAAAATTCCACTTGTGGCATGTTTCCTCTGGCCCCCAACAAGTCAAGGGACTAGAGTCCACAAGGGGGGTACACCCTTTGCAATCCTCGTATGCTTGTGTATTAGCAATAACATTTTGTCAATAGTACCCTTTTACTGCAAGGTTAAGATATCATTCTCCTAACATACAAATCCTCAATGAATCTTAAAATCACACAACAAATAACCTTTCACCTTCTAATCTTGAGCATCCAAACCGCGACTCTTCAAATTCCCAAAAGCGTGTCTAGGAAGTTTGTCATCCAATTTTGACTTGTCTCCATCACTAAAACATGTTCACCTCTTAAATTCAATTGCAATATGTCATAATCTACATATATTAAACATCTTTCCTATCATGTCCTGTAGAACATTTTCCAATAAATATGGAGACATGTGAATGACAAAGGAATGCAACGTTAATGTCACCTATCTTAATATCCATAAGCTTTATCAAGTCAAGATTTAAAATAAGAGTGTCTTGCATAGATTGTTGATCCCATTCATTTGTTTACTAGGTAAAAACCAAATTATCTACAAAAAATCTTCCTCCCAAGAATCCAGTTTGATTCAAACAAACAATCACTTGGGAGATGTGCTTGAATTTTCATGTCAATTCTTTAGCTATTATTTTGTATGAAGTTCTAAGGAGGGTATTCAACCACCATTCATTAATGTGCCCACACACTGTCTTTGGGAATAAGCTTAAACAACCCATGGTTAATCATTTTTTTCATTTCCCATATGTAAATATTATAAAAATCCACTTGAATGTGAGGCCAAATATCTCTATAGAATTCAACTAGGAGTCCAATTCTTGCACTTGTTTCTAAGGCCATACAATAAAGTGAAACATCAATTTCTTCTATGAAATGGAGGTGGTCAAAAAACTTATTATACTTAGGATCTATTTTCTTTGGAAAACAACGTATAACCCTCTCCTCAAGAATGGAGGAGGAATGTAATTTGTTGAATAATTAGTAAAAAGTTTTAAGAAGTGCTCATATAAGATATTCACAATGATAGAGTGGTTATTTTACATCGATCCATCAGTAGATTTAATCATAATATGTACTCAAATTTATTCTTGTGATTAAGGTATTGAAACAAAAATTTAGAACCATGGTCACCATCCTTAATTCACTGAAGTCAATGTTGGAAATATTGTCATTGATGTCAAAGTGTGTTTTGTTCAAGAAGGGAGATTATTGGAAGTATGGTCAGTTGATGTTAGAGTGAGATTGTTGGAAATATTATCATTGATGACAAATGTTATTGATGTCATAGTTGGGAAGGTTATTTTCTATATTGGCTTCAATTGTTTGGTCAACTCAAGGAATTTTATTATTTTGAAAGAGGTGTAATTAGAGGATGACTTGTGGAATTTTATTATTTTGAAAGAGTTATAATTAGAGGACGACTCGTGGAATTTTATTATTTTGAAAGAGGTGTAATTGGAGGCTAACTCATGGAATTTTATTATTTCGAAAGAGTTGCAATTAGAGGTCAATTCATAAAATTGTATTATTATGATTAAATTTTATGGGTCCAACTTATGTGTTAATGTAATTAATGGTGTCGCCCAAAAGGGAATTAAAAAGGTGAAGCATATTGTTAAGTGTGGTGTGTGAGAAAATGTTTTATCATTTGAATACAAAGCAGAACAAATTTTTCAAGTGTGAAAGTGTAAAAAATATATTCATCATATGTTGAAGAAACAATATCTAGAAGGTTAAATTTTGTAGAAGAGATCGGTGCCTCCTAAAAGAAGAGATTGGTTTCTCTTGCTAAGTTGGGGCTCAATTGCAAGGATTGGTGTCTCTAGTAGATTGGTGGATGAAAATTCTCTAAGTGGGGATTGGTGTCTCCAATGAGTTGGTGCCTACAAATATTTTAATATCATTTTACCTTTTATGTGGCTTGATTTTAATGGTATGTCATGTATGTAGGGAAAAATATCTGCAAGACTCGGGAAAGAGATATTAGTAGCACCATATGATAAGCAAATCAAACTACTAAATAAACCCACAAAACAACATAAATTAAACATGACAATCATAAACTAAAATATGAAATTAATCAAACCATTCTGAATGTATGCCTAAACTCTTCTGTTGTTTCTATGCACTCTTATTGAAGTGGCACTCAGAGTTGATTCCGGCAACACTTGGACTTAGGAGATTCGAGAAAACTGAAAGTGATAATGGATTACTTGATTGTTTGAATTGAACCTGCATAAGATAAATGTTAATAAGAAAACACGATCCTTTGTATGGGTTTGAAGGGGGCTTATATAGATTTTCAGGAATCAATGGACGATTGAGATTGATTCTAAGAAAACAAGATTGGACATATGAGATAATTAGAAATTGATTGATGAAATTTATTTCCACTTTAAACTCAAAAGCGAACAGTTATTCAGGAAATAAAGAAGAAGATAAGATTAAGAAGATTTTGAAAATAATGATTTCCAAAACTACAAATTAGAAAAGGGAATGATTTTGATTTTAAAACTGATTTTTACATTTTGAGAGCATTTTCTATTTTCAAAAATAATAATTTTCAAATTTAAAGATATTATGCATTTTTTATTTATGCATACTTTTGATTTTCAGAATTTTAAAACTTAGAAATATCCTGATTTTATTTTATTTTCAGGAGATTTAAAAGCTTCAAATTGAATTAAAATTTTAATTTAAGAAAAAAGAGATGAAATGAAATTAAGACAAAATTAGATAGAAATGAAATTAGTTAGAAATTGAGATGAAATTAAATTAATTTAGGAAATTAATTTAATTAGAAGAAATAATTAGATGATTTAAATAATAAAATAATATTTTCTAAACTATGGGTTATAGAAATTGAATTTAATTAACTGATAAAGACCAATTAATTAAGGTTGATTAATTAAATTATTATTTAATTAATATCGAAGAAGGTGATTAAATGATGAAAATAATAGTCTATGGAAGAAATAAAGGTGATTAACTTAATAATTAAAGAATTACTTAATTAATGGCAGAAATATTAACAATTAATGTGAGCATGCAAGAGTGTCCAATTTTGGGTGTATACATTTGCCCCTCTTTGATACAATGTGATTTTGAGCGTTGTGTCAAAGAATATCTAATTAGGTCCTGCCCCAGCTTGCCCCGGTGATAATAGATGGATTTTATGCCCCCTCGAGAGATTGTTTAGGCAATAAAGTCATAAATGGTCTCTCGAAAGAAGAATATGAACGTTAGATGATATGATGAAATATGATAACAAAGAAGAATGGTTAGTACAGAGTGAAAAATGTTAGTAGATGATGATGATTGTTTGATGGACATTGGATGCAGAGATTTTTAATAAGAATCATGTCTGGTTTTAGGAATGACCCATCCTATATAAGACTAGCGACAATGTCTGGTTTTAGGAAAGACAAACCCTGTATAAGATTGATTTGTCTGGTTTCAAGAAAAATACATCTTGTATAAGACACGTAATCATTGATTGTTTGACTAAGTGATAAAATGATTTGAAAATTATGACAAATTGATGGGTTGATTGATTTGACTGGTAGAAGAAATGTTAGTGAGAGTTATGAATTAGCTAGAAGAATGAAGAACTAGTTAGACGAAATCGAGATAGGTGATCTGATTGTGAGTCACTATCGAATATTTTCACCGATTTCATCATTGTGCCTGATCTGAAAAGAAAGAGATACGAATGCATCCACAAATTAAACATCTAGATACCGCTACGATCTATGTTGGACAAGCAAAAAGAAAACAAGGAATGTTTTGATATCATCCCAGGGTTATCTCAAGTCATGGGTGTGAGTGGTTGCCAGATGTGTGGCAGTACTTATCACATTCACCCTGATGAACTATAACTGATTGAATGTTTGAAGATGTTAAGTTGATGATCAAAGAGACATAGAAAGTTAATGCAAGGTATTAAATCAGTTAATGTATTGTATTGTCATTGATGTCAACTTGATATAATCTGTATGGTCATTTACATACTGCTAAAGACTTTAGAGAACCGATGAATCAAAGGTTATGCTATCAATAATGCATAAGAGTTAAGTATTCACAAAGTGACTATATACATTGACAAAGTGCACACCGACGGATAGAGTAAACCAACGAGAGCAAAGTCACAGTGTTACCCAACGAGCAAAAGCACAACATTACCGATGAGAAAAGTCACAATGTAACCTGACGGACAGAAGCACGGTGTAATCCGACGGACAGAATTACAGTGTTTCCTGATGGATCGAGATCCCGAAGACAACTGAAGTCACACCAATGGAACAGTCAGTTGTCACCAACGACTAACTGAAGTATTGACCAACAGAACAAAGAGTTCAGAAATAAAAAAAATGCTTAGTTGTCAAAAGCTAAATATAGACTTAACTGATACTTATCATTGTTTTAATCGACAAGATAAAGTCGAAGATAATTAAAGGATTTAAAGTTGCTTTGTCTAGTTGGCAAGAAGATCTCTACGAGATTAAACTGGAGTTTTTCTTTAAATCTAATTGGCGAGAATTATGGATCACGCCAAGATCAAGAAAGCCAAGAAACGGTAAAATCATGTCTATAAAAGAGACAAGCTTATTATTTGTGAATAAGGGGAGTGACAAGGGAATAGATGCTGAAGAGATTCTAAAGGAGAAGAAATTCTTCATTCAGACCTAATCAATCAAGCTGAGGAAAGAGCTAAATTATGTAGTGATGCAGGAGCATCCCAGGGTAGTTGGCTATCCTGCATGTTTGGGAGATTTGATGGAGTTGTGTGGACTTATTTTCATGTGTGAGGGATTTGGTAGAGTTGTGTGGACCTACTTGGGTCTTGGGTAATTGGTTTTGATGTATTTAATGGAACTTGGCATGGTCTTGGTTGCTTGGCATGGATTGGGAGGAGCTCGGCCTTGCTTAGGAATTTGGTGCCTATTACAGGCTATATAAGTAATTTTCCACAAAGAATTAGAGGATGAAAATTTCAAGGATTTAAGAGGGCCTAGATTTCTACCTACGGTTCGAAGCACGAGTCCTAATTCATCCGGAGCTAGGAGATATCATGATTTTACTAAGACATCAATTTTGGGCATTTAATTGTTGTTGTTGGCCGACTTGTGG